>CM046874.1:695785904-696218328 GCA_025667525.1 Glebionis coronaria | reverse complement strand
TTAGTGATAAATCTCCAAGACTTTATGATCTTAAATCTATCAAAGATTGTAAGGTTAAAGATATAGGGTATGTAAGCCCACAATCGGGCCCGACTCTAACCTAGCCGTCTAACATGTTGATAACGAGTCGCGGTTGGCTCATAGGCTTGGTGTATACCTCATAGGGGTCGAGCTCTCGATGATCTTAATACTCTATCTAATTCTCTGAATACAGTTGTGTTCAACCCCCAATGGAAGTGATAAATGGGTTTGGTCTTATGCAGCTTCCGAACATTTTAAAGTCAAAATTCTGGCCAAATTTATCGAAAACGCCTTTCATAGCATTCATAGTTTGGGGTATCATTATGATGGAATACTTGCATTCGCAAAAAGTGAACATTGTGGTTTGGAAAGATTCAATTGATAGACTTGCAACGTGCTTTAACCTTATGGCTCGTGGTATCTCTCTCCCTATTTACAATTGTCCTTTTTGCTGGTTAGATATCGAGCATATCGAGCATGTTTTGGTTAGTTGCCAAAAGTTTGTGGGGTTTGGAGAAAAGTGGGAGTTGGTGGGATCTTCCTCCCTAGTATCTTTCTCTTCTTTTCTAGTTATTGAGATCGCCAGTGAGAACGTTAATATTCATGTAACACTAACCTTTCCAAATCAACGAATGAAGTTCTTTAGATCTCCATATGGGCCATCTAGAACTGGCGTAATCGTCTTATTCATGCCAGTGTGACCAAATTGATGCAATCAAGAACGAAGACATTTTCCCGAGTATACAACAGTTGGCTAAGTTATGGATCTCTGCTCGTATAGGCTCAAAGTTAAGAAGAGTTTGAATTGTTGGGTTGCTAGACCCTTTGACTTATGTATGTAGTTTTATGTTACCATGTATAGTTTAGCTTGTTCTTTTTTTTGTTGGGTTGTGGCTTTTGGACCTTTGGTTTTCTTTACAATTTTCTCTAAGTTTGCAAGTCACCTGATTTGGGTTCTCTATTTATATTACTAATCTTTTATATAAAAGCAAGATAATTATATAAAAATAATCTAAGATGACTATTTATTATTAAAATTAGACAATTAATTTAAAATAACTCGAAAAATAAACATAACTAATGATTATATAATTGTCATCCTATTTCTTTTCAAATCAACTTTTAAATTTGACAAGTGTTACTTTTACATCAAAAATGAAGCCAAAACATTAAAAAAATACATTATAAATCTAAAGAGAACGTTGTTGATAAACTCACTTCAAACTAAATGCCGCCTTAACTTTCTCTCTCCACTTACACTGCTAACCTCAATCTTTTTAAACTCGGGTCAACCGGTTGACCCGGTTCCGGTCGAAAAAACAGGTTATATTGACCCGAGTTTCACATTTTCGAAATCCGACTCGACCCGTCGGGTTTGGGGTGACCCAGGTCAACCCGGTTCTCGAGACCCGAACGGGTTTCGATTTTTTGGGTTTGTTACAAAATTATGTAAATTTTACGTATTCGTAATTTATTTTTATATATTATATTGGTTGGTAAACAATTTATATCTTTAATATACGGGAGTTTTTATAGTTTTTATATATAACTTTTGTTAATTATTAAAAATATAAAAATAATTTATTTTTTTAGAAAACTGGGTTAACCCGAGTTGATCCGGACCCAGTGACTCGACAAGGTCGATGAAAACCGAGTTTCAAAATATTGACTAACCTTTTAGCATTTGTGGCGGTAGGAAACTCAACGCCACATCATACCTTTTTTCTTAATTATTTCAATTCGTAAACTAAAACGAAAATAAAAACATAAACGTTAACACTTATATTTGTACATTAAAACATAAAAATGACATCAAAAACACAAAACGACACGTAAAAAAATTATAGACAATACATAGAAAATAATAGATACATAAAAGCTAAAATGGAAAATGATATTCCGCTTTGATTTGAGCTTGCTGTCATTCCATTGCAGCTCGTGCATCCCCAACCAAATGATCATATGGCTAGAGATAAAACTTTATATTTTATTGTTGTTGGCGGTATTTAGTTGTTGCCAACTCTTATGCATGTATTTACATCTCTTGTATTTTAAGCTCTAAGAAGCTTTGCGTTCTTATTTCTGAAATTCAATGGCACATTTAGTTTGCAAACCCATCTTGGATACCATCAACTTAGCCAATGCATCGTCATTCGTGCTGCTAGACAATCCTGATGCTTTTTCTTTCCCTCGATGTGTCCCTCCCCGTTGATCGCGGAATTACATGCACATCTTCTTCATCCTCGTCAACAACATCTAGATTAACACTAGCATCACCATACTCTGCATTGAACGAACCAGACTTGAATGGCTTGTATCTTTTAGCCTTCGATGCTTGCTTTGCTAAAAAAAAGCTAGAATTGAGTACCCGTTTCAACTTCATAGTCAAGAAGTGCCTTGTTAAAGTAATCTTCATCTACGAATAAGATTATTGTAGACTCCACAAAATCGAACACATGTCGGGCGAATCGTCTTCCATTTTCGTTAATATAATCGTACGTTCGCTGACCGTACGAATTTGTTTTGCTATCAAAGTGTTGCAAGATTGCAGTCCTAAATCCATCATCATTTATCTCGTTTCCCTTCTCGTGGCTCTGGCAAATAAATACCCATGTTTTAGCCAAACCAATTTCTTCCTTGGTGGTCCATGGAAATTGTCGGGATGCATCAACGTTTACATGCAACTTATTTAAGTGGGATTTACTCACCCTTGAATTCAGCCTTGGTCGTGGGGCGGTAACTTCCTCAACATTTTCCTGAAAGGAGTCGGTTTGTTGAAAAGATTCAATTTTTCAAAAAGAACCTCTTTGTTGAAAAGAACATGAGAATTGAAGTGGGTACAAGTCTTCGTTTGGAAATGCATGCACAAGAGACATGGTCGAGTTTGAAGGTGGTTGTGATGAAGAACCACCCACTTGGGTTTTTGAGATCTAGTCGGCATGTGTAAATGTTAACGAACCCGTTTGCGATGTGAAACATGTTTGTTGAGTATTGGGTAAAGTTGTACGAGTTTTGTGATGGGTGTCGATAAGATTAGTTTTGATAAGGTTCTAGTGTCGGGTTTCAGTATGGTGGGTTTTGGTAAGGAATGTGAGCATAAATGTTTATGGTGGTAATAGGTTTACGTTCGGAGATGGATTTTCTAGATTAACCGTTCCGTCGGATGTTGCCAGCAGGTTTGAGTTTCAGTTTCGTTGGCAAGGTTTTGTGATTTGGGGTGTTTTTTGAGACATTTTTTTGAAAATGATAAGAAAGAGATTAATTGTTTTATCGGAGAATGTATATAAATTAGAGATGTTGGTTTTAAAAATGATGATTTATAGTGGTATTTATAAGAAAAAATTAGTGTGTATTTTTATGAAAAAACGACTCTTATAAAACAGTCAAATAATTAAACACTTCGCATGATATGACTCACGTAAGGTAGCAAAGCCACCGTTTCTACAACAAGTCACGCGTTGGCCACTTACGGTGCAAATCCGCCTCCACTCCGCCCAGCTAAAATAAAAAAAAGATTATTCATAAAATATAAATTTTAACAAGTTAAAAATATTAAATTAATAAAAAAATATGAAATATAAATTAATAAAAAATTGTGTTTTATTGTTAACACTAAAATAAAAAAGGATGTTTTGTATTTTTTAATGGTTTACTGAATACTTTTTGATACCCAGTTGCTGAAGTGCTACTATATTAGGTTGCCCGCAAAGGTGTATCGGTCGACCGAGTCGCATTCGGCCAAGGCTGTTGCAACGACCGAGTCACCTCGGTTGATCGTCTTATATCGATCCAACCCACGACCATGTTTAAAACATGATAAATCAAAATGAAAACAAAAAAGTTGTTGGTTTGTTTAAATTTATTTTTTTAATTTAAAATTTAAACCCTCTACCCTTGTAAATACTCAATCATTTCTACAAATTTTCTCACACACTCAAATTCAAACTTCTAAATCAAAACAATAACTATCCAACGTATCTAGCAAGAAAACCCCCCCAAAACAAAACCCCGAGTTCCTCAACAAAGTGTTCCCCATGTGACCCCGGATGAGGCTTTTCGATTATCCGTCGTGTCACCTAACTTCCGATTTATACCCATCGGATTTGAATATCGTTCACCACAACCATCTCACCCAAAGATGTACTTTGCTAACTTCCCGTTCTCTCGTTCATACCGTGATAACAACCAACAAGTTTTCTTTGAATCTCCACTGGGTTTGTATCGTCTTACTATGGATTCTTCCACTTCTTCGCATCTTAATCCGTCGTATTCTCCGATTAATAGTTTTGAGGTTGATGTTGGTTTTGATGAAATGATGTATAATCAATAGTACTTTGCGGATCAAGGTTCGGTTCAAGTTTTGGGTCACGGTCTGAGTCAAGATCACTCTATGTGTCAAGGTACGGGATATAGGTCCTATAATGGGTCCTATCACGGTGCGGTTAACCTTGACGATGACGAGGAAGAGATGTCACCCGTCAGACCTAAGAAGCCCTCTAAACGTGCTTCAAAAGACAAGTAGGTTGTGTTGAAGGAGCCGCCAAAAGAATGGACAACTGAGGAAGAGGATGCGTTGTGCAAAGGTTGGTGTGATGTTTTCAAGAATAGCAAGCAAAAAAATAGTAAAAAAATAAAGGGTTTTTGGGAGATGTATTGAAATACTTTGAATCCGAGACGGATTCAACTAGAGGGTACGACGCGATTGTGAGCAAATGGAGAAAGAAATTTCGTCCTAGAGTTGGTGTTTTTTGTGCTATCGTGAATAAAGTTGAGCTTATTGATGAAAGTGGTGCCAATGATCTCACCTCATACCAAAAAGCTTGTGCTGAATACAAAGTGACCTACAAACATGCTTTTACGTTAGAGGCGGCGTTGAACATGCTCAAAGATCACTCAAGTTGGCAAAAGGTCGAGATGCCAAAGTTTACAAAAAAAGGAAAAAAAATCCAAGACTTCTGAAACCACCTCTGGTTATGGGCAAGGTGTTTACGTGAATTTGAACGATGAATCAGGAGATGACGAGGAAGAGACTCAAGAATACCGATCAATTGGTCGTGATCGATCTAAAAATAAGTCATCAACATCGTCGTCAACAGGGAAGCATTCATTTGTTGATGTTGTAACCAACAAATGAGAGAAAATAAAAGACATCGGTTAGGGAAAAAAGAACAGCAACAAGAATCCTACTTTACCTTGAAGCAATGGGAGTTTGATTTGCAAGAGAAATCCCCAGACTTAAAAAGAGAAAAACTCGAATTACAGTGTCGAGTAATTGAACTTGCTGAAAAAAAAGAAACGAGATAAAAACTTATTGTTCAACAAAACTGAAATCCACCTCAATTTGCCTCCAGTCTACTAACAAGCCTTGCAAAAAATGAAAGACGAAATCAAGGCAACTTACAATTTATATTACTAGTATTAGTTTTTAATTATTATTGTAATGCTTTTATTTTATTTGAATTATTATGTAATTATTCTTTATTTAAATGTAATATTTTTTTATTAAATGCAATGTCTTTTATTAAATGTAATGCTTTTATTTTTTAAATAAAAAAAGAATTTGAATTTAGTCGCTTTGTTGTAGTAAATAAGTCGTCGACAGAGAGAAAAAACTAATGTGTCAAAACAAATGTAAATCACAGTTGAGAGTACTCTTTTTAACGATTCAAGTGAACTAAAAAAACACACATTTCTTTTTAGATTAATGTAAAAATAAATATTCAAAATTAAAAAAAAAAATAGTAATATCCAAAATAACCTTTGTTTTTTCTTTCTAAATTTTAAAAAAGAATGTGAAGTTGCGAATATGCCTCTGGTGTCTAGAATATGTCCTAAAACTTGACGCGAAAAGCAACAAAAATCAATACATTAGTTTATAGCGTACAAAGTTTTTAGATTTTTAATCGTTTTATATTAAATATTTAAATTAAAACTAATTTACAGAAACCATCCTAATAGTTCACACACAAATTCACATTTCTTACTAAAATTCCAACAGTTACATTAGTCATCCATGTAACTGTCGATTCGTAAAAGCTTTTATATGTAAGAACGTTGAAAATAATTAACTGTTGTAAACATTATCACAATCATTAGATCATCGGTTCGATTCTCTTGTCAACTCAATCGAGTCATCGAATATCCGTTCGACCATAGCATTAACTCGGTCGAGTTAATAGGTTACCGGTTCGACTATCAGGTTAACCCGTTTTTTCACCAAATAAAATTTATATGATCGGTTAACCTGGGTCACTTCAAACTCCACGAACTTAAGCGAGTTTTGAAATTATAAAACCTGATTTAATTTGAGAGTTTTTCAACCAGAACCGGTTTAATTAGATGAACCAATTAAGTCGAACCAAATTTTAAAACATTATGTTTAACTTCAAAATTTAACTTTTATTATTTTTCGTTTATATTTTATCACTAACCATGTTTTTTTTTAACTTGAGCAACCCCACTTCTAACGACGGACCCTAAGTTATATGACTTGAATAAACCCCAAAACACACTACGTCCATTCAAATTTTTACAACCACTGTTACTTTCATTATGAACAATTTCAATCCTGCGAAAAAACGATATATTTTTATTTTAAGTGTTTATAATATTACTCGATTATTAATGCAGACAATTTTAGTTTTTTAAAAATTTTATTAATGCAAATATATTTAATATAAATTATCAATCACATAAATTATCATCATGGTTATTGATATTTTAAAACCACAAGGATGATTTGTGTTCTGTTGGAAGCAAAACAAGGGTAATTTATATAATTAACTCATATACATGCAAACTGATTTATGTTAGAGGAGTATTGTGATTACGTTTGACAAAACTACTTGTAAGAGCACATGGGCTATGTTTGGCAAGAGCTTTTTTAAAGCTTTTTCATAGCTGTTAGCTTTTTTGTTAAAAAAATAATCTATTAGCTCTGTTTGGTACAACAATTTTTAAGAGCTGTTAGCTTTTTATTTTCACCAAGTAGCTCTTAAATAAAAAGCTGTCTGATACAGCTTTTTAAATTGTCAAGAGCTGTTAAAGCTGTAGATTACTGATATACCCTCCAACTATATTATAATTTATTTAAATATGTCCTTTTAAGTCATTTTACATTATAATTTTTACAGTTAACAGCTAATATACCAAACACTTCTATTAAAAATAGAGCTTTTTAGTAAACAGCTTACAACTAACAGCTTACAGTTAACAGCTTTCAGTTAACAGCTTACAGCTTACAGCTAATTTTACCAAACATAGCCATGGTATGGTTTGGTGTTTTCGTGCTGAGTCGTGGGAAAATACCAGAATTTTAAGGAGGTATGGTGAGTGGTGGCTAAATATCTCACCACACCACAAACACGAAAACACCACATTTCACGCTCCCTGGTTGGCTTGAGCCATGGGGAAAAAATTGAGCCCACTTTTCTTTAAAAAAAAAATAATAATTTTTTTTATTTATGCACGAAAACGCGAGACCGGGGTACGGTCTCGCGTTTTCGTGTCTCGCGTTTCGTGCAAAAACGTGCGCCGTCCCCTCAGCTCGAGACACGAAAACGCCAGGTGGGGTGTGGTTTGTCGCGTTTTCGGGCTGAGTTTTCGCACAACGCGAGGGGAAATACCCCCGTACCCTGTGCTCTAAGTTATATATTGTACGTCGTAAGATATAAGCTGTTAATTATAAGTTGTTAGCTGTTAATTTTAAATCTGTTAACATGAGTATATAAGTTGTATGTTTTTTCAAAGTGTTTGGTAAATCAGTTGTTTACTGTAATATTAAAATATAAAATGATTAAAAATAACATTTAAATATATTATAATATAGTTAAATGGTATATCAGTAATTTACAGTTTTAACAATTTTTTATAAGTTGAAAAACTTCGTAAATAAACTTTTTATTTAAAAATTACTTGTTTAAAATAAAAATTTGGAACTCATATGTCTAAACATAGCTACTTGTTTTAAAAAAACAAAAATTTAACAACTCTTATTTTTTTTTTAAATCTGTTACCAAACCAGTCCTATATCCACATAAATTTTATTAAAAAAAAAATCACAAATGATGTAACATGAATACTATTGGTACTATCTCTTATTTTTTTTATTTTTTTTATTTTTCGTCCATAAATCAACTTACATATCATTTTATTGACTTTTCTCATAAAATCTATACTGCTTTATAAAACATTTAACACTTTTTATTTTTAGAAGTTTTAAAAAAATTAAGCTTCAAACATTGCTAAAAAAAGTAAGTTTTAACAATTGAGTCAATTTTGTTTAAAAATAGTCAACCTGGAAAGCAAAACGTAATTTTCTTATAAATACAAAATATAACCGTCCGTAGCTATTCACTAAATGTATCACAATTTCTAAAAATGTAACCGTCCATAACAAATACACATTTAAGAAAATTAAATATCCGTAATTTTATAAAGTTGTAACAATTTGTAACAGGTACTATTTCATACAAAGACAATTCCAATTTAATAAAAATTAAATAAATAATTGTAACAACTCAAATATTAATATTAAACACCAACTATATATATTTACCCCTAAAATGAAAAACAAATCAAACAATACAGAAACATAGAACATATTCATTTCTTTGGCATAACATCACCTAATCGTCGCCTCCACCACCATCGGGATCTGCCAGCAACACCGTCCATATATCGCTAATCATGTGTTAAATTTTGAGTGTTTTTGCTGGTGTTCTTTTATTTCGATGGGATTTTTCTGTTTTTTTATCTATTATTACCTGTCACAAAGTCTTGGTGGTATAGGACCAAGAAAGTTGTTCGTTTTGGTTTCATCTTTGGTTATTTGGATTTTGGTTGTCCATCGTAACTATCACCATAAATATAAGATGTGTTCTATGAACTTGGGCTGTCTCAGACGGGTTTGATGGATTTGCGTTGTCTCTACTCTTTAAAAGAAAGAGAAAAGCAACAAGAAAACATCATTTTGTTAGCCCGTATGTATTATCATATTCTATGTTTCGTCACTATTGTATTACTACGTATGATACTTTATTATTTTAGTTAATGATTTAATGTAGTTTTAAACTTAGAGAAGAATGAGAGTCATTCATTTTTTCTCTATGATTTGCTTTTAAATACAAAATGGGTGTAGTTGGTATTGAATAATATTTTCATTTTTTTTCATTCAAAAGATTGTAAATTTATTTTATTATTATCTTTTGCGTGCTTTTTCATTTAATTTCTTGTATCCGTTTTTAGTATTGGGCTTTTACAAAGTTGCTCTCAAAACAACTTTGAAGTTGCCCTGAACGGGCTCAACCCAACATAAAAAAAATTGTTATACTACTTAAAAATTCTAGCCACCTTTTTTAGTTACAATTAGTTTAACCCTTTGATATATGTCTCACTTTGTGTTGTGAGACTCCTTATAGTTATTATTATTAAAGGTTGTTATTTATTCGTAAAATTATTGTTCGAAAAATTTAAAACCTGTATAACATTAGTTCACCGCATAATTTGTTATCGGGTACCCGCCGCCGTATTACTCGGATACCCGGCTAATATATGTTAATGTACCATTACTTTTGTGTTTATCAGGACTTAGTCTTTAGTAATGTCATTATGTGTAACTGAGAACGTCATTAGTCACTATTATAAAAGAATTGATAGGTACAATCAAATTTTTTATTGGGATAGTTTAATGTACAATTTAATAAAATCACAATATGCAAAATTTAAAATGTCAACAATAAATTTATGAATTGTATGATGGTTGTAAAAATTGTGAATCGTTAGCCGGCCGATCGGCCATCTTATAACTTGTAATCGTTTTAGGCGGGATTAATCGGTTATTAATTGGATTGACATTTTTAGCAAATTTTTGTTATTTTCGGCAAATTTTGGATATTTCTAATGAGTTTTATGTATTTTCGGCAATATGATTCTTAATATACAACTTATCATACATATTTGTTATTTTAGGTTATAAACATAAGTTTACAGTGAGTTTTAGTTATTTTCGGCAAAATTTGCAGGTTTGTGGCAAGTTTGACCTCCATTGACCGTAGTTGACCGCAATTATTCGTCTTTTCATTAATCGGCAAGGTTGAATTTCTTGTAACGACTAACCGGCGATTAATCGTTTTTGTCGATCTTATTTTGCAACATTGAACTGATGATCTTTATTTTAAAGATATTCAGATTTTAAAATGATATTGTAAAACCAATAGGACGACGATTTATGTGCCTTTGAAAGCAAAACAAAAATAGTTTATGTAATTAACTTATTATATAGGCCAAGTGATTCGTACTTATCATGAATTATCTTTAGTAATGTCATTACGTGTAATTGAGAACGTCATTAGTCATTATTTTAAGCTTTTTAAAATAATTTCAAAAGAGCTAAACGTCGTAGGAATCAATTATTGTGTAACTAACGTTGATTGAATATACAAAATATTTTGATCTCATCTGAGCAAAGTCTTGTTAATATCATTATTCTTTTATCTAAATTATTATATTAGCGATGAGTTTTGAACTTATGCGAACAATAGTTTGTGATTACTTTTTATCCGAAAATGTGTGTGGGTTAAAATATTGTTTTTTGTCCTTCTAATCATAGTTAAATTATTTTTTTAATAACATCACACTTGAAATCTTACTTTCAAGTTTATTCATTCAAACGATAGGCTCTGTGAACTGAATCATTAGAAGAGACTCGTAAAAGAAATCCTTAAAATTTACGACTTCATACGAGAAGAAAAATATAAGATTTTCGTCTTTTATAAGACTTGAACTTTAGACAACTTTTTTTCAGCTCAAGAAGAAATTCAAGTGCTCTTTATTACTCCATTCGTTTCATATTAATAGTCCAGTTTAGTATTTTATGACGTCTTAAATTAATAGTCCACTTTAAAAAATAGAAAAGAAATATCAAGGTTCTAAATAGTGCGTTATAGCGCGCTATAGCGTGAAGCGTGACCTCCACGTTACAAAACAGACTAAAGCGTCATCTTTAGGCGTTGCGTGTTAAAAAGCGGCATATAGCGCGTAGCGTGGAAATTTTTTTTGAATATTTTTGCAAATTTACAAGAATTGGGCTTATTTATTAGTTTTGGGCTATTTAATAGACTTGAGCTTATTAATTTTTCTATGGGGAAAAATCCTTAAATAACTATTAGCCAATTTTGTTTTATATTTAAATTAAAGTATTGCTCCATTTGTAAAATCGCTATATAAATATTAATTTATAAATATTTTGTGCCGCTATATATATCACGCTTCGAAAAACGCCATAGCTTCGCTATAGCTTGTGTAGCTTGAAGCTTGGCAATGCCGCTACGCTACGCTTCACGCTATTTACAACCTTGAGAAATATAGATTAAGTTTACAATATTGCCCTCACTTGAAGGTAAAATAAAAAAGAAGTTGCAAATTAATTAGTTAAAGGTAAACGTGTCATTGTGTAAAAAGTAAAAGAGCGAAAACTGAATAAATGTTGTTTTTATTAGAGAGAATTGCAAAAATTGTTCGTATGGTTTCGCTAAATTGCACGTTTGATCCGTCGAGTTTTTAAATAGCAAAAACAGTCCGCCGTGGGAAACCTTAGAGTTCATTTTGGTCATTTTATAAATTGAAATGACTAAAATACCCCCGTCTTCATGTTTTAATTTTTTTACGAACGAGGGTATTTTATTCATTTAAATTTACAAAAAGACCAAAATGAACACCAAAGTTCCCTAGACGGACTGTTTTTGCAATTTTGAAACTTGACGGACTAAACGTGCAATTTCATCAAACCACACGGACCATTTTTGCAATTCTCTTTTTTTATTAAACTACGTGTTTTTTGTTAGTGGACTATTATTATGGAACATAAGGAATAGTAGTTATGTGGCCGATCTTTAGGTTTGCAGAAAGGTTAGTTTTTCTTTCTACTTCAATTTGATTTGAGAGAGTGTGTTTTCCATGTTAGAAACCGAGCAAAGGTTACGATGATAATCTAAGATCTTAGGCTAGGCACAACGCATGAGGGTTGCGACCTAGTTTTTTCGGCCGGCGACCTAGTGCGACCTATTTGCCACAACCCGACGACTTAGTGCGATCTAATTCAATTTTTTTTATTTTTTTATTTAATAAAAATAACATTTTATATTTAACAAAAATAACATTTATTACAAAAAAAAACATTTTATTGCATACAACACGCATTACACTAAAAAAAAAACATTACATAAACTAAAATACGAAACATTAGAAGTAAAGAGGGTATAATGCATTAGCTAAAACTAACTCCAAAAATTGTCAAATTAATATATGTTGTGAGGAATTAAACAAAGCTCAATATATTAAAATTTGGAATTTTTTTATAAAGTTTATATAATTAAAACACGCTTAAAACATATTAAATTTAAAAAAAAAGTTTTTTTTTAATAAAACACAAACACAATACACAAACACATCATGACCGAATATGTAAATAGTTCGTGACCAAGGTCGTTTTGGGCTCGACCGAAACCGGCGACCGAATCGCCGCAACGCGACGACTCGGTCACGACCGCCTGACGACCTACAAAATTCAGGCGCGTTGTGCCTAGTCTTAGTATTTCATCCGTCTCATAATTATAGTTTACTGTTGATTTTCGTTATTTTTATTTTAAAACTTTGATTTTTTATCTATTTATTTGTGTTTTATGATAGTTGATGAAAATTATATATTAATAAAAATATATTTAGAACTAATTCATTAACATATTATTCATCAAGTTTTATATAAAACAAACAAAAATATTTATAGTTAACTTATATAAAATAAAGACCGCAAAAATCAAAACTGAACTATAATTATGAGACGGAAAGAATAATATTTATCTTGGTTTTCGCGTGTCTAAATGAAACCATTGTTTATGTTATAAAACATAGACTTTTAATACTTACAAGACACAAAAAAGGTTAAAGCTAAAAAGAGTGATATAACTTACCGTTATCTTGTATCTTATTTTTTGTCAAATAACTTAATTCATAAACTAAAAACATAAATTAAAAACATAAACGTAAAAAATTAATAATAATGTTACTCGTATTAAATTAAATATTTTAAATGTAGCTTAAAATTTATACGAGACGGGTCGAAAATTAATTGATCAAATTTATATTTAAATTTAAACCACATTTATTAACCTAAAATTTGATAAAGAATTATACTATAAAGAAACCCAAATTCAATATCACTTTAACCTAAATAATTAGTATATAAATATTACTAACTAAAAAATTAAAAACCTAATCTGATCCACTTCGCTTTAGAAATAGTCACTTTACAAGTAAAGCTGTGTATCGGGCTTGGACCAGATCGGTTAAAACCTGACTGAATCAAAAATTGAAATGATCTCAAACCTTGGACTAAAACCGGACCAAAATAATCCGATTCAATTTTGTTCGGTTTTTGGTCCGATCCAATTCTATCAGGCATATTTGATGCAAGGTTGTTAAGATCAAGATTTTATTATGGATCGTTTTTGTCATTATAAGATCGGAATCGTAAAATCGGATCGAGGTCTTAAGATCTTATTATAATGTCATTTTCTTACTAGTGTTTGTAATATTATGTAAATCTAGAAATTTTTATATATCACTAACATAAAAATAGATGAGTGTTTCATAAAAATGTTGTTTTAAATTATAATTATGAAATGTTTAAGAGATTAAAATGTCGTTTTTTCCAGTGTTGCAAAACAAGGTCTACAAGGCCGATTAATCGTCGATTAATCACTAAAAGGCCTTCTAACTTGCCGATAAATGAAAAGGCGATTAATGGTGGTCAACGATGGTCAAGGGAGGTCAAACTTGCCGAAAACTTGCAATTTTTGCCGAAAATACCGAAAACTCGTTGTAAACATGTGTTTGTCACTTATATTAACTATTTATATGTATGATAAGTTGTATTTAAGAAGAATATTGCCTAAAATAACTAAAAATCGCTAGAAATACCCAAAACTAGCCGAAAATACAAAACAATTGCTAAAAATTCCAATCCGATTAATTGCCGATTAATACCGTCTAGAACAATTACAAGCTACAAGGTGGTTGACCGGCCGGCTAGCGATTCACGATTTTTGCAACATTGGTTTTTTCAAATTTTATAATATAAGATTAATAAATTTGTAGTTTTTAGTTTGTGGTGCGAGAATTGTAAGCGGATCGTAATAGATTTCACGATCATAATTGTCAGAATCAAGATTTTATAAGATCATATGCTTTCAAAAATCCTATACTATTAGATTTTGATCGTTTTTTCTTATATTATCAAAAAATCGTAAGATATTTAAATCAAGATCGAGATCTGACAATCATTATTTGATGGGTTTAGAAAAATGTTTTTCGTAATTTTGTATTCCATTACCGGCCGTTACGACGGATTTTATGAAAAAAGTAATTAATTATTTTAATTTTGTCTATTAAACAAAGACTAAATAAACAACTTTTGAATTGCCCCACCACCTTGATAAACAAAAATTGTGCAACCGATTAATAGACAAATTTCCTTTTTCTCAAGTGGGATGAAATGATGTATATAGATAGTCATGTTTACCATTCATTTTTCTAACGACGAGTTAAGACAGTTATTAAGTTATTTATTTGATTTTACGATACTTATTAAAATATAGTCTCTCCGAGCCTCGAATAATGATTAGTGATTCAATTTCACAGTATTTACCCATAAAATAGTCCTAGCAATTCTCGAATCAACGCATCTATGTGGCAGAACCTCATAAATTCTCGCCATGAAAGAAAATCCTAACAGAGAAGCTCGAACTTAATACCTCTCGCATGTGATAACAACCTCTCCAAAAACACTTTTAAGACAATTCATTTTTAATGTTAATTTAGTTTTTTCTTAGCTTATTTACATTTATATATAACTATTCTTGTTATATAAGACTTATCTTTTTTTTACTAAAATACTTATTTTATACGTAAAAAAAAGAGTAAATTACACCATTCGTCCTTGTGGTTTACGTTGACTGACACGATTCGTCTCTTGACCAAAAAAATGCATCACTCGTCCTTAAGTGGGAAACGTTATGTAGCGTTAGTTCCTCCCTTTTATAACCACACTAACAGATATTATTCTTTTGTCCATTAAGGGTATTTCGGTCTTCTCAACTTCTCTTCTTTATTTACCAGCATATTCACCAACCTATTCTTTTTTTACCAGCATATAACTATACCCACATCACCACTTCTAATAAAAACCATTTTTTTTACTAGCAACGAATTCTTGTGAGCGGCCACCAGTTACCACAATCACGGGCTTTCTCCAACACCACGACCATGGGCCACAGGGGAGGAGCCAGAAATAAGATTGTAGAGGGGTACAATTTTTTTTCCAAACGCCAACACTAAACTTCAAGCTTTTAGGAAAAAAAAACAATCAAAAATCGCAAACATAAAACTTTATTTACCCATTGAAAATGTAAGCAAAAATTACCATAGTTAGAGACTTACTTAAAAAAAACTTATAATCAGAGTTAGGTACAACATATTACTATTAAAACATAAAAATTACTATCATTTATCCTTATGAAGCCCTGTGACCACACCAAAAGAATACCAAAGCATTGACTTGTTTCTTTCTCCCACCGCCTGCTTACCAACTGTGCATCTTCTTCATCCAAACAAAGCTTGTTTCATATTCAGAAAAATTGTTGGAAGCTAATTCTTTTACGCTCAGTTTACAAAAGTCAGATGTTTTTGGAGGGGCACTTTCAGAAAATACCTCAAAAAATAAAAAAATTACACTAAAAAAATTAGAGAAAAATGGCAATTGATTTGTCCAAGTCCATCCGCTGGGATCGGTGATGTTTTTAGGTTTAACCATGATTGAATCCCTCCTGATGAAAGAAACAAAAAAGAAAATCAGGTAAAGGGTTTGATAGATGAGGCACGTGAAAAGAAAGGTGGGGATCGGTTATGATTGGGAGATGATGGGGTTCAGGTGATGATGAGATTCCAGTGGATTTTATTTTGGAGGATTTGGATGGGGGTTCGGTGATGAAGAGGTGGGGATCAAGTGGAGATAAGAGAGGAGGGTATGGCGAAGAGCCTACCCCTCAAATTTTTGCCCAGTCACCTGTCAACTCAGCGCCACATCATACCAACACAACTAACCAAAATACCCCTTCACTCACAACACACCCAACCCCTCTTCATTTGGGCCCCACCACTAACATTTATTTTTCTTTTTTTCATTTTCACACAAACAAAAATTTATTTCACACAAATAAAACATTACAAATACGGAAATAAAAATTTCAAATACGGATTAAAAAAAATTACGATACGAAAAAAAAATACGATACGAAAAAAAATACGAAAATTTAAAAACACAACAATTAATATAAACTACTAATTTTGGGGTTGACGATGCTCCCAAATATGGTCAATAAGACAACGTTGAAGCCTTGTATGTGTCGGCTTATCACGAAGTTCTTTTTGTTGTCTTTGACGTATTGCACAACGCTCGACCCATGTCCTTAATATATTTGCCTGTGGACAAACATACATTTCTGCAGCTTCAGATTTCGCACCCCCCTTATTTTTCAAAATCATGTTGTGTAATATGATACAGGTGTACATGATTCTACGTAACTTTTTAAACCCGTTGCATCAATGCGGATAGTAAAAAAGTAAAAGTGTTTGGGTAGAGGATTATGTGTTTGAATGTAATTTTCAATACCTTGAACAATCTCCAAGAAAAGAGAACGTCGCATTCGATACCGCTTCTGGAAATACTCCTCGTGATACTTTGGATACGGGCCGAAGTAATCTTCCATCAAACGTGCTTCGGCGATGTCACGTTGACGGTTAATGTATCTACGCTTTCGTATTGCCTGGGCTTCTTCTTCTGCTTCTTCTTCTTCAAGCTGGGTTATGAAATCTAAATCGTCCATATCCTCTTCACCGGACCATTCGTTCTCCATTTTTTGTATAAGGTTTGTTGTTTGAAAGAGAGATTTTTGTTGTGTGTGAGTTAAAAATGAGAATATTGGGATTATATATAAGAAAAAAAAAGTTTTTTTTTTATTATTTGAAAATATTACAGTTAATAGCCAACAGCTATATCAGCCACTAAACCCTCGTCGTCAATATTTCGCAAACTCAAAATCCATACGGCGAAAAGGGGGGGGGGGGGGTTGGTGTGGCAACGAGCCTCGGCGAGGGACGACGAGGGGCCACGTCATTGCGACGAGGCTTCCCTCGTCGTTACACCCTCCTCTCTAAGAATGGGGTACCTGTGATTGAGAATCGGTGGATAAAGAGGATCGGAGATGACAATTAAAGGAGATCGGAAGTAGGTTTTTTGGATGACAGTGGTGGTGGATGGGGAGAAGCCATTGATCTGCTTACCATTTTTAGCTCATGTTCAAACAGAAAGTGCATTACTCATGTACCCACAGATTATGTAAAGTAGTTTTGTGTTTTGGGGTTTTTGGATGACGATGGTGGTGGATGGGGAGAAGAAATTGTAGTAGAGAGAGAAGACGAACTAAGAAATGGTAAGGTTATTGATGGCGCTGAACAAATAATAAGTAGAAGGGAAATTGAGAAAAGACCTAAATACTCTTAATGGATATGAGCATAATATTAGTTAGTGGGGTCATAAAAAGGGAGGGACTAACGTTACATAACGTTTTCCCACTTAAGGACGAGTGATGCATTTTTTTTGTCAAGGGACGAACCGTGTCGGTTAACGTAAACCACAAGGACGAACAGTGTAATTTACTCTAAAAAAATTATATCTTTAGGTCGGACGGTATAGTGGATTCACTCACTCTCGTGAGTTTGAAAAATGGTAGAGCCCACATTTTGTATCCGTTGCAATCTATATAAAAAGAATTACAATACCTCATTTTACTTATAAATACTCATTAAAAATAATTATTTTTAAATACAACATCGTCACTTTTAAACACTTTTTATAATCTCTTTTTTTATTTTCTTATCCTCCACGAAGGTATTTTGTAAAAAATAATTTTGTAAGTATTTTGTTAATGTAACATTGCTCTTCTTTTTAAGGGTAAAAACAGGGTTCTAAATAGCGCGCCTTATAGCGGGCTATAGCGTGAAACGTGACTTCCACGTTACGAAACAGACTAAGACGGCGTCTTAAGGCGTAGCGTGCTAAAAAACGCCATAAAGCGTGATATAGCGCGTTATAGCGCGTAATGCGGCGCTTTTTTTCGAATCTTTTTGCCGATTTACAAGAATTTTGCTCGTTTACTAATTTTTGGCTATTTAGTTGACTTGGACTTAGTAATTTTACTATGGAGATAAATCCTTGAGTAACTAATAGCCAGTTTTGTTTTCAACTAAAATTAAAATATTGCTCAATTTTATAAACTTGCTATATAAATACTAATTTATAAATATTTTATGCCGCTATATATCACGCTTCAAAAAACGCCATAGCTTCGCTATAACTTCTGTAACTTGTAGCTTGACAATAACGCTACGTCACGCTTCACGCTATTTACAACATTGGGTAAAAATATGACCACCTACATTGATCTAAAGGACTGAAAATGTAACAAGTAGGAAAAGAGGTTCGTAACGGCACCGTTACCATGACTAGAAGAAATCGTGAGATAATCATTTAACGTTTCTTGTACTCTTTAAATTTGGAATGTTGTCTATTACCACATTTTGTCATTTTCTTTTGTTATGTTTTAGAACAAGAAATTCACATGTTGGAAATTGCAAAGTTATACATCAGATGAAGTCGGTTGTGATTCTAGGAACATCATTCATAATTGGCTTAATATTTATAACTGCATTATAAAACAATTAAAACCTTTTAAAAATAGTGAATATTAAAAACTCTGAATTTTTTACTTACTAAAAATGAAATTTAAAAATGTATTAAAAAATATTTAAGATCGTTCAAGACTTTTTTACTTACTAAAAATGAAATTTTTTAAAAAATTAATACAAATATTTTTATTAATTTTTTTTAATTTCATTTTTAGTAGGTTTATTTTAATTCAAATTTTCACAACTTTACTATTAATGTGAATACAATTGTAATAGGTAAGAGAGTAACATTTATTCGCCTTAAAAATCGTCATTGGTTACTCGTTACCATATTATGCGGTTACCATGCTAGTATATATATAAGATATGTTTGGTAGGAGCTGTTTTAAATCCTTTTTTTATAGTTGTTAGTTTTTTTGTTAAAAAAATAATCTAATAGTTTTGTATGGCACAACAATTTTTTTAAGTTGTTAGCCTTTTATTTTAAACAAGTAACTCTTAAATAAAAAGCTGATTTATACAACTTTTTAAATTTTCAAAAGCTGTTAAAACTATAAATTACTGATATACCCTCTAATTATATTATAATTTATTTAGATATGTTCTTTTAAGTTATTTTATGTTTTAATATTACAGTGAACAGTTAATATATCAAACATTTTTATTAAAACAAAGAGGTACAAAATACATCATTTCGATTTACAAAAAGTGTGGATTACATCCCTCGTCAGTACTTCGGACATAATATATACAACCGTTACATACTTTGTGCACGATACATCTTTTGGACGAATGATACAAATATTTTTTTCGTTAAATACTAACTAGGGTTTACAAAAAATGATATTTTTAACTTTTTTATTATAGAGGGATGTATTTTGCACTAAACTAAAAAAATATTTTTTTAAAAAAATTTAAAATTACATTTTTTTCGAGAAAATTTTTAAAATTTCCAAAAAATTAATTATTTTCCTAAAAAAAAGTTAAAAAAATATCAAGTTACTGTATAAAAATTATGAAATTTTTTTCGAAAAATTAATTTTAATTTTTTGCAAACATTTTTAATTTTTGGAAAATGTAAAAAATATGGTTAACGTTGTAAACTTTTTTTTGAAGAAAATATAATTTTATTTTTTCTCAAAAAAAATGGTTTCGAAAAATTAAAATTCTTATTTTGAAAATTTTCTTTTTCCAAAATAATTAATTCAAAAATATTTTTAATCTTTTTCAAAAATATGTTTTTTTTCGAAAAAAATGTTTGTTAAAAAAATGTTTTTTCAAAAATATTTGAAAAAGATTTAAATTACTTTTTCGAAAAAAATTTCAAAATTTGTATACAGTAAAAAAAACTTAATATTTTTTAACTTTTTTTTAAATCCTTTGGAAAATTTAAAATTTTTCTCGAAGAAAGTGTAATTTTAAATGTTTCAATAAAAATGGTTTTCAGAATAGTAAACTTCTTTTTTTTTAAAAAAAATTAACATTTATTTTTGAAAAAATTAAAATTATTTTTTTTAATAATTTTTTTTTCAAAAAATTATTTTTCTTTGAGTTTAGTGCAAAACACATCCCTCTATAATAAAAAAGGTAAAAATATCATTTTTTATATCGTGCAAAAATATTTGCATCGTCCGTCCAAAGGATATATCGTGCACAAAGTATATAACGGTTTGATTTATTATGTCTGAAATACTGACGAGGGATGTAATCCACACTTTTTGTAAATCATAAGGATGTATTTTGTACTTCTCTCTTAAAAAAATACAGCTCATAGCTCATGTTGATAATTTTTTAATAAACAGCTTACAACCAGTTAACAACTAACAGTTAGTTTTGCCAAACATAACCATAATGAAAGTTTTTTTTTCACTTTCTCGTTCTTAGTTTTCTAAGTGGGTAAAGGTTTTGCTCCTTTAAGGTCGGACAGAGTGAGACGTAATTCAGAGTGAGGTTTCACTTCACTCCAAATATTACGAACAAGTTGATAATAAGTGGCGAGTGATAATTTTTTTTTTTTGTTTTTCATTTGAGTTGTGAGTGTGTTGCAAGTTATTTAGTAAGTTATTTTGTATACAATAAATATTTTAATTAATTATAAGTTTTTTATGACCACTACAGTTAAATGATGAGTTGAAATGACGTTAAAATAAATGATGACTTATGGCATACTACTCTTATTAAGCCGTTCAAATTAAAAAAACCCTTTTACAAAATGTTTTTATTATTTTTTAATGAGAGATGAAACGAAAGAAGGTTAATTAGATTTTTCAGACGTTTAGTTAAAAAGTAAGTTCTTTGTTTTTTTTAAAAATCTTTTGAAAATAGCCAAGCACACCCTAAAATACGTGTTGTTAGCTAAGCCCTTACTTAAGATGAGTTGTGGGTAAACTACACATACTGTAATTTATTTATTTATACAAAATGTTTAAAGAAAAAAAATGGTCAACCAAACGCCCTATAATCTCTATAAGAGCATCCACAAACACAATGCATTTATAATGTATCAAGTTATCAAAAATTTGATGTATTCAGGGGTGGACCGAGGGGGGTTCCCAGGGGTTCACGAAAACCCGATGGGAGTTTGTAGCATATTGTAAATTTTCGTCAAAAATCGCGATTTATTCAAAATGAACCCGATGTCAAATATGTGTGTTACGTAAAAAAACATTTGTGCACCTGATGGCTTAGTGTTCTGGGTCCGCCCCTAGATGTATTTAATACATGAATGAAATAACACATTTAGTGTCTAAAACTTGTAAGAATGACTTGAAAGTTTATAAGTCATTGTGAAAAAGCTTTTCAAAAAGCCTTTATTACAATGGGATGAAGTTTTTCAAAAAGCTTTTGTAATAGTAAAAAACTATAAGTTGTTTGACCCATTATGAAAAAATAGAAAATGTTCTTGGCAAGTTCTAGTTCTTTTTTGGGCCTCACCCAATACCTAGTTCGGACTTTATATGTCTAATAGAAAGCATGGGCCTGACCCAATCTAACTTTGTTGTTGTACTCGTAATAAGTTGGCTACCGCTACTTGGCTAGCTTACTAACTTTGTGACTTGTGACTTTCATCGCTAAGATGGTTTGATATAAATAGATAATGATATCAGTGTTTTAAAGCGGTTTGACCCGATCGATTGAACTGATCTGATGATTGAACCCCGGTTTTAAGCGAAAATCTGAATCGTGATCCGATAACTCGATAAAATTAATTAAAAAAACGATTTTTAAAACATTGAATGATATAGTTTCAACATTACAATGATAACTGAACTTGGATTCACTTAATAATATTGAAGTAAGGTTATAACATTAATTCCTACTTTTACTAGTACAATAGTTAAGCTTTAAATCGACACGAAACTCGACTAAAACTGACACAAAAATTAATAGGTTCATGTTAAGTATATTAAATCTTGGGTCAGGTTTTGGTCGACCTATCTGACCCGTTTATTAAACAGGTTAAGTTTAGGTTGAATTTTAATTACGCGGGTCGATCTGACAATTTGTTTAAGATTTTTTTTCCTTTTATTAAAAATGATTAACATTTTATCCTATGTTAACTAGATTAAACGAGTTGAACCTAAACCCATTTAACATGTTAACACATGGAATATGCCTATTTTTGTATATATAAAACTTGTTAAATGAGTCAACCCGAACCTCGTTTAACCTATTCAACCCATGTAATATATTTAACGTCAACCCAAATATATATATATATATATATATATATATATATATATATATATATATATATATATATATATATATATATATATATATATATATATATATATATATATATGGGTTAAATGGGTTAGGTTCGGGTTATGTGTAAACAGGTTAGGGTTGACATATCTGTGTAGCGGTGGGCTCAAACCCCGTGGATTAGTCGACCAATGAGTCGGAAATCACGGTTACCAAAAAAAAAAAAAAAAAGAATTGAGGTTTTTTAACCCGTCAATCTGACAACCCAAACCCGCTAACCTAAACCCAACCCAAATTGCCACCCATAAGTTAAGGTGCACATAAACATTATGTTACATAAATTAAAGAATTTAAAAACTTACGTAATATAAAAAAATAAAATATAAATAATGTTTGATGACAAGAACATACGTATAACAACAACATACCCAGCCACGTCAGAGCGAAACACGTATAAAACTATGAATAATCTGGTAAAATTGTATTTGGATATGGTATCTGTTAGTCGACATATGTTTAAGTATTTGTGCTCTTGTTAAGCATAGCCCGTTATCTAGAATATTTTTATGTAACTATATATTGTTTTGGAGTTAATATACATACAAGCAATTCATAATAAAAAAAAAGTATCTACATCATTCAGACTAATTTGAACCAAGTCATGATAAAACAATGACAAACTCATTATATCCTTGATAAAAGGGGGGAAATGACCAGTTCCCCCCTCACAACAAAAATCATTTTATATTCACCTTCTCTCACACACGCATCACACACACACACACACACACACACACATACACACACACACACACACACACACACACACACACACACACACACACACACACACACACACACACACACACACACACACACACACACACACACACACACACACTACGTCTTCTTTCACTGTAGATCCGTTTAAATTATTCGAATTCATCCACGTTGCCCAATTACTTAGCTTAAAAGATGATCAAGGCCATTGGTTTGTTGATTCAACGGGTTATGGGGTTAAACCTTGGCCTCAACCGTTGATTGGTCGTTGCCGTTTTCCGTTTTAGGTTGGTAGTGGTCAGAAAATGATCTTGCGGTTGAGATTATCCCAAGAGGTTATTGGTGAAAACGGGGTCACTTTTATTCCCATACTTCATTGACTTTTTGCATCTATCTCTCTAGAAAAAAAGATCTGATTGATGTGGGTTCTCTCTCTAGAAAAAGAGATCACATCTTAGGATCTAGGTTATAATCGAATACGCAATCCAAAAGGAAGAGATTGATGAAGGTATTTTTTTTAATATTATTAAGTTTACGATTTTGAATATTTCTTTTCATTATATTAGACTTTCAATTGAATCTTAGTTGAACACGAAATTTAGAGGGGGTTTTTTTGTTTCGTTTGATTTTGTTTGTTTCCATGAGGAGAATGGATTTTTGTTGATTTTTTTGTTTAATCTGAATTTTTCTTCTTTTTGTTGATGTTTTGAGGCAGGATGATGAGGAGAATGGTTTTTTCCCCAGTAATTGTGGTATGTAGATTAAGTCTCTCACACTATACCGAAAAAAAATAACTAATACCCGGCCATATTGAATTCGTTTCATGGGAACAAATGGTGTATGCACTATTATTACGGTTGTTGCTGGGCTTTTGATTGTTTGACACTGATAGGTGTGAAAATACCCATCCCTTTTACAACTTAATTCTGGCTAAAACAAGACCAAAACACGTATTTAATATCATTTGTTTGGAATTATGCGTGGTTTTTGTGTTTATTGTGTTTTCAGAGTCAACCGGATGAATATTGAAGAAAACATGGGATTGCACGGGTTTTATCAAGGAAAAAGACTCAAGACGAAGTCTACTGTCCAAGAGATGCAAAAGATTTGAAGTCATTGTGCCTATTTGAAGATTTATCGAAGAATAGAGCCAAAGATGGAAGATTCATATAAGTCGAAGAACTCGAGTCTATTAAACAAAAGATTATAAGACGAGTTGGAATTATTCACCGACACTTCTCAAAATCCAAAGTCGGAAACGTTTATGAAAAGAGACGTGAAGACTAAAAGAAGAAAGAAGAATAGAAGCCCAAAACCAAGCCCACAAGACTTGCCTATATAAAGGCCCTTACTTCACAAAAATTCACACTTAGTCTTTTAGGTAGTTTTTAGTTTTAGAGAGAGAAAGTTCTAAACTTTCTCTCACTAGATTTCATCTCTTTCCATTCCAAGATCAAAACTTTGTATTACTTTCTCATTAATCAAGTTCAAGTTTTTATCTTTTAATCTTTAATCTCATTCTTCCTTTCTTTGATTTTTGTTGATTTTGGTACAAATCTCGTATGATCCGTGTTGTTCATCAATGATTTTGTGCTTAAAAAGTTAATCTTTTTATGTTTCTTAAGTTTCTACACAAATAAGCTTTGAGATCCTTGTGCTTATTGGCTTATCTGTTGATTTAGCTTATTTACTTTTTAAAGTTTTTATAAAAAGTTCATCTTTTTATCACTTGATTTATGCTTTTGTTTATTTGAAGTTTAGATAACGTGTTCTTAGTGCTTATTTGATCAACTTATTTTTGGATTCGAGCTTGTTTGGAAGTTAGCTTATTCCATAAGCTTATTTCCCTTGCTTAAGTTTCGGTTTAGCATAGTTTTCGGAAAGGGTAACTCCCTGTTCGAATCGGGTATTCCGACCAGGCACCATCCCTTCTTTCCGATCGTATGATCGGAAAAGGGTTTAGGTTATTCCGATTGTTGCATTGATTTACCATATTCCGATTAGTGCAAGCTTTTCAGTTTTTCCGATTGGCCCATATTCACCACATTCCGATTGTAGCTTGTTTCCATATTCCGATTTGCCCCATTTTTATATATTCCGATTTGAACATGTATTTCACATATTCCGATTGTACAAGTTTTAGATTATTCCGATTGGTGATTTTCATGTATTCCGATTGATTCATCTTCGAATATTCCGATTGCTCTCAATTCTAAGATATTCCGACAGGAGGTGTTGCCATATTCCGATCATCAGATCGGAATACATTCCGATTGACCTTTTTTTAGTGATATTCCGATTTGACGTGTTTGGCTATATTCCGTTCTTACTTTCTTTTAGTACTTTTCAGTTAAGTTCATATTTTTACAAAGTTTTCCAAGTGTTAGTTTTTATTGAATGTCAACTTATTTCTCTAATATAATCTTTAAGTTTTCAAGCATTTACTTTTAACTTGCCTTTTTAGTTTAAACTTTCAAGGTCTTTAATTTTACTCTTCAACACTTAATTTCTTGTCATTAGTTTAAAATAGATAAACAAACCAACCACTTTTGAATGACCAAGAACAAATCATTCCACTTAGAGCCGAGATCAATTCGAGAGGATACCGAGAACAACAATTGAACCCACAGAAAAACCTTGTATCAAATGGCGCCGCTGCCGGCTCTTCTCGTTAAGATTAACAATTTTTTGTGAGAACTTGGATTTTGGGATCCGTTCCCCGTGAACGTTACTTTTTCATAAAAATTTTCAAAAAACACTAAAAAATATAAAATTTTCAAAAATACAAAAAAATTTAAAAACATACAAAACCAAAAATATTTTTTGCTTTGCTTTTCTTTTGTTAGTTCTTTTGCAGGTGTATGCGCACTCGATCCACGTCTTATCAAGAGCCCGAGCCTCTCGATAACTTAGACATGGCTGGTGTACAAAACAACAACAACATACCACCTCCTAACAACAATAATAACAACAACAACCCACCTTTCAACAACATGAATAATAACAACAACAATGAGCCTCTACCGGATAATCGCCCGATGATTGAACTGCTGCAAGCTCATGTAGATGGCAACACTGACCCAATTGTCATACCTCCAATTGCAGCAAACAACTTTGAGCTAAAATCAGGCTTTATCCAGATGGTCTCCGCTCAACCATTCTTGGGGCGTACCATTGATGACCCACATGACCATATCAAGAGATTCTTGCAACTCACCAACACGATCAAGTTCAATGGTGTTCCACAAGAGGTAATCCGGTTACAACTTTTTCCCTTTTCTTTAGAGGGACAAGCCCGGCATTGGCTTGATAAGGAACCGCCACAGAGTATTCTCTCGTGGACGGATTTGGAAACAAAGTTTATCAATTACTTTTTCCCACCCTCTCGTACTACCGCTTTGCGGAATGAAATCATAAATTTTGAACAAAAGTACGATGAGTCGTTCAGTGAATCTTGGGATCGTTTTAAAGATCTTTTAAGAAAATGGCCACAACATGGTTTTACCAAAGTACATCAAATTAATACTTTTTACAATGGTTTAAGCATGAGTGACCAAGATTCACTAAACAGTGCATCAGGGGGTAATCTTTTGGCTAAGACTTCCAATGCTGCTTGGGATATCATTGAGAATAAGTCTCGTGTGCAAACCAAGAGTGTTCGGACCAATGTTGCTAGTGCTAGTATTAATGACAGCGACAAGCGACTTGACAAAATCACTACGCTTCTTGAATCGCTTGTTACACACACCGTAAGCAACAACAACAGCAACGCTAAAAATGCTCAAGTTAACGCTGTCAGCCAACCTTGTGAGATATGCGGTGGTCCTCACTCTTACACCACTTGTACCGCCACCCAAGACTACCCTTCTGAGAATGTGAATGCAGCTTATGGCACCTATCCTCAATCTGCTTATCAAGCCCGACCTCAAGGTGACCGTAATTTGCTTAGCTACCGCTCCAACAACTATCTCTCACCACCTGGTTTTACTCCTAACAACCAAAACCAACAACAACAAGCTCGTGGACCATACATACCACCTCACAAACAGCAACAACCACCACAACGAAACAACCAAGTTTACCAGCAACCTGCTTATCAACCACTCGCATACACTGCTCCTTCCAACCAAACCCCCGCATCACATCAAGACATTGGAACCTACATGAGGACTAACGATGTGATCGTGGATAATCTCCAACAAGAAGTGCGCAACTTGAAAGCAGACCTGATGAAACAAGGGAATGATCTGAGAGCTGATATGAAGAACACTATGGATAGTCAAACGAATGACTTAAGAAACATGATGGCTAGTTTCTTCCACGGTAATCAACCCTCTTCTTCGGGTACTCTTCCGAGTAACACCGTTGCGAATCCAAGAGGGGAGATGAAAGCAATCACCACTCGCAGTGGCAAAGGTACCAAGGAACCCGAGCTTCCTATACCTCCACCGGTGGTTGTGACTAAGGAGAACGAGTCACCTGCTCTTATTTCTCATCCTTCTCCATCCCCAATTTCTCCGCCTCTTACTTCCACCCCTCCTCCACCCAAGGATGTGAGCGATCCTATTCTCTCGAAGCCTTCCTCTTCTTCCAATATACCTTATCTATCTAGGTTGAGGAAAGAGAAGCTCAAAAGCAAGGATGATATTCAGGTTTCAAACTTTCTTAAAATGTTCAAACAATTGAATTTCAACATCTCCTTTGCTGAGGCTCTCGCTCACATGCCTAAGTACGCAAAAATGTTTAAAGATCTTCTGAGTGACAAGGAAAAGCTTCTCGATATTGCCAACACCCAACTTAATGAGAATTGCTCTGCAGTGCTCTTAAGGAAATTGCCAACCAAGCTTGGTGATCCGGGTCGTTTCTTAATCCCTTGCAATTTCCCGGGAGTAGAGAATTGCATGGCCCTAGCTGATCTAGGTGCCAGTATCAATCTTATGCCTCTAAGCGTTTGGAAGCAATTATCTCTCCCTGAGCTAGTCCCCACCAAAATGACTTTGGAATTAGCTAACCGTACGGTTGCTTATCCAGTGGGGATAGCCGAAGACGTCTTTGTAGGAGTCGACAAATTCACTTTTCCTGCCGATTTCGTCGTCGTCGACTACGAGATGGACCCTCGTGTTCCCTTGATCGTTGGTCGTCCATTCCTGAGGACCGGTCGCACTCTCATCGATGTTGAAGCCGGTGAGCTTATCATGAGAGTGGGTGACGATAAAATCGTCTTCAACATGGGAAAGTTGTCCAAACAACCTTATTCCAACGAGAGTGTTAATTGTATTGACGTTCTTGATGAGGCTTGTGAAGAACACTTCCAAAATGCTTGCAAAAGTATTCCTACCTCTCTTCCCAATGTTGAAACCATTGCCTCTATTGATTCATCACTGTCTCTATTTGGAGAAAGTGATTTGTTTTGGAACAATCTTGAAGACACCATGGGAGATGTGAATGTAGCTACTGATGATTCTCCCACCGATGGGAATGAAGACATGCATTTCTTTGACAACCTTCTCAACGAAGACAATCCTTCTCCTCCATCTCCCACGGTTATTGCTATCGATACTCCGACTTTAAAAACGCCTCCCGTCGAAAATCCTCCCGATTTAGAACTTAAGGAGTTGCCTCCCCATCTTGAGTATGTATTCCTTGAAGAAGAGAAGAAGTCGCCAGTCATCATTGCTAAGGACCTAAAGGATGAAGAAAAAGCCCGACTCATCGCCGTGCTTAAAGCTCATAAGAAGGCTATCGCTTGGAAAATCTCCGACATTCCTGGAATTGATACTCACTTCTGCACACACAAAATTCTCATGGAGGACGACTTTAAGCCCACAATTCAAAGCCAACGAAGGGTGAATCCAAAAAACCATGAAGTCATCAAAACAGAGGTTATCAAACTTCTTGATGCGGGTATGATTTACCCTATTTCGGATTCACCATGGGTTAGTCCAATCCATTGTGTGCCCAAGAAAGGCGGAATAACCGTTGTTCCCAATGAACACAACGAGTTGATTTCCACTCGTCTCGTTACTGGGTGGAGAGTTTGTATAGACTACCGCAAACTCAATGATGCCACGAGAAAGGATCATTTCCCTCTACCTTTTATAGACCAAATGCTTGAACGTTTAGCGGGTAATGAATATTACTGCTTTCTTGATGGTTTCTCGGGTTATTTCCAAATACCCATCGATCCCTAAGATCAAGAGAAGACAACATTCACTTGTCCCTATGGCACATTTGCTTACAAAAGAATGCCTTTTGGCTTATGTAATGCGCCCGGGACTTTCCAAAGATGCATGCTAGCTATCTTCCATGACATGGTTGAACAAACCATGGAAGTCTTCATGGATGATTTCTCGGTCTTCGGGGATTCCTTCTCTTCTTGCCTTGCCAATTTGGAACGAATGCTGAAGCAGTGCGAAGACACTCGCCTTGTTCTGAATTGGGAAAAATGCCATTTCATGGTAAAAGAAGGCATCGTGCTAGGACAAAAGATCTCGAAAGCCGGTCTTAAAGTAGACCGTGCTAAAGTCGATGTTATCACCAAGTTGCCTCCACCTTCAACCGTGAAGGGTGTGAGAAGTTTCCTGGGTCATGCGGGCTTCTACCGTCGATTCATCAAATATTTTTCTCAAATCGCTCGCCCGATGACCCACCTCTTGGAAAAAGATACTCCTTTTATCTTTTCCAAAGAGTGCCTTGAAGCCTTCAACTCGCTTAAAGATAAGCTAACTAAGGCACCTGTCTTGGTTACCCCTAACTGGGAGCTTCCTTTTGAGTTGATGTGCGATGCTAGTGATTTTGCTATTGGTGCGGTTCTGGGACAAAGAGTGAACAAACACTTCCAACCGATCCATTACGCTAGCAAGACAATGACTGGGGCTCAATTGCATTATACGACAACCAAAAAAGAGCTTTTAGCTGTTGTCTATGCCTTTGAAAAGTTCCGCCCCTATCTTGTCCTTTCCACCACTATCGTTTACACCGATCATTCCGCGCTGAAGTACTTGTTGACAAAGCAAGATTCCAAACCAAGACTTCTTCGCTGGGTTTTGCTGCTCCAGGAATTTAAAATCGAAATCCGCGATAAAAAAGGAGCTGAAAACCTAGCCGCGGATCATCTCAGCAGACTTGAGGATCCTTACCAACGGGATCATCCAAACAAACAAATCAATGATTCTTTCCCCCTGGAGACCTTAATGTCTATTAACTCGACTGCTGATGAAACCCCGTGGTTTGCGGACATTGCAAACTACTTGGCGGGTGGAATTCTCGTTGACGGGTTAACATCCCAGCAAAAGAAAAAGTTCTTCAAAGACATCAAGACTTACTTTTGGGATGACCCGTATCTTTTCAAACAATGTGCCGACTTGATTATTCACCGATGTGTTGATGGACCGGCAGCTTTAGAAATCCTTGATGCTTGCCACAAAGGACCCACTGGTGGTCACTTTGGTCCCAACTACACCGCCAAAAAAGTGTTTGATTCGGGATTTTATTGGCCCACCATCTACCGTGATGCTCACGAGATGGTTAAACGATGTGATGCTTGCCAAAAACAAGGCACGATCACACATAAAGACGAGATGCCTCAGAATTTCATTCAAGAGTGTGAAATCTTTGATGTTTGGGGTATCGACTTTATGGGGCCATTCCCTTCATCTAAAGGAAACAAATACATCCTTGTAGCCGTTGACTACGTTTCAAAGTGGGTTGAAGCCAAAGCTTTACCTACTAATGATGCAAGGGTGGTTTGTAACTTTTTGAAATCGCTGTTCGCTCGATTCGGCGTTCCTCGTGCTATTATCAGTGATCGCGGGACTCATTTTTGCAATGATCAATTTGCAAGAGTCATGGCTAAGTATGGTGTCAATCACCGTCTTTCCACCGCCTATCATCCCCAAACCAATGGGCAGGCCGAGATATCCAACCGTGGATTGAAGCGAATCTTGGAGCGTACTGTGGGAGAGCATCGTGCCGCGTGGGCCGATAAGTTAGACGATGCTCTGTGGGCTTTCCGTACTGCTTATAAGACCCCGATCGGTTGTACACCTTATCGTCTTGTGTACGGGAAAGCATGCCACCTTCCCATCGAGCTGGAGCATAAGGCGCACTGGGCCTTGAAGTGGGCTAACTTCGACATCAACAAAGCTGGTGATCATCGCAAGACTCAACTCAACAAGCTCAACGAACTGAGGAATGAAGCTTATGAGAACTCGCTGATCTACAAAGAGAAGACGAAGATCCTTCATGATGCAAAAATCAAGAACCGAGAGTTCCACGTTGGTGATCAAGTCTTACTTTTTAACTCTCGGTTGAAGATCTTCTCTGGCAAGTTGAAGAGCCGCTGGTCTGGTCCATTCACCGTCGCCAACATCTTTCCATATGGGACCATTGAGCTTTCTCAGCCAAATAGGCCAACTTTCAAGGTGAATGGCCAGCGTCTGAAGTTGTACTTTGGTGAGGACATCTCTCAGGAGATGATTCCATCCCTCACCACGTTCCCTATGAACTAATTTTGGGTCGAGTCAGGCTCGTGACTCGGTTATCAAAAACAAGCGCTCCTCGGGAGGCAGCCCGAGTATCTATCATTTTATGTTTTTACCTCCTAAGTGTAGGGGGACCTGTATACGTGTTTGTATTTGTGTGGTGATGTGATTACAGGGATAAGTGCACTCTTGGAATCTCTGAAGAACCGTGCTCCCATGTTATCCGAAATCCGATTCAATCTCTCAACTATCGTGATTCAATTTTCTTCATACTCACATTTGAAATTGATCACTTTAGTCGTCTCTTCCTTAACTCGAGTTAACCAACGTGCACAATGTCATAAGTGTAGGGGAAACTTTTCCCACATGCTTAAACATTGAGGACAATGTTTATCTTAAGTGTAGGGGGGACTTCTATCGAAGTTTTAAGTGGACTTTTCCATGAAAATGCCTTCATTTAACCGGAAAATCATCTTTTTCAACATTTTTCAAATTTTTAATTAACTTTGGCCATTTAGTCGTAATTTTTAAATTTTTATCGTTGCTTTCATATGTATATATCCCGCAATAAAGTCAAAAATATTAATAAAGTGGTGTAGCTAGTTTAGAAGTCTTTGACACATTAGGCCCGTTGCGTTTATTTTGACTCAACCCGAATAGACTTATCCAAGTTTATTCTAGCTAGTATCCTTAACCATGTAGACCTTAATTGGTTTATTAGGCTAAGTGTCCACGAATCTCATTACTTGAGATTTTAAATTGTGGAGGACGAGAGATGATAGAGTCAATTATAAGTCGGTATTCTTGCACAAGCTCACTTGGTGTAATTATTTGCCTATTCTCCCATCACTTGCTAATAATTTATCTGCAATAAGTAAGGTCGTACGATTTGAAAGTTACTTAGCTTCTAGCCCAAGATCGTTTAAAAGTTGCTCGGTAATGATAAGAGTTCATAGCCAAGGCATAACTTATGAAGCGGGGCGCGAAGATTGGCGAGTCCGAAAAGGCCCTAACAAGGCATGAGGATTCCATTCTATTGCTGAAGATCCAAAGTGATGTGAAAAGCGTTATTTCCAAAATCAATATGAAGGATCAAGACTCACGACGAAAAGCAATCAACTCCCATAAAGATCATGGAGAAGTCTATCCGAAAAGACCCTAACAAGGTATGAGGATAAATAGATCCAAGTCCGAAAAGGAGGCGGATCGTTGTATCTCAAAATCCCAAATAGAGATTGAAGAAATAATCATGAAGTCGTGGTCAACAAAGTTGGAGTACCCCTCAAAAGTCTCCAAGTGAAGAAACTCTATTAACGATGAGAAGACCATTATCTCAAGAACGTCTCTCAAGATATGAAGTATGAAGTACATGCCAAATATCATCCCGAGAAAGGTCTCAAATCGCGAACCAAGTTATGCCAAGATATGAACTTTTTGATATCCCGAGAAGCAGTTTTAAGAGATTTTGTCCTTTAGCTAACTATTGATCAAATCGTCCTACTTTGCTTTCAGCCTAAATAAACTATCGAAATAAGTCCAAAAATGCATCTTCATGATCATTCTAAGCCAAAAATAAAATAAAAGAGATACACCTAGGAATAAGGGAGTTTAAGCATTTAATTAAGCCATGCGTGTAAGTGTTTGAATTGCTAACTTATAATAACAATGATCTCGTTTTTAAGCTTGTTTGGGGAACGTGAAACTTGAGGGTGATAAATATTCGCAGCACCGAAGCCCTAATGTAAGTCCTCGATCTCTTTGCAAGTTACTTCCACATAGCTATTTTCTATCCTTTTGTTTACTTTAAAGTTTACATATCTCTTAGTACTTTAATTTTTGTTTAGTAGTATTTTAATAAGGCCAAGGTTGATTGATCATGAGAAAAGTGTAAATGTGCTTTGTCACTAAGCATTGCATGAGGGCATGGCAATGGTTAAGTGTAGGGGATTTGATAGGTGTGAAAACACCCATCCCTTTTACCACTTAATTCTGGCTAAAACAAGACCAAAACACGTATTTAATATCATTTGTTTGGAATTATGCGTGGTTTTTGTGTTTATTGTGTTTTCAGAGTCAACCGGATGAATATTGAAGAAAACATGGGATTACACGGGTTTTATCAAGGAAAAAGACTCAAGACGAAGTATACTGTCCAAGAGATGCAAAAGATTTGAAGTCATTGTGCCTATTTGAAGATTTATCGAAGAATAGAGCCAAAGATGGAAGATTCATATAAGTCGAAGAACTCGAGTCTATTAAACAAAAGATTATAAGACGAGTTGGAATTATTCACCGACACTTCTCAAAATCCAAAGTCGGAAACGTTTATGAAAAGAGACGTGAAGACTAAAAGAAGAAAGAAGAATAGAAGCCCAAAACCAAGCCCATTCACAAAGCCCACAAGACTTGCCTATATAAAGGCCCTTACTTCACAAAAATTCACACTTAGTCTTTTAGGTAGTTTTTAGTTTTAGAGAGAGAAAGTTCAAAACTTTCTCTCACTAGATTTCATCTCTTTCCATTCCAAGATCAAAACTTTGTATTACTTTCTCATTAATCAAGTTCAAGTTTTTATCTTTTAATCTTTAATCTCATTCTTCCTTTCTTTGATTTTTGTTGATTTTGGTACAAATCTCGTATGATCCGTGTTGTTCATCAATGATTTTGTGCTTAAAAAGTTAATCTTTTTATGTTTCTTAAGTTTCTACACAAATAAGCTTTGAGATCCTTGTGCTTATTGGCTTATCTGTTGATTTAGCTTATTTACTTTTTAAAGTTTTTATAAAAAGTTCATCTTTTTATCACTTGATTTATGCTTTTGTTTATTTGAAGTTTAGATAACGTGTTCTTAGTGCTTATTTGATCAGCTTATTTTTGATTCGAGCTTGTTTGGAAGTTAGCTTATTCCATAAGCTTATTTCCCTTGCTTAAGTTTCGGTTTAGCATAGTTTTCGGAAAGGGTAACTCCCTGTTCCGATCGGGTATTCCGACCAGGCACCATCCCTTCTTTCCGATCGTATGATCGGAAAAGGGTTTAGGTTATTCCGATTGTTGCATTGATTTACCATATTCCGATTAGTGCAAGCTTTTCAGTTTTTCCGATTGGCCCATATTCACCACATTCCGATTGTAGCTTGTTTCCATATTCCGATTTGCCCCATTTTTATATATTCCGATTTGAACCTGTATTTCACATATTCCGATTGTACAAGTTTTAGATTATTCCGATTGGTGATTTTCATGTATTCCGATTGATTCATCTTCGAATATTCCGATTGCTCTCAATTCTAAGATATTCCGACAGGAGGTGTTGCCATATTCCGATCATCAGATCGGAATACATTCCGATTGACCTTTTTTTAGTGATATTCCGATTTGACGTGTTTGGCTATATTTTGTTCTTACTTTCTTTTAGTACTTTTCAGTTAAGTTCATATTTTTACAAAGTTTTCCAAGTGTTAGTTTTTATTGAATGTCAACTTATTTCTCTAATATAATCTTTAAGTTTTCAAGCATTTACTTTTAACTTGCCTTTTTAGTTTAAACTTTCAAGGTCTTTAATTTTACTCTTCGACACTTAATTTCTTGTCATTAGTTTAAAATAGATAAACAAACCAACCACTTTTGAATGACCAAGAACAAATCATTCCACTTAGAGCCGAGATCAATTCGAGAGGATACCGAGAACAACAATTGAACCTACACAAAAACCTTGTATCAGATACCATTAGAACCCATCGCTTGGCGTGGCAGGTCTTTACATTTGCAGCCGCAACGGGTTGTACAATTCCTTCTTGATTGTATCAAGACATATCGTGTATGCCTCAATAAAGCTAAAAATCTTAAATTGTAGCTTATGATTGATAATCTGAAAAGCTGGTAAGATAGACGCCAGTGTTGAGGGTTTTCATTTGTACGGCCTGTGGCATATCAACTAGGTCTGCTAAAGGTTTTCATTGTTGGGGATTCTATTTGTCATAAAGGTTGAAAGTATTCAGTTTGAACAAACATTATTAGGGATGATCGGTCGTTTTGATTGTCGCTGTTTATATGTACCTTGAAATTTGAATTGCCCAGTTTGAGAAAATGGCCTCACAAAATGTTTTGTTTCGTAACATTGGTATAGCCTAGCGCTTGGCGTGGCAGGTCTTTGGATTTGTAGGCATTTGTTTGCGTTGCTGCTGACTTTTTAAATGTTCATTGGCGGCGTAAGCTTTGTAAGCTTGCCGACATGGTTGTCGTATCCTCTTTTTTTGTCGGGTTCTTATCTCATGAATATACACCTACCATGGTGTAAAGTTACTTTCCGTTTATTGTTGGCGATGATGATACTATTCTTTTTCAGCGCTAATGCTTCTGGAAGTACAATGAGTTGTTGGACCGTGATGGATGCCGCCCAACCGTATCTTGGCAGGGCATCACTATATCGTGCTTGCAGCCATGAGCGGGTCAGGTGCCCTTTTCTCGGGTTCAAAACTCGCAAATCTGAGCCAATAGTTAGAAGTTGCAGCGAGCATAGTCGCTGAAAAGGATTTCGATGTTTACTCAGAAATTACAGCAAGTGCGGTCGTGGCGGAGCAGGCTTGGTGAACTTGATGCCATGGCTGATGTCTCCTCAAAATGGACATACCTACCAACAATATTTTTGTTTCAGACCCGTGTTGTATGTTTTTTACCTTCTTTTTCCCTGATGAATGCTTAAAGTCTGTGTAAAAGTGCTTGATTGAATCTTTTAATTCTGTGTATGGAACGTTTTGGCAAGCGCCTTTTTCCAAAACCTGTAACGTGGCCGACTGACCTTGTGATCGCAGTCGTGACGGGCCAGCAGCTCGGGATGATCTGGCGACCTCCTTCGAAGTGGAGTCACCACCATATACTGAAAAGGAAGGTTCGTGTTTAATAATTTATTTATGTTTCGTTCATAAAAATTATCTGGATTCCATTGTTGATATTGGGTTTTGCTATGTTGTGTAAAAGTGTGAAGCTTTGTTGTAATGGTTGTATTTAATGAAACTGGGTAACAAAAATAGGCACATCATATTTAGATAAAGAAATATTGGGTTTCCTGATAGGTGTGAAAACACCCATCCTTTTACCACTTATTTCTTACTAAAACAAGACCAAAACGCGTGTTTAATATCATTTGTTTGGAATTATGCGTGGTTTTTGTGTTTATTGTGTTTTCAGAGTCAATCGGATGATTATTGAAGAAAACATGGGATTGCACGGGTTTTATCGAAGAAAAAGACTCAAGACGAAGTCTATTGTCCAAGAGATGCAAAAGATTTGAAGTCAATGGGCCTATTTGAAGATTTATCGAAGAAAAGGACCAGAGATGGAAGATTTACATATGTCGAAGAAACTCAAGTCTATTTAACGAAGAAATTAAAAGACGAGTTGAATTTAATCGTCGACAAATCCCGAATCAGAATCGAAAACGTCAACTTTTCTGAAAAGATGAGAAGACAAGAAGAAAGGGAGAAAGCCCACTCACCAACCAACCACTCAGCCTATATAAAGGATCACACTCACAAAATTTGGCATCTAGTTTTTAGTTTTCAGTTACATTTCTCCTAGTTCGTAGGAAACCATCTCCCTTAAGGAGTGGTTTTCATCTCTTTGATTTCTTCTTTTAATCTTGTAAGTTTAATCCTTTCCTTTTGTTTTACTGAATCTTAATCATCAATACAAGTGTTCATTTAATCTTTTCATTCCACTTGTTCATCATCTTCTTTTATTCAAAGTTCTTAAGTTTTTATTAAGTTCAAGTTTGATCTTAAAAAGTTGTTAAATTTGTGTTTTTATGATTGGGATTTGATCCTTGTAGTTAGTAGATGATTTGTGGTTAATTTGGTTAAAACATTTTTGTTTATTTGGTTCGATTGAGTTAAAAATCATTTTCTCTGTTTTCTTGCTGTTACTGTTCTTTGCCCCAGACTTTCCGCATAAGCTGTTCATTTCATCCTCTATTCAGAATATCTATATATTCCGAGTAGTCAATTGGATCGAGTTGCTGTTTCCCTTATTCGGAATATTGGATTATTCCGAATTGCCATTTCCTTTTTCTCTTATTCGGAATATAATTTATTCCGAATAGCCTTCTTAGATTTTTCTTTATTCGGAATATTTTCCATATTCCGAATAGGCCCCATATTCCGGATTGCCTTCTCAGTTTATTCCTTATTCGGAATATTTCATAAATTCCGCATAGAGTTCATTTTCATTATTCCGAATAGGGTATTTTTCAATTATTCCGCATGGACTAATTATTCCGAGTAGGCATCTATTCCGCATAAGGATTGATATTCCGCATGGTCATTATTCCAGATAGCACTAGTTTTCAGTAAGGGTCTTTTACTATTTATTCATTTAACTGTTTAATTTCAATTCCAAGTTTATTTCATTCACTATTTTGGTTTTAATATTAGTTTTCTTTACTCATTTGCCTTTTTAAGTAGAATAGATAAACAACCCCCACTTTTTGTCACCAAGAACAAATCATTCCACTTTAGGCTGTGATCAATTCGGGGAGATTCCGAGAACGAACTTTCAACGAGTAAAGTCTCGTGTATCAAATGGCGCCGCTGCCGGCTCTTCTCGTTAAGATCAACAGTTTTTTGTGAGAACTTGGATTTTGGGATCCGTTCCCCGTGAACGTTACTTTTTTCTTAAAAATTTTCAAAAACACTAAAAAAATATAAAATTTTCAAAAATCCTAAATAGTAAAAAAACATAAAAAACCAAAAATATTTTTGCTTTGTTCTTCTCTTGTTAGTTCTTTTGCAGGTGTATGCGCACTCGATCAACGTCTTATCAAGAGCCCGAGCCTCTCGATAACTTAGACATGGCCGGTGTACAAAACAACAACAACATACCACCTCAGAACAACAATAATAACAACAACAACCCACCTTTCAACAACATGAATAATAACAACAACAATGAGCCTCTACCGGATAATCGCCCGATGATTGAACTGCTGCAAGCTCATGTAGATGGCAACACTGATCCAATTGTTATACCAGCGATTGCAGCCAACAATTTTGAGCTCAAATCCGGCTTTATCCAGATGGTCTCTGCTCAACCATTCTTGGGGCGTACCATTGATGATCCGCATGACCACATCAAGAGATTTTTGCAACTCACCAATACGGTCAAATTCAATGGTGTTCCACAAGAGGTAATACGGTTACAACTTTTTCCCTTTTCTTTAGAGGGACAAGCCCGGCATTGGCTTGCTAAGGAACCGCCACAGAGTATTCTTTCATGGACGGATTTGGAAACCAAGTTTATCAATCACTTTTTCCCACCCTCTCGTACTACCGCTTTGCGGAACGAAATCATAAATTTTGAACAAAAGTACGATGAGTCGTTCAGTGAATCTTGAGATCGTTTTAAAGATCTTTTAAGAAAATGCCCACAACATGGTTTTACCAAAGTGCACCAAATTAACACTTTTTACAATGGTTTAAACATGAATGACCAAGATTCACTAAACAGTGCCTCGGGGGGGTAATCTTGTGGCTAAGACTTCCAATGCTGCTTGGGATATCATTGAGAATAAGTCTCGTGTGCAAACCAAGAGTGTTCGGACCAATGTCGCTAGTGCTAGTACTAGTGACAGCGACAAGCGACTTGACAAAATCACTGTGCTTCTTGAATCGCTTGCTACCCAAACCGCCAGCAACACCAACAACATCAACGCTAGAAACGCTAAAGACGCTCAAGTCAATGCTGTCAGCCAACCATGCGAGATATGCGGGGGTCCTCACTCTTACACCACTTGTACTGCCACCCAAGACTACCCTTCTGAGAATGTGAATGCAGCATACGGTACCTATCCTCAACCTGCTTATCAAGCTCGACCTCAAGGTGACCGCAACCTGCTTAGCTACCGCTCTAACAACTATATTTCCCCACCTGGTTTTCCTCCTACCAACCCAAACCAACAACAAACCCTCAATCGCCCTCCTCAACAACAACAACAACCTCGTACACCATACATACCACCTCACAAGCAACCACAACCACTTCAACGAAACAACCAAGTTTACCAACAACCTGCTTATCAACCACCCGCATACAATGCTCCTCCCAACCAACCCACCGCTTTACACCAAGAAGTGGAAACCTACATGAGGACTAACGATGTGATCATGGGAAATCTTCAGCGGGAAGTGCTCAACTTAAAAGCAGACCTGGTCAAACAAGGGAACGATCTGAGAGCTGATATGAGAAACACGTTGGATAGTTAAACGAATGACTTGAAGAACATGATGGCTAGTTTTTTCCAAGGTAATCAACCCTCTTCTTCGGGTACTCTTCCGAGTAACACCGTTGTGAATCCAAGAGGGGAGATGAAAGCAATCACCACTCGCAGTGGCAAAGGTACTAAGGAACCCGAGTTTCCTATACCTCCACCGGTGATTGTGACTAAGGAGAATGAGTCACCTGCTCCTATTCCTCATCTTTCTCCATCCCCAATTTCTCCGCCTCTTACTTCTACCCCTCCTCCACCCAAGGATGTGAGTGAGCCTATTCTCCCAAAGCCTTCCTCTTCTTCCAATATACCTTATCCATCTAGGTTGAGGAAAGAGAAGCTCAAAAGCAAGGACGATATTCAGGTTTCAAACTTTCTTAAAATGTTTAAACAACTGAATTTCAATATCTCCTTCGCTGAGGCTCTCGCTCACATGCCTAAGTACGCGAAAATGTTTAAAGATCTTCTGAGTGACAAGGAAAAGCTTCTCGATATTGCCAACACCCAACTTAATGAGAATTGCTCTGCAGTACTCTTAAGGAAATTGCCAACCAAGCTTGGTGATCCGGGTCGTTTCTTAATCCCTTGCAATTTCCTGGGAGTAGAGAATTGCATGACCCTAGCCGATCTAGGTGCCAGTATTAATCTAATGCCTCTAAGCGTTTGGAAGCAATTATCTCTCCCTGAGCTAGTCCCCACCAAAACGACTTTGGAATTAGCTAACCGTACGGTTGCTTATCTAGTGGGGATAGCCGAAGACGTCTTTGTAGGAGTCGACAAATTCACTTTTCCTGCCGATTTCGTCATCGTCGACTACGAGATGGACCCTCGTGTTCCCTTGATCGTGGGTCGTCCATTCCTGAGTACCGGTCGCACTCTCATCGATGTTGAAGCCGGTGAGCTTATCATGAGAGTGGGAGACGATAAGATCGTCTTCAACATGGGAAAGTTGTCTAAACAACCTTATTCATACGATAGTGTTAATTGTATTGACGTTCTGGATGAGGCTTGTGAAGAACACTTTAATGATGCTTGTAAAAATATTCCTACCTCTCTTCCCAATGTTGAAACCGTTTCCTCTATTGATTCATCACTGTCTCTATTTGGAGAAAGTGATTTGTTTTGGAACGATCTTGAAGCCACCATGGGAGATGTGAACTTAGCTAATGGTTATTCTCCCACCGATGGGGATGAAGACATGCATTTCTTTGAAAACCTTCTCAACGAAGACAATCTTTCTCCACCATCTCCCACGGTTATTGCTATCGATGCTCCGACTCTGAAAACGCCTCCCATCGAAAATCCTCCGGATTTAGAACTTAAGGAGTTGCCACCTCATCTCGAGTACGTGTTCCTTGAAGAAGAGACGCAGTCGCCCGTCATTATCGCAAAGGACTTGAAAGATGAAGAGAAAACTCGCCTCATCGCCGTGCTTAAAGATCACAAGAAGGCAATTGCTTGGAAAATTTCTGATATTCGCGGAATTGATCCTCACTTCTGCACATACAAAATTCTCATGGAGGATGACTTTAAGCCCACAATTCAAAACCAACGAAGGGTGAATCCAAAAATCCATGAAGTCATCAAAACAGAGGTTATCAAACTTCTTGATGCGGGTATGATTTACCCTATTTCGGATTCACCATGGGTTAGTCCAGTCCATTGTGTGCCTAAGAAAGGCGGCATCACTGTTGTGCCCAATGCAAACGACGAGTTGATTTCTACCCGTCTCGTTACTGGGTGGAGAGTTTGTATAGACTACCGCAAACTCAATGATGCCACGAGAAAGGATCATTTCCCTCTACCTTTTATGGACCAAATTCTTGAACGGTTAGCGGGTAATGAATATTACTGCTTTCTTGATGGTTTCTCGGGTTATTTCCAAATACCCATCGATCCCCAAGATCAAGAGAAGTCAACATTCACTTGTCCCTATGGCACATTTGCTTACAAAAGAATGCCTTTTGGCTTATGCAAAGCCCCCGGGACTTTCCAAAGGTGCATGTTAGCTATCTTCCATGACATGGTTGAACAAACCATGGAAGTCTTCATGGATGATTTCTTGGTCTTCGGAGATTCCTTCTCTTCTTGCCTTGCCAATTTGGAACGTATGCTTAAGCGGTGCGAAGACACTCGCCTTGTTCTGAATTGGGAAAAATGCCAATTCATGGTAAAAGAGGGCATCGTGCTTGGACACAATATCTCCAAAGCCGGTCTTGAAGTAGACCGTGCTAAAGTCCATGTTATCGCTAAGTTGCCTCCACCTTCAACCGTGAAGGGTGTGAGAAGTTTTCTGGGTCATGCGGGCTTCTACCGTCGATTCATCAAAGATTTTTCTCAAATCGCTCGCCCGATGACCCACCTCTTGGAAAAAGATACTCCTTTTATCTTTTCCAAAGAGTGTCTTGAAGCCTTCAACTCGCTTAAGGATAAGCTAACTAAGGCACCCGTCTTGGTTACCCCTAATTGGGAGCTTCCTTTCAATTTGATGTGCGATGCTAGTGACTTTGCTATTGGTGCGGTTTTGGGCCAAAGAGTGAACAAACACTTCCAACCAATCCATTACGCTAGCAAGACAATGACTGGGGCTCAATTGCATTACACGACAACCGAAAAAGAGCTTTTAGCTGTTGTCTATGCCTTTGAAAAATTCCGCCCCTATCTTGTCCTTTCCACAACAATCGTTTACACCGATCATTCCGCGCTGAAGTACTTGTTGACAAAGCAAGATTCCAAACCAAGACTTCTTCGCTGGGTTTTGCTACTCCAAGAATTTAAAATTGAAATTCGCGATAAAAAAGGAGCTGAAAACCTAGCCGCGGATCATCTCAGTAGACTTGAGGATCCTTACCAGGGGGATCATCCGAACAAAGAAATCAATGATTCTTTTCCCTTGGAGACCTTAATGTCTATCAACTCGACTGCTGATGAAACCCCGTGGTTTGCGGACATTGCAAACTACTTAGCGGGTGGAATTCTCGTTGACGGGTTAACATCCCAGCAAAAGAAAAAGTTCTTCAAAGACATCAAGACTTACTTTTGGGATGACCCATATCTTTTCAAACAATGTGCCGACTTGGTTATTCGCCGATGTGTTGATGGACCGGCAGCTTTAGAAATCCTTGACGCTTGCCACAAAAGACCCACCGGTGGTCACTTTGGTCCCAACTACACCGCCAAAAAAGTGTTTGACTCGGGATTTTATTGGCCCACCATCTATCGTGACGCTCACGAGATGGTTAAACGTTGTGATGCTTGCCAAAAACAAGGCAAGATCATACATAAAGACGAGATGCCTCAGAATTTCATACAAGAATGTGAAATCTTTGATGTTTGGGGTATCGACTTTATGGGGCCATTCCCTTCATCTAAAGGAAACAAATACATCCTTGTAGTCGTTGACTACGTCTCCAAATGGGTTGAAGCCAAAGCTTTACCCACTAATGACGCAAGGGTGGTTTGTAACTTTTTAAAATCGCTATTCGCTAGATTCGGTGTGCCTCGTGCCATTATTAGTGATCGCGGGACTCATTTTTGCAATGACCAATTTGCAAGAGTCATGGCTAAGTATGGTGTCAATCACCGTCTTTCCACCGCCTATCATCCCCAAACCAATGGGCAAGCCGAGATATCCAACCGTGGATTGAAGCGAATTTTGGAGCGTACTGTGCGAGAGCATCGTGTCGCGTGGGCCGATAAGTTAGATGATGCTCTGTGGGCTTTTCGTACTGCATACAAGACTCCGATTGGTTGTACACCATATCGTCTCGTGTACGGGAAAGCATGCCACCTCCCCATTGAGTTGGAGCACAAAGCTTACTGGGCCTTGAAGTGGGATAATTTTGATATCAACAAAGCCGGTGACCTACGCAAGATCCAACTCAATGAGCTGAATGAACTCCGTAATGAGGCTTATGAAAATTCTTTAATCTATAAGGAGAAGACTAAGCTCATTCACGACTCTAAGATAAAGAACCGAGAGTTCCAAGTTGGAGACAAAGTTTTACTCTTTAACTCTCGGTTGAAAATCTTTTCGGGCAAGCTGAAATCTCGTTGGTCCGGCCCATTCACCATTGCCCAAATTTTTCCATATGGTACTCTCGAGCTCGCTCAACCTAATGGACCTAATTTTAAGGTGAATGGCCAACGAGTGAAGTTGTACCTTGGTGAGGACATCGCTCAGGAAATGATTCCATCCCTCACCACGTTCCCCATGAACTAATTTTGGGTCGAGTCAGGCTCGTGACTCGGTTATCAAAAACAAGCGCTCCTCGGGAGGCAGCTCGAGTATCTATCCTTTTATGTTTTAACCTCCTAAGTGTAGGGGGACCTGTATAGGTGTTTGTATTTGTGTGGTGATGTGATTACAGGGATGAATGCACTCTTGGGACCATTGAAGAAACCGTGCTCCCGTGTTATCCGAAATCCGGTTCTATCTCTCAACTATCGTGATTCAATTTTCTTCATACTCACATTTGAAATTGATCACGTTAGTCGTCTCTTCCTTAACTTGAGTTAACCAACGTGCACAATGTCATAAGTGTAAGGGAGACTTTTCCCACATGCTTAAACATTGAGGACAATGTTTATCTTAAGTGTAGGGGGACTTCTATCGAAGTTTTAAGTGGACTTTTCCATGAAAATGCCTTCATTTAACCGGAAAATCATCTTTTTCAACATTTTTCAAATTTTTAATTAACTTTGGCCATTTAGTCGTAATTTTTAAATTTTTATCGTTGCTTTCATATGTATATATTCCGCAAAAATATTAATAAAGTGGTGTAGCTAGTTTAGAAGTCTTTGACATATTAGGCCCGTTGCGATTATTTTGACTCAACCCGAATAGACGTAATTAAGTTTATTCTAGCTAGTATCCTTAACCATGTAGACCTTAATTGGTTTATTAGGCTAAGTATCCACGAGTCTCATTACTTGAGATTTTAAATTGTGGAGAACGAGAAATGATAGAGTCAATTATAAGTCGGTATTCTTGCACAAGCTCACTTGGTGTAATTATTTGCCTATTCTCCCATCACTTGCTAATAATTTATCTGCAATAAGTAAGGTCGTATGATTTGGAAAGTTACTTAGCTTCTAGCCCAAGATCGTTTAAAAGTTGCTCGGTAATGATAAGAGTTCATAGCCAAGGCATAACTTATGAAGCGGGGCGCGAAGATTGGCGAGTCCGAAAAGGCCCTAACAAGGCATGAGGATTCCATTTTATTGCTGAAGATCCAAAGTGATGTGAAAAGCATTATTCCCAAATCAATATGAAGGATCAAGAATCACGACGAAAAGCAATCAACTCCCATAAAGATCATGGAGAAGTCTATCCAAAAAGACCCTAACAAGGTATGAGGATAAATAGATCCAAGTCCGAAAAGGAGGCGGATCGTTGTATCTCAAAATCCCAATTAGAGATTGAAGAATAATCATGAAGTCGTGGTCAACAAAGTTGGAGTACCCCTCAAAAATCTCCAAGTGAAGAAACTCTATTACGATGAGAAGACCATTATCTCAAGAACGTCTCTCAAGATGTGAAGTATGAAGTACATGCCAAATATCGGCCCGAGAAAGGTCTCAAATCGTGAACCAAGTTATGCCAAGATATGAACTTTTTGATATCCCGAGAAGCAGTTTTAAGAGATTTTGTCCTTTAGCTAACTATTGATCAAATCGTCCTACTTTGCTTTCAGCCTAAATAAACTATCGAAATAAGTCCAAAAATGCATCTTCATGATCATTCTAAGACAAAAATAAAATATAAGAGATACACCTAGGAATAAGGGAGTTTAAGCATTTAATTAAGCTATGTGTGTAAGTGTTTGATATGCTAACTTATAATAACAATGATCTCGTTTTTAAGCTTAGTTTGGGGAACGTGAAACTTGAGGATGATAAATCTTCGCAGCACCAAAGCCCTAATGTAAGTCCTTGATCTTTTTGCAAGTTATTTCCATCCTTTTGTTTACTTTAAAGTTTTGATTTCTCTTGGTATTTAAATTTTTGTTTAGTAGTATGTTAATAAGGCCAAGGTTGATTGATTACGAGAAAAGTGTAAATTTGTTTTATCACTAAGCATTGCATGAGGGCATGGCAATGGTTAAGTGTAGGGAATTTGATAGGTGTGAAAACACCCATCCTTTTACCACTTATTTCTTACTAAAACAAGACCAAAACGCGTGTTTAATATCATTTGTTTGGAATTATGCGTGGTTTTTGTGTTTATTGTGTTTTCAGAGTCAATCGGATGATTATTGAAGAAAACATGGGATTGCACGGGTTTTATCGAAGAAAAAGACTCAAGACGAAGTCTATTGTCCAAGAGATGCAAAAGATTTGAAGTCAATGGGCCTATTTGAAGATTTATCGAAGAAAAGGACCAGAGATGGAAGATTTACATATGTCGAAGAAACTCAAGTCTATTTAACGAAGAAATTAAAAGACGAGTTGAATTTAATCGTCGACAAATCCTGAATCAGAATCGAAAACGTCAACTTTTCTGAAAAGACGAGAAGACAAGAAGAAAGGGAGAAAGCCCACTCACCAACCAACCACTCAGCCTATATAAAGGATCACCCTCACAAAATTTGGCATCTAGTTTTTAGTTTTCAGTTACATTTCTCCTAGTTCGTAGGAAACCATCTCCCTTAAGGAGTGGTTTTCATCTCTTTGATTTCTTCTTTTAATCTTGTAAGTTTGATCCTTTCCTTTTGTTTTACTGAATCTTAATCATCAATACAAGTGTTCATTTAATCTTTTCATTCCTCTTGTTCATCATCTTCTTTTATTCAAAGTTCTTAAGTTTTTATTAAGTTCAAGTTTGATCTTAAAAAGTTGTTAAATTTGTGTTTTTATGATTGGGATTTTATCCTTATAGTTAGTAGATGATTTGTGGTTAATTTGGTTAAAACATTTTTGTTTATTTGGTTCAATTGAGTTAAAAATCATTTTCTCTGTTTTCTTGCTGTTACTGTTCTTTGACCCATACTTTCCGCATAAGCTGTTCATTTCATCCTCTATTCGGAATATCTATATATTCCGAGTAGTCAATTGGATCGAGTTGCTGTTTCCCTTATTCGGAATATTGGATTATTCCGAATTGCCATTTCCTTTTTCTCTTATTCGGAATATAATTTATTCCGAATAGCCTTCTTAGATTTTTCTTTATTCGGAATATTTTCCATATTCCGAATAGGCCCCATATTCCGGATTGCCTTCTCAGTTTATTCCTTATTCGGAATATTTCATAAACTCCGCATAGAGTTCATTTTCATTATTCCGAATAGGGTATTTTTCAATTATTCCGCATGGACTCATTATTCCGAGTAGGCATCTATTCCGCATAAGGATTGATATTCCGCATGGTCATTATTCCGGATAGCACTAGTTTTCAGTAAGGGTCTTTTACTGTTTATTCATTTAACTGTTTAATTTCAATTCCAGGTTTATTTCATTCACTATTTTTGGTTTGAATATTAATTTTCTTTACTCATTTGCCTTTTTAAGTAGAATAGATAAACAACCCCCACTTTTTGTCACCAAGAACAAATCATTCCACTTTAGGCTGTGATCAATTCGGGGAGATTCTGAGAACAAACTTTCAACGAGTAAAGTTTCGTGTATCATTTCCATTTTTATGTTTTGATTAGTTGGGATTCTAAGTTTATTTGTCTGATTGAGAAGTTGTATTGTTGACTTACAGAATCTTTAAGTGTGATTATCAAGTAAAAAAAAGGCCGGTTAATGTATATTTTTAGTTGGATTTGCTGATATTTGTTGTGCATAATATTTATTGTAAATAAGCAGATAAATAAGTGGGGAGAAATTATTAGGATGTAGTTTAAGTTAGTATAAGAGTGTTGTTGTTAGAGGATCGTTTCGAGATGGATTTTGGCTGTAGGATTACCTGATTATGGTTTTAGTTTGACATTTTATGTGCGACCCCCAGAATCTGACATGGAACAACTAGGCAACGAGGGGGTATCACGTCATAGTACAAGAAACAATGAATTACAGTTCATACAAAGCTGACGAAATAAAAACATGTACATTACATCATAAAATAATCAGAGTTTTAAACATAGGTCCCAGAGTTTTATATGCGGAAAGATTTATTATTTCGTCAAGGTTTATAACACTTAGTTATTAAAAATACATAAAACTATCTTCTGACAGCTTATAGATTTGACCAAGTTAAATTATACACAGAAATCTCCAAGCTGCGATAATATCCTGCGGGCTCCCATCCAAGCAAAGCTAAGTAATAATACCTGAGATTAAACATGTAAAATCGTCAACACAAAGTTGAGTGATGTTCATAGGTTTAGCAGTAAATGTGTGGAACACAATAGAATTCGTAAAACACGTAATGGGGGGTTAACTATGTACGTCCATAGTCACGATGCAAATTATTGCTGTTTAGTCTCATGAACCGAAGCTTAACTCAAATGTAAGTTCCTCTAGGGAGTATTCAGCCTAAATACTCAAGTATAAACGAATATTAGTGCGTCAAAGTAATCGGGACGGGGATTGTCTGTTAGCCCTATATTTTATATAGCCGAACAAGAATGTAATAGGTCATCTTAGTCGTTAAAAAGTTTTGTATTGTAATAGGTTAGTCGGGAAAACCGGGCTTGGACTTAAAGCTAATATTGTCTAAGTTAGGGGCGTAAGCCCAAGACTAAGCCAAGCCCGGCCCAAGTCACAAACCCACGGCCCATGGAAAGCCCATTGGTTCGTGGGTATATAACCCTCTTTCACATGTGAAAGAGGGTGTTGGTTCATTTCATAAAACACATAGTTTTAGTGTAAACCTTCCACTTCTCTCTCTACTTTCTCTTTCTACTTTTCTACTATTTCTCTCTCTAAATCTTGTGTTATGGATTGATTGGGAACAACATTAATCAGAAAGGTTTATTAAATCACTTAAGTTTGAGACTTCTTCTTGTTGACGAATGATTTCGTCGCAGTCAGGGGAAAGCATAAGAGCAAGATTATCAACATAACAACCGATATCATAAAGAGCAGGCTTGGTACTTTGAACTTTCTTGAGGTATTCAGGCTTGACAAAACTCGTTTTCATATTTCTATTTAGCATATTCATAGTTTGAATAGACTGACCCGTTTTGTAAACAATGTTGTTTAACGTGTCGACTCTCTTTTCCAAAGCAAGAATTTTTTCAATATCCTTTTCTTCACGAGTTTTATAAAGCTTAGTTTGTTCTTTGTTAACCGACTCTAATTCAGTAATTTGGAGTTTATGTGGTAGCAGTTGTTCTTCAAGTTCCGATATCTTCTGTTTTGACATATGAATTTCGTGTGTTACTTCAGAACAATATTGTTCGTTGAGCACCTTACGTTCATATACCAAACCATTAGCTATTGCAACTCGTCGATCAGCTTCTTTTACATAATCACACTCTTTAAGCCTGTCTATCTCCTCGGCTAAGGATGTGTTTGCTTGCTTCAAACGTTTATTAGCATCTTTGTTTTCCTCAATTTCATGTTTTAAAGAATCAATTATAGACGCAAGAAAATCACGGTCCTCATCCGAGTCAGTATCCTGAGCAGCATTACCTTCATCATTACACATATGCTGTGAATCCGTAGAGATATTGCTATCCTCCGTGTCCATTACATATGTGTCATTGATGCTTTCGGGTTACTCAGGATGTCGTCGTTCATTAACAAACACATTATAGTTATCATTTGTTGGTACCTTTTCAATTGGCTCAGTATCAAAGATAGGTCCAGAAGTATCAGCAGTCTCTGGAAGCACTTCTTGAATCTTTTCCATGTACACATAATGTGCCTCTAGCTCTTGATCATCGGCTTCATCATCAGTGTCATCACGCCAGTCAACTTCATCTGCTGTGAGTGGAATTCCTGCTTCTTCTTTCTTACACAGCAACATCTTTTCCTGTGATACCCTGAGTCCTTAACCCGTTTTGGCTTCTTGCATTCCCTAGCCATGTGCCCAAATCCCTTACAGTTGAAGCATTGAATCCCAGTCTTCTGCACAACCGAAGTGCCTACAGTATCTCTAGCCCCAACTTGATTCAGCATCCTCTGATTATCATACCTAGCATCACGATCATACCTAGGTGCATGATCAACTTCCTTATATCTAGCATTGGATGATGATCTGAGGTTGTTGTTGGTAGGTTTGTAGATCTTCTTGTAAGTTGTTTGTGTTAAATGTGGAAAATGTGTTCGTACTTTCAATCATGATGCTTGTGCTCTTAATCATAATGGCGTGAATACTAGAACTAGGAAGCCTATTCCTGTGCCCACTAGTACTAGACAACCCACAAGAACTTTGAACCAATCCACTGATCAACCACTTAAGAAACTAAGTGCATTAGACTCCACTACTCTGCGTAAACAAAACAGATTAAAGAAGCTATATGAGAACATGATTAGGACATGTACATGGGGGTATTCGAGATTTACACCACCCGGATACAAATGGGTACCTAAGTTAACCACTTTAGTGATTGGGTCTAGGAATATCAGCTTGCCTGTAGACTTTGCATCTAGGCCTACTACTATTTTGGAACCCGTTTCTATCAAGGGCTCCCATTTTTCAAATGCTACATTGTCTTCTAATTCTTCTGCATCTCGTCGAAATCATCCTATTCATAATGGACTCCGGGTGCACAAAGCACATGACGGGCAATCTCAAGCTTCTCATTAACTTCGTGGAGAAGTTTCTGGGTACGGTACGGTTTGGAAATGATCAATTTGCACCGGTACTCGGATATGGAGACTTGGTTCAAGGGATATCACTATAAAACGGGTTTATTACGTCGAGGGACTGAATCACAATTTATTCTCGGTTGGTCAATTTTGTGATGCGGATTTGGAAGTGGCTTTTCGGAAATCTACTTGCTATGTTAGAGACTACGAAGGGAATGACCTTCTTACAGGTTCTCGTGGTTCTGATCTCTACACAGTAACTCTTCAAGACACATCTTCAACAAATCCAATTTGCTTAATGGCTAAAGCTTCATCATCTCAAGCATGGTTATGGCATCAACGATTGTCACATCTCAACTTTGACACCATCAACTTGCTTTCGAAGAATGATATTGTGACCGATCTTCCTAAGTTGAAATTCGTCAAAGACCATCTTTGTTCTTCTTGTGAGTTGGGGAAAGCAAAACGGAAGTCTTTCAAAATAAAGACTACCCCTAGCTCAAAAGGACGATTGGAACTTCTACACATGGATTTATGTGGTCCCATGCGTGTAGAGAGTATTAACGGGAAAAAGTATATTCTAGTGATTGTTGATGATTACTCTAGATACACATGGACTTTCTTCTTAAGGTCCAAAGATGAAACACCAGAGGTTCTCAAAAACTCTCTCAAGATGATACAACGCAATCTTCAAGCTCAAGTCTTAACCGTAAGAACAGATAGGGGTACTGAATTTTTGAACAAGAACTTGCAATCTTACTTTCAAGAAGAAGGCATCGAACATCAAACGTCTATTGCTCAAACTCCTGAACAAAACGGCGTTGTCGAAAGACGGAACCGTACTTTAGTTGAGGCTGCTCGAACAATGCTTTCTGCTTCAAAATTACCGCTATTCTTCTGGGCTGAAGCAATTGCAACTGCCTGTTATACCCAGAATCGTTCTCTCGTTATCCCTAGACATGAAAAGACACCTTACCACATCATCAATGGCAGGAAACCTACTGTCAAATTCTTTCACGTATTTGGATCTTTATGCTACATTCTTAAAGATGGTGAGAATCTCGACAAGATGAAAGAAAAAGGTGATGCATGTATTTTTGTGGGGTATGCGACATTGTCGAAAGGATATCGAGTCTATAACAAGAGAACAAAGATTATTGTCGAAACAATCCATGTGAACTTTGACGAATTGCCACAAATGGTACTTGATCACAACAGCTCAAGTCCCGCACCTCAATGTCCAGCAATGGCACGTACACAAAACAGTGTACGTCCCGTGCAAAAATGTCAACAAAGTACTCCTACAGCAGACTCGACGGATACAACACATATGAATGAGTTGGTTGATTTATATGATCCGATGTTTGATGAATATTATCATGGAAACAATCAAGTTGTGTCAAAGCCTTCCGCTGTCACCGCTACTGATGCACCCAAACAAAGTCAAAAAGACACAACTGCCTCTACTTCAGCAACCGTTGCTCAAGAGAACATTCCATTGGATACTCAACAAACTCCAGAAACAGTCATACAACCAACATCACCAACTGTCAATGCTGAAGGAGGTAACAACAATCAAGCAGTCGATGCACAACCTGACGATGAAGAATTTATCAATCCGTTCGGTACACCGGTACACGAAGTCGGAGAGTCTTCTACTCAACATGTTGATCCGTCCAACATGCATACATTCTACCAACCATATCCATCCACTCACCATTGGACACGTGATCATCCACTGGAGCAAGTCATTGGAAATCCTTCACAACCGGTTCGAACACGCAGACAACTCGAAACCGATGGCGATGTGTGTATGTATGCACTCACCGTGAGTTCAACTGTACCTACAAACATCAAACAAGCCATGACTGATCATGCGTGGATTGAATCAATGCAAGACGAAATTCATTAGTTTGAACGCCTAAATGTTTGGGAACTTGTTGACCGAACCTATGGAATGTCAATTTTAGATTTCAAATGGATCTGGAAAAACAAACTGGATGAAGAACAAAGCATCATCAAAAAGAAATCTCGTCTTGTGGTTAAGGGATACCGTCAACAAGAAGGCATAGATTTCGATGAATCATTCGCTCCAGTTGCTCGTTTGGAAGCTGTCAGGATATTCCTTGCTTATGCTGCACACAAGGGCTTCACGGTTTTTCAGATGGACGTTAAAACTGCTTTTCTCAACGGTCATTTGAAGGAAGAAGTGTATGTGAATCAGCCGGAAGGATTCATCGATCCTCATCATCCTGACAAAGTCTATCGTCTCAAGAAGGCTGTATATGGACTTAAACAAGCTCCCAGGGCATGGTACGAAGAACTTTCAAACTTCTTGGTGTCCAAAGGATTCTCCAAAGGTTCTATTGATCCTACTCTCTTTACTAATAAATATGGGGATGACATAATGCTGGTGCAAGTTTATGCTGATGACATTATTTTTGGTTCTACGAACCCAAAACTTTCAAAACGTTTTGAAAAATTAATGCACAGCAGATTTGAAATGTCAATGATGGGGGAGCTAAAATTCTTTTTAGGCCTCCAGATTCATCAATCCCCACGTGGTATCTTCATTAACCAAGCTAAGTATGCTCAAGAGATACTTAAAAAGCATGGTATGACCTCATGTGCTCGCGTTGGTACACCATTGTCGACCACATCCCTAGACGCTGACTTGTACTCATATCCCGTAGATCAAACGCGATATCGCAGTATGATCGAGTCACTTATGTACCTTACAGCCAGCAGTCCTGATATTCATCATGCCACATGCTATTGTGCATGATATCAAGCCAGACCTACTCAAAAGCACCTCAAAGAGGTTAAACGGATCTTTCGGTACCTTAAGAATACCATTCACATGGGACTCTGGTATCCGAGGGAAACCGGTTTTCATCTAACGGCTTTTTCAGATTCTGATCACGCAGGTTGTCTTGATAGTCGTAAAAGCACTTCTGGTAGCATACAATTTCTAGGGGAAGACAAGCTTGTCAGCTGGTCGTCAAAGAAGCAGGATTGCACCTCGCTCTCATCAGCTGAAGCAGAATATGTGGCTCTATCCGCGTGTTGTGCTCAAGTCCTCTGGATGAGAACTCAACTCACGGATTATGGCTTCCACTTTGATAAAATACCTATGTATTGTGACTCAAAGTCGGCCATAGCCATATCTTGCAATCCGGTTCAGCACTCCCGCACCAAGCACATCGATGTCAGATATCACTTCATCAAGGAACAAGTGGAACGCGGCATCGTGGAATTATACTTTGTCAGAACCGAGTACCAGCTGGCAGACTTGTTTACAAAAGCTCTATCGAAAGATAGGTTTGCGTATCTCGTTGGCCGTCTTGGTATGAAGTATATGACTCCAGAAGACTTGGAGGTTTTGGCAAATGAGGCTGCTTGATATTCTCTCATAATGACTTCTAGGCGCATCACAGCTTAGAACTCGGACCTAAACTAAGGAAAGTATATCTCGGACGATAACTTATCCTTCTCAACGAGAAATTCATATTTCTCGGTCATGAGCTTCTCATAAAAACATTCAAAGTTTTTAAGTTCATGAAAAACGATTTCTAAGTAAATGTCAGCTTAGAACTCAAACTTCAACTTAAGGAAAGTTTATAACGGATGATAACTTATCCTTTACAACGGGAAATTTATTTTTCTCGGTCATGAGCTAGTCACAAAACAATCATAGTTTTGAGCTCATGCAAAACGGACCCGAAAGGGGAGTGTACGTTTCAGTGCGTTTTCCCTAATCAATAGAATAGAAGTCTTCTATCCATATTATTTTAAAACCGTTGAACACAATTTTTCAAGAATTTCTCAAAAGGTTTTTCTAAAGTGGTTTTTATATCTCAAAATTGTCATATGTTATTTTGATCAATTTTTGAGGGGGAGCGTTTTAAAATCAAGCCTTTTAATGTTGTTGGGTACATCTCTAAAACTGTCATATTTTATGTATCCAACACATTCCGAAAATGATATGAAATTGTCAAATGTAATATATTATATCGGAAAAGGCATCTCAACTCCGTACCTCAACATATTTTGTGGTGTCGTTTTTCTAAAATTTTGTCAAATTTTGTCTCAAGACACACATATATTGTTGAGGGGGAGCGACCCGACTGAAAATGTTCCATCACTCATGCGTGCACACATGTTTCTCTCCCGTCGAATTTTCGGAAAATGTCACATTTTAATAAATTGGTATCTCTAATATTATATTTTTATATTAGAGATAGGGGGAGAAAATGTGATTAAAATGTAATATATCGCAACATGTGATCTTAAAAACTCAAGTGCAACTCTTTCCTTCACATGCCAAACTATTTCGTATATCGATGCATGTGTGTAGGGGGAGCTTTTCGGAAATGTAAAACTTTCAAGTGTTAAAAGTTTTGATTTTTATCAAACACTTTGAATGGTTTTCAATGGTTTATGGTTACGATCTATACCCAAAACAACCTACTATCCACGACGGAACGATGGAGTCAAAAGGTGGTTTAGGATAGGAAACTAAGTCCTATGATCCAACCAGAACCGGAGGGATCTACCCAAGGACATTCCATAGCTAGAAATAGTTGTCCTTAGGAAAGATGGAGTGGAATGAAGCAGAATGCGGACCAAGTACTTAAGTTAGCACTGGAACAATCACAACAAGGTGCTAATGATGACGTATTGGTAAGCATTGAAGGAGTTGAATATTCTATGCAACTTAGGCAGAAACCGGGTCAATACATCTATTGAAGACAAGTCATCATGGACCCAGTGATGCAATGCACAACCCTTCCCAGCCATTCGAGTTTCTCTCAAAAGAAACTTGTCTCATTGTCACGGAGATCAACACGTATCTATTGACTTTCTCACTCCGAGTCAGTTAATATTGAAAAGGTGGCAGTCTGCTCCAGCCTCCGATTACCAAAATGCACTTATTGAGTCTAGAGCCAAACGAGATCAATTTATCATCTCATTAGGACACAATCGAGTCCTACGCATTATCCTTGTGATATTGCAAGAACATCTGAGTGATACGATTCACAATGAAGATGGAAATCCTGCTTGAGCCAGCATCAAACAAGCTCATGGTAGGTAACTTGTGCGATTCTACACGAATTAAACTTGTGAGAACTGGAAAGTAACTAAGTTTGGATTCTTAATTGATTCAAACTTGATTCCAGGTTTCTTCGCAAAATCCATGTGATCTTGCCAGAACATTCAGAGTGACACTCATTAGTGCTCACAGTGACGAATGGAAATCCTTCCAGTGTCAACATCAAACAGCACTGCGATAGGTAACTCGCAAGATTCTCTATGAATCAAGCTTGTGACAAACTGGAAAGCAACAATGGTGCGATTCTTTTAGAATCAAACTTGTTCTAGGAAATCTGAATTGACGACTCTAATCAGACGGAGAATTTATCCTTATGATTCACTCTTTACGTTCGCAGTCTGCTTTGAGACGGTCGAGTAAAGAGAACTGGCTACTACCGCCGGGAAACCCTGTCAAGGAGGTTCTTAATCGAATCTATCTGATCACAGGTACGGTATTTAATACCGTTTAACGGTCTTCACCGACCGGAGGTAAAACGCTACCGAGTTAGGGTGAAATGTTCAAAGCCATTTCATCCGTGTCTATATATGTTGCTGCATATCAAGAAGGTGGCGTAGCTGTGCAACCAATGTCGATTCAGAAGTCACAAGAGCACAAGATGGCGATAATCAAGATACCTAAGAATGTAAGAATGTAATAGGTCATCTTAGTCACAAGGAGTATAGATGAATATCTCAAGCACTCAAAGTCAAATGACAAAGGCTCAAGATAAAGATCACGAAAGCATGAAGGAACAAAGCTGTTACAAACAAGATCAAGACCAAGATACAAGACCAAAGCAGAAGATCTCCTCTACAAGAATGTATTCACTCAATCATCTTATGCTTTTTAAGCTTTTTAAGATGACCGATACATTGGGGGAGATTGTTAGCCCTATATTTTATATAGCCGAACAAGAATGTAATAGGTCATCTTAGTCGTTAAAAGGTCTTTATATTGTAATAGGTTAGTCGGGAAAACCGGGCTTGGACTTTAAGCTAATATTGTCTAAGTTAGGGGCGTAAGCCCAAGACTAAGCCAAGCCCGACCCAAGTCACAAACCCACGGCCCATGGAAAGCCCATTGGTTCGTGGGTATATAACCCTCTTTCACATGTGAAATAGGGTGTTGGTTCATTTCATAAAACACATAGTTTTAGTGTAAACCTTCCACTTCTCTCTCTACTTTCTCTTTCTACTTTTCTACTATTTCTCTCTCTAAATCTTGTGTTATGGATTGATTGGGAACAACATTGTCAATCCCGATGGATCCACCCACAACATTCGCGCTTAGCACAAAGCATACGGGACAATTAACGGTTCATGATAGGAGAGGAAACTCAAGGCTAACGTCTAAAAGCAATAATACCATTGAAATCATCTGTAGAGCATACACGCTCAGAATAACATACGAGTTCTGGATAGCAATACAGTTTTTTTTAATTATATGGTTGTGTTCCACCATGTAAAATCTCACCCCGTGTTTAGAAACAATGTAAAAGTAAAAAGGAGCTATGAACTCACCTTAGCCACGAGGTAAGTCAATCATGGTACTCAGCAACTGAGTAGAGACGATAGTGGTAGACGATCACCGACGATATGGATGCCCGGGGAAACACGAAAACCGCAACCTATCAAAATAAGGCGCGCGTTAAGACTCGAACTCGAATATCGATATGTACCAAATATAATATGGCTCAAATGTTTCAAAGTATACACGTTTCAAAACCATTGACACGAATCAAATGAATACATTTATCCAACGTTACACGTTAAAACACTTGAACACTTGAAAATGACCCGTTATACGACGCCAAGTCAACGCAAGTCAAACTATCCTTTAACCTTACTTGGACCAGTAGCTAAGTTATTTATATAATGACTAAGCACTTGAGTAAGTCAACATGTCCGATGGTGAATACTCAAACTCACGCAACACAAACATTGAACTAAGTGTCCAAAATAAAAATCAGCAAGTACACCCCGAGTGTACACACCGATCTACCCTATCTAGACTTGTTCGTTTTAGATGAAACATGGTGTCAAGGTCACTTATAACCTGTATAAGACCTCACCAAAATTTGAGCCAAAGTTCACATTTTAAAATCCATCAGCTCGACACTTTACTCGACTCCAAAATTGGGACAGATTTGTGCACTTGTTTTATAAAACCGTTTGGACCACTTTAAAAGTACTAATTCGACAATCCGTCTTTTGAAACCACTACTAGACTCATCAAACTCAGTTTGTAAACTTTGACAATCAGAAGTATCAACTATCTAACCAAGCCTAAAGTCCCCGAGAGTCGACCCAAAATCAGACACAATTTCGGATTGTGCCGACTTGCGTCTCCCGGTACACGAAAACTAAAACTAGCATAACTTTTGACTCGTAATGACTTAGAAGCTCTATCTTATACCAAAACGACCGTCTCAGAAAACTTTACAACATATCTAATAATATCAGTCTTTCACAGACCTTAAACCCACGAAACAATCTGTTTAAAGCTGCTGTCCCAAAATACCTTTTTAGAAAACAAGTCAAATCAATTTTCCAAGCAACACCACTCATTCATATACCTATAGAATCATCATACTATCATTCCCATCAACCAAACACTCCTAAAAACACTTGCATGCATCAAAATCAAAAGATCAAAATAAAAACTTAGACTTTTTAACATGAAAACATGAAGATTTTACCAAAAGCCTTACATGCAAGATCATCAAAACATAAATCCACCATGGAATTATAAAATTTCTTGAAAGTTGATGCATGTGTGAAAAATTAGTATCATTAGAATCACCACAAGATTTTAGAGATGGGTATTTATTTTGTTTTGATCAAATCATATGAAAAATTGATGAAGTGAGGGTGTTTATGTGGTGGTGGTGGCGGAAATAATAAGAAGAAAGGGAGGGAGAGGATTTGTTTCGTGTGTGTGTTTTTTTTGTAAGATAAAATGAGGTGAAAATGGTGGAAAAGTAATATATAGTGAGGTTAGGGTAGATGTTGCAAATATTGAATAGTTTTGGACTTAAAAACAGTTAATAGTTTTAAAGGGTAGAAAATGGTTATTGGTAAATATTAAAAATATTTACGGGGCTCGGGTTTTGTAAAAATACTTTTCAAAAGTTATAATGCATCATAAAAATGATTATATGATTTCTCGACACGACTTAATACGTAATTAAAACGAAATCATCGAAAATATTAATTATCGAAGCAATCGATAAATAAACGTAAACTTTTGGGCATCCGTTGGTATCGCGATCACTAGGAATTCTCGTTGTACATTGATTTTGAATAAACTCGTTGTAAAACGCACGCGGATGATTTTAAATCAAAAACTTTGATTTAAATTAAATATGGAAAAATAAAATAAAAATTTTATAATTCCATACAAAGTATTTATCGATGATCAGAAAAATACTTAAAAAGTATAATTTAAAAATCTCAGGATTTACATATTGAAATACAAGAAAACGTAATACGTTGGAAAATTCAAGAAACACGAATAAAAGAATAAAATAATGCTGGGAAAGTAAGGGTCCTCACAGTCTTCCCCCCTAAAGAAACTCTGGTCCCCAGAGTTCTCCTGAAAACAGTAGAAGATGCAAACAAGAGGAGGTACAAAGTGTAGAACAAAATTCATTGCTTCCCAGGTAATTACCGTACCACGACGAATCTTAACGATTAGAATTCACTATGCTTCAGTTGCTTAACTCCTTTTCGTATAAATTTTCAGTCTTGGATTAGAATAACGATCTTTCAATATGGGGATACATCAAGAGATAGATTTGTTGGAAATACGTGCGATAAACTAACAAGAATGAACAAAAGAATCGCTTTAACAGGCAGAGTGCGATAAAATGAACCAAGATTGTAAATGAACAAGGGGTCGCAAGTCGTGCAACTATAAAACGTTAAAATCTTAAAATGTAAGAATCTGGTCACCAGCGAAATAGAAGGGAAAAATGAATAACATATGATCATTCAAAATATAGGCTGTCAAAATCAGTTGTCTAGTATTTTGATATTACTTTAAAACTTAGTTTTAAATATTTTCTTTATTAAAAGAAAATTTTACCAGGTGTAGTGATTAAAAATCAAACTCTATATAAAATGAGTGGGTAAACAGTTGTCAAATCTTTTTCTTGATCAGGATTTTCAAAGCAAAAGTAGAACAGTTCAAAATAGTTATCCTGATCGGCTTAAGAATTTTTGGGTGACTGTATGAAATTATTGTTAAAACTCAGGTTTAACGTTACCATTAGGAAAAAAAAATTCAGATTTTCCAAGTTATTTAGAATCATCGTTGGAAATTATAAATAGATTTAATAATTTCTCTAGGTTGACAGTAAAGTATGATAAAATCAATTACTTTAAAAGATACAACTTGACACTGTTTAAACATAAGTTATAAATTTACCCAAGAGGATGTACAGGTTCGATATTAAACTTGAAATGGGTATTTTGACAATTTAAACATTTGGTAAAATGTATAAAACGTTCTTAAAAATTAATAATAAATTTTAGAAATTCAAGAAAGTGTTTAAGATATCAAACGATAAACACATAACAGTTTCTGGTTTTTAGAAAGTGACAAAATAGCAAACGATTATGAAAAGAATAAAGGTCAACAATTTGTATGCGAGCAATAACACAAGGGAATAAAACGAAATTGTATCAATTCTTAACAAAAGTGATAGAATAGACGCGTCGATGATAAAAATAGTAAGAAACAAAGGATTATAGCAAGTCATCACTTCTTGAGTGCAGTTGGTGACACCAATAACGGCTTATTAAGTTCTCATTAGTCGATACACGATCGAAAGAGAAAAGCCACACAATAAATTTCCGAATCAAAGAAAATTCTTAAGAAGTCACCTGAGAGGAATTCCAGTAAAACGAACAACATTAGCAATGAAAGGCGAAATCAACACATGATTCACACGAATGAATTTCAAGACGACAAAGTCTAACACACATCATGACAGTTACACGAAATCATCGTTCAAGTCCAGTCATAAATCATTAATCGCGTCCAAAGACGTTTCGTAGTTCTACCAAAATAGATAGATGGTCGATCATAGAAGCATAACAACGTTGGAACTTTCAAGTCTGGTATCAGTGGTAAGAATTTAGGCAAATGGTAACGAAAATTGTATCATGAGGATGATGAGGTAAAAAGTAAAGCAAAGATCGCCGAGTAAGGAAATATGTGCTTGAGGCACGCACTTTGTTCAAGAAAAGATAAGGGTTCTTATGTGTAAGTCACGAATTGTTGTTACTCGCATAAAATGTAAAAGTTTTCAAAACTTTATTTATCTAACTTTTTAAGGAACATATTAATAAAGTTGATTGTTGGTCAAATATTTAGGGCGACTACTATTCGGTCTTGCATGGCTCCTTCTAAATTAAGCATAGGTGATCAGGCCATGCATAATTTAGGACTAGCAATGCGATGCTCAGCTTCGTCAAACCAGTATTACAGGTCATATTATTTAAAATATGTATAATGTCATTTGTCAAAACAGAAATCAAACTAGTTTATGAAACTATTCGCCAATAAGTTACTGGCTAGATATTTAATTCAACAATTGTAATGTTACAAGATTCTTTACAAGACCCAAGGTAGAACAATTTGTGAGTATACATTGTAAAATTAATATAAATTAATTTTATAATATAGCATTCAATTATTTAAGAAAGCCCAAATGAAACCTTTTGTAAAATAATTCGCAAACAAGACTAGTTTGAGTTATATGGTAACATGACAATAGTTTATAAAGTAGCGAGTGGGTTATAAGAGGGAAATAAGGAGTAGTTCAAGTCAGTCAACGAAATGATTACAAGGTGATAAGGTTTCAAGAGGTTTAGCAGAAATCGTCATGAGACGCGTGTCAAGATGATAACAAACGTTACGAAAGCAAGATCTTCAACCTCGGTCCAATTCAGTGGTACGATAGAAGCAAAGAAAGACAATAAAATGACAATTAAGTCATAAATAAAAGAAAAGATAAAGGAATCCGTATGTGTACATCGTAATTTATTTGACAATGATATACTTTTAAGAAAGTAGGGTATCAGTTAACAAGTAGTACAATCACTCAGAAAAGTTTCTATATTAAGAAGTTACCGAATTTCAAAAGTTCAAGATTTAGGTATATGTATGACCGAACTCAAGTTGTAAACGTTTTCAAACACAATCAATGTTCCATGGTTGTAAAATATCATTAGTTAAAGTTTTACGAGCTCAAACGAACTAAAAAACGCTTCAATTCATATTTTTAAATTTTATCAGTTTTGTCCCTTTTTCAGTCAACTTTGACTTTTTGGTTTGACTTTTGGGTTTGACTAAACCAATTAACTCACTAAACGATATTCTGAGACTCAAAGTCTAATGCATCTCGATGTTAAACAATGTTTTGAACAACTTTTTATTTTTACCCGAGACTTGAAACGGAATAAAAATGGACGAAAATGCCCTTGCATTAAATCTGTCAACAAAATGATATTTTAGCATTATTCAGAAAATAACTTCTTAGATTTTACAATCTCCAATGAGCGTAACTTGCTCGATTTTTAAGTGTACCGGTCAAATTTTATGTCATAAACGGACGTCTCAACATGTAGAAATATATATATTTTTATGTCTAAAGTTATAAAAATATTTTCTCGACACTGTTAAACTTCCTGTAAAGTTTCTGTACAAAGTATATTTTTCGACACAGCTTGAACTTAAATCCAAATTTCATGATAACTCAAAATTAATGTACACACAAGACTTGTGGATTCCATAAAGACGAAAGAAGGTAAACTGTATAATTAGTCATGTAAATAAAACACAGTATAGAAATGGTTCGAGAATGCCAACGATAATCGGAGACATAAAAAACGACACATATCATCCATGTCTTCGGCTGCAAGATGCAATGTAGGAAGGTCTCTTGGCAACGTGATTTTCCAAAATCACAAGACATACCGAGAAAGAAACAAAATATTAACAAGTCACACTCCTGGGCGAGGAGGTTTAATGAAAAAGGGAGGATACAAGTAGGATCGTATTCCAAACAATCGTCACATAATAAATGACGATCATGTGTTCAAGGTACAACGGATGTTTTAAGTCGAAGTCGAAACGTAAATTGGTCAATGAAATGAAATGTAGTTCATGCACAATTGTCGTGTAAAACGCTGACGTAAAGGTCGATCACGATTACAAAAATCCACGATATTAGTCAGGTACTTATTCAACGAATGCTTCGAGATGTGTGACTCACACGATGTCTTTCAGTCTTTTCTGGAGACACATTGAGCTACACAATGGTCTATAGACTAGACATTCAATTACGAATGGTCGGAAAGAAAATCTGCGTATCTAAATAGATATATTAAAGAAATTAAACAATGAAAGCAACACGTGCGGTAGTAGAATGAAAATCAGAAGTTTCGTTGAAAGCAACACTTCTTCAATCCCGAATAATGGTATCTCGGGAATATGCACAACATGTAGCAGCGAGTCGAGAAAACAGATGATTCAAAACGAACGAGTATATGAGGTCAGTCGTATCACGCATAAATGAAATAGCAATAGTATTCAGAAAAATGAGCATAAAAAGTCGGTAGCATACGCGCTCCGAATACAAGTATGTAACGTCATAACGATATAAAATCATCGTAACCAGATCAGTTCACAAGAACAAGAACTCTAGAAATACAGTAACAGCAGATGTAATCACAGTAATATCGAATGATAATACATGAAGCAAAAGGCTTTGAAAAGACATACTAGTAATTATCGTCATCAGGGTAACGTAATATTTCAACATGTAATCAAGAGATGAAATACTATAACGATAATTAAAAGTAAATAATAAGTATTAGAGAGTTACCCGCGCAGTTATCGAACAACAATGGCAGATTCTGTGGTTGACACTTAAAACATGACATATTTGAACTTTCGGTTATAGACTAAGTTTTGAAAAACGACTCAGTTCCCTATAACCATCGCTCTGATACCACTCTGTGAGACCCCCAGAATCTGACATGGAACAACTAGGCAACTAGGGGGTATCACGTCATAGTACAAGAAACAATGAATTACAGTTCATACAAAGCCGACGAAATAAAAACATGTACATTACATCATAAAATAATCAGAGTTTTAAACATAGGTCCCAGAGTTTTATATGCGGAAAGATTTTATTATTTCGTCAAGGTTTATAACACTTAGTTACTAAAAATACAGAAAACTATCTTCTGACAGCTTATAGATTTGACCAAGTTAAATTATACACAGAAATCTCCAAGCTGCGATAATATCCTGCGGGCTCCCATCCAAGCAAAGCTAAGTAATAATACCTGAGATTAAACATGTAAAATCGTCAACACAAGGTTGAGTGATATTCATAGGTTTAGCAGTAAACGTGTGGAACACAATAGAATTCGTAAAACACGTAATGGGGGGTTAACTATGTACGTCCATAGTCACGATGCATATTATTGCTGTTTAGTCTCATGAACCGAAGCTTAACTCAAATGTAAGTTCCTCTAGGGAGTATTCAGCCTAAATACTCAAGTATAAACGAATATTAGTGCGTCAAAGTAATCGGGACGGGGATTGTCAATCCCGATGGATCCACCCACAACATTCGCGCTTAGCGCAAAGCATACGGGACAATTAACAGTTCATGATAGGAGAAGAAACTCAAGGCTAACGTCTAAAAGCAATAATACCATTGAAATCATCTGTAAAGCATACACGTTCAGAATAACATACTAGTTCTGGATAGCAATACAGTTTTTTTTAATTATTTTGTTGTGTTCCACCATGTAAAATCTTACCCCGTGTTTAGAAACCATGTAAAAGTAAAAAGGGCTATGAACTCACCTTAGCCACGAGGTAATTCAATCACGGTACTCAGCAACTGAGTAGAAACGGTAGTGGTAGACGATCACCGACGATATGGATGCCCGGGGAAACACGAAAACCGCAACCTATCAAAATAAGGCGCGCGTTAAGACTCGAACTCGAATATCGATATGTACCAAATATAATATAACTCATATGTTTTCAAAGTATACACGTTTCAAAACCATTGACACGAATCAAATGAATACATTTATCCAACGTTACACGTTAAAACACTTGAACACTTGAAAATGACCCGTTATACGACGCCAAGTCAACGCAAGTCAAACTATCCTTTAACCTTACTTGGACCAGTAGCTAAGTCATTTATATAATGACTAAGCACTTGAGTAAGTCACCATGTCTGATGGTGAATACTCAAACTCACGCAACACAAACATTGAACTAAGTGTCCAAAATAAAAATCAGCAAGTACACCCCGAATGTACACACCGATCTACCCTATCTAGACTTGTTCGTTTTAGATGAAACATGGTGTCAAGGTCACTTATAACCTGTATAAGACCTCACCAAAATTTCAGCCAAAGTTCACACTTTAAAATCCATCAGCTCGACATTTTACTCGACTCCAAAATTGGGACAGATTTGTGCACTTGTTTTGTAAAACCGTTTAGACCACTTTAAAAGTACTAACTCGACAATCCGTCTTTTGAAACCACTACTAAACACATCAAACTCAGTTTGTAAACTTTGACAATCAGTAGTATCAACTATCTAACCAAGTCTAAAGTCCCCGAGAGTCGACCCAAAATCAGCCACAATTTCGGATTGTGCCGACTTGCGTCTCCCGGTACATGAAAACTAAAACTAGCATAACTTTTGACTCGTAATGACTTAGAAGCTCTATCTTATACCAAAACGACCGTCTCGGAAAACTCTACAACAATATCAAATAATATCAGTCTTTCACAGACCTTAAACCCACGAAATAATCTGTTTAAAGCTGCTGTCCCAAAATACCTTTTTAGAAAACAAGTCAAATCAATTTTCCAAGCAACACCACTCATTCCTATACCTATAGAACCATCATACTATCATTCCCATCAACCAAACACTCCTAAAAACACTTGCATGCATCAAAATCAAAAGATCAAAATAAAAACTTAGACTTTTTAACATGAAAACATGAAGATTTTACCAAAAACCTTACATGCAAGATCATCAAAACACAAATCCACCATGGAATTATAAAATTTCTCGAAAGTTGATGCATGTGTGAAAAATTAGTATCATTAGAATCATCACAAGATTTTAGAGATGGATATTTATTTTATTTTGATCAAATCATATGAAAAATTGATGAAGTGAGGGTGTTTATGTGGTGGTGGTGGCAGAAATAATAAGAAGAAAGGGAGGGAGAGGATTTGTTTCATGTGTGTGTTTTTTTTGTAAGATAAAATGAGGTGAAAATGGTGGAAAAGTAATATATAGTGAGGTTAGGGTAGATGTTGCAAATATTGAATAGTTTGGACTTAAAAACAGTTAATAGTTTTAAAGGGTAGAAAATGGTTATTGGTAAATATTAAAAATATTTACGGGGCTCGGGTTTCGTAAAAATACTTTTCAAAAGTTACAATGCATCATAAAAATGATTATATGATTTCTCGACACGAGTTAATACGTAATTAAAACGAAATCATCGAAAATATTAATTATTGATACAATCGATAAATAAACGTAAACCTTTGGGCATCCGTCGGTATCGCGATCACTAGGAATTCTCGTTGTACATTGATTTTGAATAAACTCGTTGTAAAACGCATGCGGATGATTTTAAATCAAAAACTTTGATTTAAATTAAATATGGAAAAATAAAATATAAATTTTATAATTCCATACAAAGTATTTATCGATGATCAGAAAAATACTTAAAAAGTATAATTTAAAAATCTCAGGATTTACATATAGAAATACAAGAAAACGTAATACGTTGGAAAATTTAAGAAATACGAATAAAAGAATAAAATAATGTTGGGAAAGTACGGGTTCTCACATTTTAAGTAAAGAACTAGATATAAGTGGGTTTGTGTAGGAATTGGTGTACAAATGAGAAATATTAAGATGTAGTTTTAAAGGGCTAAACAGTTACATATGTACATACGACGTGCTCGGTGAAACGGGTGACGGACGAGCCAAATGTGAAAGAGGAATTGAATTTGGATGTTGTTTGTACGCCTGATAGTAATAGTGGCATTCCTTTTCTTGATCATATGTTAGATGTTTGTACTTTTTTTCGTCTTAGCTTCTTGGTTAATTTGTTTCGATGGTACCGGTTGCCTCAAACATACATTACTGATTACCTAGCGCCTAATAGGCTAAGAGACAGTCATGTTCATAACTGCAGATTAGGGGATAATAGAGTTGTTAAGTATTACATGAAATGAGGTTAGAATGTAAACTTTTTAGATTCTTTTAATTTCTCCTAGATTATCTTGGCCAAACACTCCCTTAAAAATAGTTGACAAGTGATATAAAAACTTTAGAGATTTAAAGATAATACAAATGCATATAATGAACATTCGGTTCAACCAGAAATCATAGTATAATGGTATTCTACGTTTCAGGTAAACCTCCACATCTATTCAGAAATTAAAGTGCTGAAACGCTACCTTACGGTGGAACCACCTGCCAATGCTAATGTTAGGCACTTAGGTTGTCGAATTAACTCTTTGTGTATTAAGTCAACATACTTGGATATTTAGATTAACATATTTGCATACCTACATGTCCTTATTGCTTAATATTAAGTTATAACCTCTGTAAAATACTTGAAACTGGGTAAACTTCTTAGGGTTTGGGCTGGACCAATCCGCACGCATTATTACAGAGTCTTATGTGGATTATTATGCTTTCTTACTGGTGTCAATCAAATATGTACTATCTACTATCAAACCATTCTTTTTGTCTTAGTTTAATTTATTCTGCATCACTTTTACATCGAGAAATTTGATGTTGGGATGAAATCCACATTTTAGTTGGTTATACAAAAAAATGCCTTATGAGCTTAGACTTACATATAGCTAACCATGAATTTTTGGTCTTCTCTTGAAAATCAATCCATAATCACTGTAGCACGCACCATTAGCGATATAAACATGTCGAATTATCTGCTTGGATAAAGATTTTAGTCTTGGTTTCATTTTTAAGTCAAACTAATAAGTGTACTGTATACGACATATATGAATATGCTTTCTAGATCTGAACGTCGAAATGCATTTTGTTGTGCGCAGTTGGCGCCGATGCAGCGGAAGAAACAATTGCATTGTTGTTGACTATAGTCAAGGGTAAACACACCATTGAGCTGCTTGCCTTTGAAAGTAGAAAGATTGATTCAGTCTTGTCCGTTTGACGGTGGTGTTATTGTGCTGCTGTTGCTGCATGCCTTAACAGACAACAACGAGCCGACACAAAGTTCATAAATTCAGTACAACAATCACCACTACATAATCCCTCATGTCGTTCATGTATATATTTAAGGCTTGATGCAATTTTTTTAGACCCTTACGATTTTATAGGACTTAATATCTTATAGTTCCATATGTTGTGTGCGGCTTTGAGTTTATATATCTGATGCAAATCTTTTTTACTCTAGACATCCAGTAGCATTACACATAATGTGCACCTAACTCTTATTTATTTTGGTAAAGCAGGGACTCCACCAGCAAATATGTGATAGACAAAGTTGCCGAAATAATCATCAACGCATCCAAGGAAAAAACCCTATAAGGAAAAACAAGCAGACCCAAATATGCACTCCTATCTTACCTGCAATCAGCTGCAAAGAAAAAAAAAAGAAGCATAATCAAGTGAACCGACGTAACAGTTATTCTTTTTTGTTAAATCCTTATAATGCGTGTAATCTCAGCGTTCTCAAAAGTGTGCCTGAAACCCCCGCGGCGAAGCGCGGACACACCACCTAGTTAGCTAAAATATATCAGTTAAAAAGTATGTTATAAATTACTCGCAAAAAATATTCACCCTTCAATACTCCACATCCATTTTTATGCCAACTAGTTGATATTTATGACAATAACAAAAACAACATATTTGTTATGAAATATAAAGAATAACAATGGAGGAGGAAGAGATGATTACTATTGAGTAGTATCCAAATGAGTACAATGTATCTCTTATTTATAAGAGTATAAGAAATGTAACTTCTCTTGCTAATTAACTAGTAATTCAAGGATAGTTACTACTCATTCAAATGTGAATATACATACAATAAATGTATAATGAATATATTTATAACACTCCTCCTTGGATATTCACCGTTTGTATACGCCATCATCTGCCTCGTTAAAAACCTTACCAAGAAAAAAGAACCCAATGGGATAAAAACTTGATGAAAGGAAAAGAGTGCAGTGCGCATAATGCTCCTCCTCAAATTAATGTATATCCTTCAAGCGTCGAAGGACGGTCTTCCTAACATGTTGCCAAAAAAACTTGTGTCGGTAAAAGTTTGTAATAAAGTCTAGTGAATTATTAATGTTTAAGGTTATGTCATGCAAAGATAACATAATACGTGTAGCTTCCAACCCAATATCAAATACATTGGTTAGAAAATACACATTACTAATACAATTATTTAAAAAAAGATATATACAATCTCATGACGTATATTGACTGCAAAATTGACATCAAAAGTTTAGTTGCACTTTGATACTTGAGGACCAAAATTTTTCTTTGAGACATGTGCAAAAACAAGATAATATGCTCCCAAATGATTATTAATCAATATAATAATTCATTCAGCTTGATCAAATAAGTTATTTATAACTTTATCAAAATATTTCATAAGTTAAAATTGCTAGACATGCTTGAGGCATTATGGATCATGGAATACTAGAGCTCTAATAAAATGTATATAATCAATAATATATTTACATCCACCTCTAGAAAATACGGCTCTTAATAAGCAGTTTCATGCTTTTGTGAATTTATTTATTCCATAATTCATGTCTTAAAGCATGTAACTTTAGAGCTCTTAATTCGGTTGCGCATACAACCCTTGTATATCCAATAGCTTTTACACATTCATGTGTATGGACTTCTTGTCCTAATCCTTCTCTTATTTTCTAAAGATCGCCTCTTTTCATGTTGGTCAATCATTTTGATGAGCTCATTTTTGGATAATAGTTAAGTAATGATCCTCATTATGTATGATAACAAGTGCTATATTTCATGTAAAAGAATTTATCGACGTCATTTCGTTTTGATTCCATATGATTCTAGACATGATCAAATTTATTGAGATCTCATTAGTTATTTAAGGTTCTTTTGGAACCTTTATGTCTAGTGTCTCTTTGTGAGACTATCATGGGGTCTTTTATACCTCGAACAACCATCTGGTTTTTCTGCTCCATATATTTCATCGAGGATTTTATTTGGAATCGATTTGTTTACCATGCTTGAGGCATGCCATAATTAAGTAGTGTCCTTGAGGGACAAAGTAGGAGCATGAGTAGCTGAAACTTTGTTATTGGCCAATGTATATGTATGGCTATTAGATTATCATTGAATAATAGATTCATAAAATTTCTATCGAGGATCAATAAAATATGGTAATTCATTCTGAATTTGTAGCTACTTATCTCCTCCTGAAGGAATTACCCCTTCGTTTATATCTCGTATATTTTCATTTAGGTGGAGTAATGCACAAAAAATGGGATAGGTATGGTTTATAACCAAAACCAATTATGAAATGGAGGAATTATAATAATATATTGGCATGATGCTAATTTTGTTTTTGTGTACATGATAGTATGACCCCATACAATAACAAAATATTTTCTCTCATTATCATTGGATAATGTAGAAGTAATTCATCTCATATTCACAACGAATTAGTTACTCTGGAATGTTATGCTCGCATTTCAATATGTCAAGCTATTAGTCATGCAAACATGAAGTTGCAATTTTTATTACCATTTAGACGATGCATCGATTTATAGAATTCAAAATGGTTCATACAATGGATATGTATGCAAACGTATATCCACTTGTTTTCTTTCCAGAAAATTGAGGGACTGAGTCGCCATTCTAGTTGATAGATAAATAATCAACTTTCTTTGAGAGATAAAGCATTAGATTGAAGAATCTAATCAATTTATAGTTTTCACATCATTAATGACTCGTGATGGTATAACGAGTCATGCCAAAAAGATTATAATTATAGGCCATAAACTTATGTTATGGCTAGTGATAATATTTCACTAATTTATCTATAATGTATGTCGAGAAAAAATGCAATGTAATGCATAATTTATATGAAATTTCATTACTCATGACAATTTTATATTTTCTTTTAGGAGCTACAATGTGTTAGCATAGATTCTTACATCTATGAATATAGTGTGTAATATTTTTGACACACTTGTATTTTTCATACATCACATTGTATTTTGCATAAATCATATTTTTGTCCGCTCCTTTTTATTTTGCCACTATTAGTGGTTTGTCATTTTTCATATTACTTCGACCATATCATTTACCATGATAAATGGTTTTTGAAAATGTACTATTACATTATCCTATTCACTTGAGGGAATGAATATCTTGATGTTGTTCATATTATCACATTCTCATGAGAGAATAAAGATCCTTAAGTTGAACATTTCATCACATTCACTTGAGGGAATGAAGATTTATATATTGATTATTATATTATCACATTCACATGAGAGAATTGATACATTTTAAATCTCATTATTTTCTTGCTTATTAAAAAAACATGTATATGAGTAAGGAGACATGAACAAGATAAAAAAAAGTCTTTGGGTTGTTGCTACTATATGAGCAAGTTTTGAAACATATGATTAACAATGTCCATTCTACATGATTTTGATAAAATTATACCATCATTCGAAAATACTACATGATTTGAAAATTATACCATCATTCGAAAAATACTTTAGACAAAGAATTGAGACGATGTTACTACTTATTTTAAGGGAACATAATAGAGCTTTTAGGTTCTTTATACCTTGAATCATAACTTGATGTTATGTTATGTTGATGCTTTTAATAAAATCATAATTCAACTTAATGTTTACAATATAATAACAATAACAATGAGGTTATGTTATCGCGATTCACTTAAAGAAATCCTCATAAAACTTGAGGTTACTTACAAATATTAAAATAACTTAGAACTTGAGGTTCTATTTTTTTCAAAATAAAGTTTATAAATCATTATGAAAAGATCTATGATGTAAAAATTAAAATAAGCGTAACATGTGGCTATGCATATTAATTATGTAAGGATTGTAAACATTCAATCGAATCGTATAGAACACGCGGTTCTTTAAAAAATTCAATCATAACATGAGGTTATAATGTTTCGACTTTAAGAGACTCATATGAGACCAAGTCCTTAAAAAGATATAAATTTAAGTGATATATTTATTCTTTTGCGAGAATCATGATATATTTATTCTTTTGCGAGAATCATGATTAAAATAATAACTTGAGGTTATTATATTTTGATTCACTTCTTGTAAGCACAATAAAATACTTATTGTTCTTGTAAACAATAATATAGTTTTATTAAAAATAAAAATATAAATATAAACAAATCAAGTTTACAAGTAACATACCCTCATATCCAAAAAATTTAAATGAAATAGAATCAATCTATATTAAAATAGATGTAGTCATTAATCATAAAAACTAACGTATACTATACTTTTAATAAGAAAAAAAATACCATTTAATAAGTATTATACCCAATAAAAATCTTTCATAAATGATATTCAAGTTGTAATTCAAGTATGCATAACGGCACAATATGTTTAATGTTATTTAAGTTATGTATTTCTTTTTCTCAAAATATATATTAAAACAAAAAAAACTTTATAGCTACTTGTTGTGTGATCCATATGCAATTGCCATAAAAAGTTCTACAAGAGAAACTAGTTGCACAAAACATCAACTTGTGATTTGCATTTTTTTTAAATGTATTATTATTTTATAACAAAAATAAAATCGCTATAGAATTTATTAACATTTTCTAGTACATCATACATAAAAAATACTGCTTGAATAAAAAGAAACGAAAAAAATAAGATTATGAAAAGTATATAACATGAATAACTATAATTAAACAATAATAAAGATAAATATGATAGAACTTGAGGTTCTATAAAATTACATAACAATTATAAGAAGTTATGTTTTGATTCTTCTGAGAGAATCACAATAGAGCTTGAGGTTCTTATTATTAATTTTCTCTCTTTTATAAAATAACATAATATGAGATTATGACATTATATCATACTAGAACATGAGGTTCTAATTATTATTTTTTTCACATAACATGAACTTATGTTATTATTTATGTATTGAATCATGTTATTTTCGGTTTTAATTGTTTCTCCAAAATTATTGGCGGTTAGATGGATCTCGACATCAAGAGTCCTAGGGAGATAGTCTTTTTCCGGAAATATCAAGAAAAATAAAATTCACTTTTGACATGTTTGCATACTACGAAGGGAAAAACATACAATTTAATAAGAATTATATTCAATATAAAAAAAATTTTGTTCATAAATGATATTAAGATGGAATTCAAATTTATATAACCACATAAGATACTTAATGATATTTAAACATATCATTTAATATAAAATTATTACTTTGTGAAATAAATAATTAAAACACGTTACATGTAATGTGTGAAAATAATGACTCCCCTTTTTTTTTAACATCTACGTAGCTAAAGTAAATAACTTTACATTTTCAAAATGATCTCAAATGCATGTAGATTTATGACACGAAGAATGAATGAAAACATACGAAAACTAAAATCTATCTTATTTGGTTTACTTGGCAAAATCTTGTCACTTTTCAAAATTATTATTGAGAAATAAGAGTCATTTGGGCTCCAAAGTTGTTATGGATGTATGATAAATTGCTCTATAAATGTAACTAAAAAAATGTATCGGATCATACATAATAAAATGCAAATATAAGATGAATAAAAATAAGAACAATAGAACTCTATAAAATTACATAACAATGGGGTTATGTTTTGATTCTATTTTAAAAAAAAGGAATCATAATAGAATTTGAGGTTCTTATTACTATCTTTTTTATAATAACATAACATGAGGTTATGGTATTAAATCATATTAGAACATGAGGTTCTAACTTTTTTTTTTCTTTGACATAACATGAGGTTTTATCATTTTTATGTAGCCACAATAGAACAAGTAGTGCTCATGTAGATTAAGATAGAGATATGCTAAGAGTTCCTTACCTAATTTTGCTTAGAGCAAAAATCGTGCTGATAACGTGTTATGAAATATAAAGAATAACAATGGAGGAGGAAGAGATGATTACTATTGAGTAGTATCCAAATTAGTACAATGTATCTCTTATTTATAAGAGTATAAGAAATGTAACTTCTCTTGCTAATTAACTAGTAATTCAAGGATAGTTACTACTCATTCAAATGTGAATATACATACAATAAATATATAATGAATATATTTATAACAATATTATATTATTCGGGTACGTTAAAGGTGACATTTACAGGGACGGAACTAAGGTGGGTCTCAGGAGGTCTCGGGACATCTATGAATTTTTGTTATGTAATGTTAAATTTGTTAAAAACTTTTAAATTTTTTTAGATTTGTGTTAAATACACCTAGTTTCTAAAAATTTTGTTTGTAGCATTGTTTAATTTATTTTAAGTGTACTTGGTTGTTTTTTCTTCTGTTTCTGTCCTAGACATGTAAAGAAATTATATCACTAGTTTAGGATAAACTCAAAAGTAGAAAGACTGTTTCGAGCGACCTTCGGCCGGTGTAAGTGTGCTGATAAGTGACGTTTGAGATTAAATATATAGTCCCTAAAGTTTATATTAATGTTATTGTAACAATTAAACCACAAGCTGGAATAGCTCAGTTGGTTAGAGCGTGTGGCTGTTAACCACAAGGTCGGAGGTTCAAGCTCTCCTTCTAGCGTTTCAGAATTATTTTTAATTTTTTTTGAAATTTACTGGAAAGCAAGTCTTGCATAAAACTACAGAACTACTTATGTGATGCAATCACCAAAACCTGAAAATCGAGTCGCCAAACGATCACTATAACTATAAAACCATGTTCCAACGAGTATCGTACATGTAAGATGACAAAGGAAAATCGTACATGGATTGTATCGTTTATATCTATGCATTTTACAATCATAGTTAATATCTAATAATACGAGTCACGTACATGAAAAAACAGGAAGTACACGAAAACTTGACATAAACGTGTATAGCCTTAAGCCTTTCTATTTTGCTAACTGTTCTAGTATCGGGAACTTGTTCCAGGTTTCTTCCAACACGTTTATCTGCATAGGTGGCAATGAGAAGACGCTAACCGTGGAACTTCTGCTTCTTATTTCTTTCAAAACCCTGAGAGCGGAAATTGTGCTTTTTGTGTACAAGCTTTTCATATACTCGAGTTCAGCAAGTTCTTTATCTCCCACGAGCCCTGTGGTTGCATCAGTATTGTTTGAGGTGCTAGTATCCCCAACACCATTGTTGCTAACTTCATTTGGTTCGGTTAGAGGGAAGCAACGGTCTAGCAATGCCTCACACTCCTTCACGAGCTTGTAGAGTAAGTCTGTGGTGAAGAATGGTTGCTGCAGGACTTTCTGAAGGTATGGTAAACGAAGAACGGTTCCTGTTCTTTTATCGTATTTCTTCAAAATCTTTGCTATTCCTGTTTCATTAAACCCCAATTATTAGATTGTTTATAATGAAAAAAGAAGCTAAAATATTTAATCGGCTGTTACGGTAAACTTACCAGTGTAGTTAAGAGCGCTGTAATTTTCCAACAAGACCATTTCACCATGGAAATCGACCATTTCTTTGCGTATCTTTATCATCTCGTCGCTTGAATCTTTAGCTTTTACTACACTGTCTTGTAGTTCCTATAAGATTCAAATTCCACTTAGTAATCACCGAAAAAAAAATTACAACAAATTCAATTTCACTTGTTCAATGGAATGCCAACATATTGTAACCAATACAAACACTTCACAAAGATTAACCCAAATCATTTACACCATCTCTTTTGACTACACACCACAAAACTAACGCGTCAAAAAGCGTTCATATGACTAAGGGTATACTGGTCCAAACTACTTGTATGGTAGTGGCACATGACCGGTCAATGTGATGTACAAATCACCTCCCAATAAATAAGTAAACGTTCCACTAACCAAACATATTTTATTCGACGTTCCATAGACCAAACAAATAATTCCGACTACGTATACTAGATTCTCTATAAATGAGTCAAAAATATACTTTCCGCCAAGTCAAATATTCGGAACAACGTAAAGCTAAATTATATTAGATGAAGGTGTAATTCACTAATTGTCTAAGCATAACCTAAAGTAATCAAACATATTGTTTCTAGTCTTTAACATAACATATATATGAATTATTATTAATTATGTAGATGTAGAAGGCAAGCGAGCAACAAGCCGTAAGCCCTTTTTGAATTTCAACATCTGTAAATTTAAATGTCATAACGTTGTTATTTATAACGCGCTGAATTGGTTCCTAAAATAAGTGAGTTTGACTAGTATAAAGTATAAACAAGTTCTAGAATAGAAAGTGTTGCAAATATTCATGGGTAAGAAACTAGTACCACCCAAAGTTATGTGGTGTAGTTTGGATGCATCTTGCTTGTGGTTCAAAATAGAAAGAATCATTTGTATCCACTTAAAAAAAGAATCAACATCAATATAATGCACAAAAAGAAAATTCCCTTATCACATTGTCACTTTCTAAATAAGCTGATTCATGTACATAGTGTACTTAATGCATCAACATGTGTACATGCTTAAAATAACACAATGAAAGTAGATAGGGATTGTTTCAAGTTAGGCCAAATGTCATGTTGTTCATCAATCTCATGGTTAACAAAATAGGTAAAAAGTAAGCATTTTAAGTAAACTAAACAATATTACAGAACCAGATGCATTTAACATAAATCTAAAAGATTTTAATTTTTTTAACAAATTTAATATTACGTAACAAAAATTCATAGGTTCGGGACTTCGGGACCCCAGGACTCGTCCTGGTTCCGTCCCTGATTATGTGGTGAAACTTGTTTTTTGCACACCTAGCAATATGTTTATGTTTGACGGAAAATATTTTAGAGCGTTTTGATGCAACTAACGATTAGCAATAAACGTTTTAAATATAAAGCTTCTTTGGCTATAAGCAACTAAATTAATCATATTTTAATTTAGTTTAATGTGTATCTCATTTTTCATTTTACACTATTACATTAACAACGTAAAAAAAACTACTGTTACGTTTTGTTAAACATACTCATAGTTGTAGCCGTAATTATAAACTGTAAAATGACGTAATTATAAACTGTAAACCACTGTAAAAACTACAATTTATAAATGTATTTATTAACATAGTTGTAGCTGTAATTATAAAGTGTAAAATGACGTAAAAACGACAGTAAAAACAACAAAATTACCTTCAATTTGATGATATATTCCTCCTCTTTCTCAATAAAAAACAAGTTAAATTTCTCAATCTCCTTCTCCAACAACTCAACAAAATCAATCTCTTCTTTTGACATCCCACCACCACCACCACCATCAACCACCGCACCACGACCACCACCGGACAACCGTGGTCTTTTACCAGCCCTTCTTTCATCATCATCAGATTTTGATGATGATCCATTGATTAGCTTCAAGCTTTTCTTCAAATCTTTGTATGATAAAAACTTGTCTCTCCATTCAGGCAATGTTTGTTCTATTTGGTTGCTCAAACTCTTCCCAAATTTCATACTTTTTTTCCAAAAAAAAAAAAAGTTAGTAGTTTTTTCTTGGTTTTCAAAAACTGACTAGCGACGCAGCTTGTTGCTCGTTCGTTTATGTGATATAAATAACAATTATTCAAAATTTCAAGAAATGGGTATGAAAATTTTTCAAAATTTAACAAATGGGTATGAGAATTTAACGGATTTGAAGAACATGGGATGACAAAATTTGATGATTTAATGAGATGGGTTAAAGCATATGCTGAGGGACAAAACCAGAATATTCTTTTGTTTTTGTGGGAATATCTTTTGGTTTAATTCCTTTTCATGGGTATTATTGGTATTAAAAAAACTGTTTAAGGATGACGTGGCAGCTTGTGGGTTGTCTTCAAAGTCAAGAGAAGATTGGTGTGAGAAAAGTGTGCTTAAATTAAATAAATGAGTCATCATAATAATACACATTATTTTAGTTCATTAAAAGTAATAGCTAGATCTACAAAATCACACTTAGGTGGTGTTTGTTAATGACTTAAAGAGTCTTAATTGAAAAATTAGTAAATAAATTAAGTTATTAGAAGTTTGTTTGTTTTGTGCTTAAAATTAATAAGTCACTTTCTAGTTTAAGCCACAATGAGGAGGGTCTCCACATTAAGTCCATGACTTAATTAATAATTTTACATATTTACCCTTCCACTTCTTCTCTTATAAACTAACATAACTTCTTTTAAAGGTATAAAGGTAATTTTGTTTTATTCAGACACTTTATTCAGCACTCAAAACAAACAGTCATATATTCATTTATAAACAGACAATATATATCTAGACAGACATTTTTATTTAACAGGACTTAATTAAAAAATTAAACAAACAAGCCCTAAAGTTATAACTAGATCTATGAATGACAACGGATCAGGTTTAAGTTGAGTTTTATTGAATCTATACTCGTACTCGTTTATAATATCGTATTTTTATTCGTCCAATAACTGATGGATATTCGATTAATGTTGTTTAATTAGTTTTCAGATTTTCTTTACGGGTATTAGATATTCATAATTAAATTTTCATTGGACAAAATTATGAGTATAAAATTAAAAAAAGTCATTGAAATTAACCAATTATATTCAAAGTTTTTAGAAGATAAAGAATAATTTTTTTAATATCATGTTATGCGATTTAATATATTAAACACATAATAATTAAAAATTAAAAAATACAAAATCCATATATGGTTGATCACAAAACTCTTAATGCATACAAAATGTAACTAATATGATCATCTAGCTTGTTCAAACATATTCGTCTACCATTTCTCATAAATTTAAGACTCATATAAAATAGCAATAAAAATCGGTACGGATTCGAGTAAACGGATCGGATATTATTAGAACCCGTACTCACGAAAAAAAACCCTTCATACCCGAACTCGTATTCAGACCCGTCAATCTATATCTGAACCCGGTCCACCAATTTGAGTTTTAATTGTCCCCATCGATTTTGAATGGTTTTGACATCCTATATCTAGAAAATCAAAGTTTTAGGATCTCTACTAGTAATAAATAAGTGTTCAATGGAAATCACATGGTAGTCTTATGTTCGATTCTTGGTCATTCCACTCGCAAAAGAATAAAATTGTCTTCTTGTACTCGTATAATATATGTGTCGGCAATAAAAACAAACGTTTGTTCATATAAAATAATACTAGTATAAGTTTAAGGTAGTCATTTAATTTAATATATACTATTGTTTAAAGAAAATTACTCAATATAGAAAAGGAGTATCATCACTTTTGACCGTTTTAGTTTGACTATTCGGATCTTCTATTGGATATGCTAAGATAACGAATATTCGGTAAAAATAATAGAAATGTTTAGATGGTGTGGCCATGTATTGGGGGCATGCATGCTTTTCTGATGAGGATTATTAAAACTAGACAAGTAGTCTTGTAAAATGACGAAAATTGTTTAGTTACATGTAGTTAATGATAAGCTAATTGATATAGTAATTTGGTGGTCGTATTCTTGACTTGATGATCAAATTTGGGATCTGGTTGCCGAATTCATGATTAGGTGATTGAACCCGTGATCCGATGATCGAACAAGTGACCTAAAGGTTTTTAATTATTCATTTAAACTTTCCTAGTTTTCTATACTTCTTCACACTCTCTCCATCTCAAAATTATTGTCCTCTATTGATTTTTTCGATCTTTTTTTTTTCAATTTTGACCTTAAATATTTTTTGTTTGTGTTATATAATATTGAAGAAAATTATAAGTATGAAAATATATTTAAAGCCTAATCAAATTATATATTTTTATTATGTATTATTCAACATAGATTAAAATTTTGAGGTCAAAATAATAAAAAAAAATCTGAATAAGTTAATAAGGGACAATAATTTTGAAACGAAAGGAGTATAAATTTTCCCATAGTTTATCTAAAATTTTAACATTTACAAAAATATATGAATTATCAACACTTCACTTTTCAGAAAATAGAGCTAGCTCTATTATATCTCGTATAGATGCAAGGAGTGTTTTTTTCTCAAGACACAGTGATATAATAATTATATAAAGTTATCGGAGACGGTTTAGTGACTTTAGACTGGTAGAGAGTCGACCATGGTTGGCTAACCTGTTGCATAGTATCAAGTTACCTTGTATGTATCATGTTGATATATTTTGTGATAACTCATCAGCCATAGTGCAATACAATTGGCAGCTAATCCTGTGTTTCATGAGAGGTCTAAACATTTTAAAATTGATGTTCATTTTGTTAGAGAAAAAGTTTATGTCGGTGTGATAAAACCTGTTAAGGTTCATTCTGATATGCAAGTTGCATATTTGTTTACTAAGTGTTTAGGTGTTGTTCGGCACAGATTTAATTTGTGGAAAGTTGGTTTTGTTTGATATGTTTGCAGGAAAGTTATCTGGATGTGCTAATGGCAAGAAGAGTATTACATTTGGCTTGAAGGAGGGTGCTGAAAGACTAAGGACTATTGCTGGTCAATCCAAGTGTAAGGGACTAAAAATAGAAATAAAGAAAGCAAAGGATGGAGGGACTAAAGATGCAAGTGTGAAAAGTCAAAGGGCTGAAGAGAAACATAAGCTCCGTATATAACCTGAGCTTATGCTAGGGTTTCATTATCATTCTTTCCCAACCATTTTAAACACACACACACACATTGTGATTCTTGTTATGTTCTTATTGTGTTATCAAGTTATTCATATTGATAACTTGTTTAGTCTTGATCAATTGTTATTGATCAAATTGAGAATTTGACTGTAATTGTAGTGAGGTAACTAGATTAACCTAATTGGGACAATTTTTGTTTTGTATCACTAGCACTCGTTTGAGGACTAGTTGTACTGTATTGATTCTTAGTTTATATTGCATTTGGGGAGGTTGGTTGTGTACAGATTCATTGTTTTGATCTTGATTACACAACTTGATTGTAGTTGGGCAAAAATTAGAACGATCAATTAATGACAAGAGTAACATGATTAACCAACACCGATCAACGTAATAGTCTGAATCATATATTTTAGTTTTCTTATTTTAGTATTTTAAATTTCATTTGGTTTTTCATATCATAGTAGTCTATTTTGTTTTTTTATTTATCTTTGTATTGTGATTTTTATTTGAATTAAGTGAAATTAGTTTTATGGAAAAGTGGAAAATAAAAATAAAACTTTGGGGTGTCTGAAGCTCAAACCTTGTGTTGTGAGTGATGTGATATTTTTATATGTTATGCTAAAATAATCTGACACATGTGGGGCCCAAATGTCATGACTTGAGCTAAACACCACATCTGATACTTTAAGGCTAAAAGTACTTTCACCATATCGTTGTTCGGTTTCCACACGACCTGACCAACCCCCCTATTACCACCTAGTATTGTGACCGATCAAACTCATCAAACTTTTTCATTTGTTTAAGCTAATATGAGACCGAAAAAATTAAAAGAAAAAAAGCTATTATCTGTCAATATTTTAGGGATTTTAACTGGAACTTAAAAGTAACGAGAAAGGAAAGCCAATTCAATACTCAACCGGAACTTAAAAGTAACGAGATTATACAAAAAGGGATTTTATTTTGGACATGCTTTAAAAATATTTGAGGAACCATCTTGGATCAACAAAGAAGAAGAAGGAACGAAAAAAAACAGGGAAAAAAATCATTGAGACACGCCTTTTATCGGATTCACTGATCTAGAAGATGAAGTTTAGAGCTTTCAGAACTCTATAATATAGGGCTGAGTTTCAGGCTGAAACCGACCCGACCCAACCTAGGATCAACCGAAACAGACCATAATCCTGGACCAAAACCGAAACAGAAACCGAAAAGGCTCGGTTCGGTTCAGTATACACTCAGGTTCAACCCGAAACCGAATTTAGCCTATGATTCTTACCCCCGTCACTTGTATCATCGATACAACACCATCACCACCGACTAGACTCGATCTTAGATGAAAACATATATCTTGATATTAGATACTATGTATTCGTGTTATTCAGTCGAGACAATCAATAGGTCGAAACACACAAAACACTATTACTCATCATAGATCTGTATTTGATATTCAAAACTAAAGAAGGACTGATAACAATTGTGTTTTAATCAACTCTTTGTTTTGATTTATGAAACGAAACAAATTATTACACCATGCAACAATCAATTACCTACCCATGACTATTGTTATAATCTTGAAGCTTTTATTTTTCTCTTTTACTGATCGGTCAAAAGAGTAACTGAAACTAATGATGTATATTCATCTTCAATTCATGGCTTTTGTGGTCTAGATAAAGATATTGATCGTTATGAATTATTAGAGTTATAAGATTGAAAGGGTTTAGAGATTTGATAGATGGTGTTGATTGTGTTTGATCTGGAAAAGAGATGGGGCAAAGTGTAGGAGAAAAGGTGTTGGTGGCTAGGGTTAGACTAGTATATGAAAAAAGCAGCTGAAAAACATACCCTAATAAAAGGCATTCGGGCCATATCTGTGACACCCTAGGCAAATCCCACATCGACTGTGGCCAGGAGAGATCCATGGTTCACAAGATAACAGTCGCCTTCTCATGACACAACGCGTTTTGTGGTCTACTGCACGTGGGGTTCTTAGAAACTAGCAGTTAAGCGTGCTCATGTGAGAGTAGTACTAGGTTGGGTGACCAGCCGGGAAGTACTTACAAGAGGGCCACAAAGTAAAGCCGTGAGCCTGCGGGCAAAGCGGAAAATATTGTAGTCTGAGGAGGCGGGATGTTACAATATCAGGCTTAACACGGTTTTTGTACCGACCCGGTCCGAAACCGAAATTGAGCCATTTTACAATTTGATTACCGAACGAATAGCTCAGTTTCGAGCTCGGTTAATTCGATTATCTCGGTTCGGTCGGACCCATTCAGGTTCGATCAGGCCTGCTAACCCCTATTATGGAATGGTTGAGATGAATAGTTATTTTGACGGGATAAAGAAAATAGAAATAGATAGTTATAAAGTAGCTAGGAATTAGAGTAAGGAAGCCATAGGGTTAAAAGCTCGAAAGTAACTTTTGATACGTGTCTAAGTCCAAAACTAACTCCACCTAGTAATCAAAGGCGTTACAAGAAAAATTTAATTTGAGACATATACTGAAATCTTAATTTAAAAAAAAGTGTTCGGTTAGCTATTCTGCCAGATTACGATTATTTGGTCACCATTTGATTTAAGGGAGAGAAAGCTGATGCGGAGATTATGTGTCAATCTAGTTTGATCACATAATTTGGTCGAATTACTCTTAGTCTAATGCTTCATTGGTTAGTCGTTAATAGGTATTTCTATAAAAACCAACAAGATTTTATCACAAACACCGGTAGTATAACCAAGATGAATCTCAAAACGCTTATAGATTTTTCTCAAAGTAGTGGTGATTGTTGCAAAAATCTCATGTTTTTGAAAATATACATCACATTTTTAGTTTTTCAAAGCAACAATTTATTTGTGCCACAATATTTATATCATACTCTATCTTACATGTATTAAGGAAGACTTGAACCCAGGACAGAGCTAGGGGATTATCGCGAATACCCGTAGTTAGTTAGTTTAGAGTTTCTCACACAACATGAGATACCATTATAACAAACGCCATTTGATTATATCTTTATTTATTCATTTGTAAAAGAACCTGATTATTTTTAGTTTTGATTTCTCCTCTGATCAGTAATGTAGGCGCCGATCACAAATGTAGAAATAAAACTGACTGTGATTTTAAGCCACCATAATACTTTCGCGTAGGGATGAGTTCGTGACCGATCTCGTCGTTAACCCATCCCGTAGTATATAAATGGTAAGCAATATTAAGTTGACAAAAAAGTGATATAATAGTAGTTTTAAAGCTAGAATTGTTCAAAAATAAAAAAAGCTAGAATACAAGATAAAAGATGGAATAAAGGAGAAGCAAAAGTGAATATACGATGCCAATTAAACATATACAATTTGGCACGTCTTAAATCTAACTTATATCCATCGTTCGTTGATTATAATGTTAGCAAACTATACTATACGAAGGAAGATTCTTTTATGCTCATAGATATTTTATACAGTAATGTGAACGAGTTTGTAAAAAGAATTAAAAGCATATTCTAAAGTGTTTGCTTTTTTTGGTGACAAAAACAAAATAATCACAGTTTTTTAATGTATCTCCCAATTTATACTGGAATTATACTTTATCCAAGAATAGCATACATTAAGCTTTTTTTATATTTTTTTATTTTGATGACAATTGATTTATAAAAAGGTCTATAAAGAAGACGTTAAAGACGAAAGAGATTTCAAGTGAGATTACGAGAATTTTTACGATCAAGACGCCAACATCTTGCAACGGAAACTACTATGTCTTAAAATTATAGTCCATTTTTTTTTTGAGATTATTCAAAGTTAATAATTCACTTTTAAAAAAAATTAAAAATATATATTCATATTACTATATTAGTCGAAGTTATATTTACAAACTTTTAAAAAGTTTTAAATTAATTAGTTAATAGTAATATTATCTTTATGCAAAAAGTTAAAAAAATTAAATTTTTTTAAACCGTATGTTTTTTCTATCATTGAACAATAATTTTAGAATAAAAAAAATTGTAACTAAAAAAGTTTATAATGGAATGAACTGATATATAAAGAAGAGCACAAAATTAAATAGGCCAGCCCAAACCGAGAGCCCAAAAACGCAATCAAGCCCAGCGACGCAATACAACGTCGAGTTGAAACTCTCTATCGAGGGTGTATATATATATAATGCTTTCTCATGAACCCAATTCATTCAAAAACATTGGCTACTCAAATACTAGAAAATTTTCGGTACTATTCTGGTTTGGTACTGATCCCGTCTTATTACTCCCGTTTTTTTTGTTTCGATTCATAGTCCCAATTCCATACCGAATATTTAGGACCGTTACCGTTTTGATGCGGTATCGGTATTGGTACGGTCCCATTTCGATACCAAAAATTCGATTCTAAATGTTCATCCTTGCGTGCAAGAGGCCTGCAACTAGGCAAAATCGTGTTTGTATTGGGCCTTGAACCTGCTCAAACAAGTACTAAAACCCACCAACCACTTCCTTAATGTATATAGGCTTCACTGTTCGGTTACCTGCGTAGGAGTCCTTGACTCAGTGAAGGTTTTGAAACTTAAACATCTTTTACGAGTGTTTAGTTTGACTTATAAAATGTAAGCTGATTTCGGCTTATATAACATAAGTTTCAATTTTGTGGCTTATTTGGAGGTTTATGGGCTTATATAAGTTTGTTATATCATGATAAACTTATATGAGCCCTTAAGTCTTAAAATAAACCACAAATTTAGCGCTTACGTTATATAAGTCAAGATTAAACCATATTTCGGCTTATATTTCATAAACTTAATTTTTTTAGCTTATAGGTGACTTATGAGCTTATATAAATTTATGATATCATAACAAACTTAGATAAACCCGTCTCTAAATAAACTACCAAATTAACGCTTATGTTATATAAGCCGAAATTGACGCTTATGTTATATACACCAAACAATTGTAAATAACTAAAAGATTAAGCTGACAAAAGTGATATAATCTAAATACTTTATAAAGCATTTACCACTTCCTATAAAAGGAAGTCTTAAAAATTTTAAGCCAAAAAACATTTTTATTAAAAGAAAAAAACATGACTTTCAAGGCCTGGTCATACTTATTAAATACATAGTATTGTAACATCTTATTTTATCATTAAAGCCCATTTGAACATTTTAGAAATTAATGTCAAGTTTATAACAATTCATTTAAACATTATGGAATTTGAACTTGAAATTGTAACAGCCTATTTTGTAATAACAGCAACCCCTTTCCTTGCATTCTATATATACAATGCCTCCTAACAAGAAATTCATGCATACACTAGAACTTCCTGCTTTTGTTTGCTTATTCTATCAAGAACAAAATCATTACCAACTAAACTACCGCCGCCACAAACACAGCCGAATATTTCGATAATTAGTGGTGTTTTTGTGTGTTTTGTGCCATCACCACTTGCGTCCCCGTCAATTTGTGGTTATGTTTTTGGTTCGATTGTGGTCGGTTTTCATGGTAAATTCGGACAAAGGAATCAACGGGATACATAAACCACTAACAAAAAAAACCCACACATAGCCCATGTAATCGCTCTTCAAACAAATCTAAATCTAAATCTTAATACCTTATAAAAAATTGTGTGTTGCGCCGATCGTGTTTTTTTTATCATAAATCATTCGTTTGCCTCAAAATATAGTCACAGGTACCCGCCGCCGCATTGCGCGGGTACCCGGCTAGTATAGTTTTAAAGTTAGAATACATAATAAAAGATCGAATAAAGGAGAAGCAAAAGTGAATATACGATGCCGATTAAACATTTAAGATTGCACGTCCATCGTCGATTATAATGTAAGCATACGATACGAAGGAAGAAAGATTCTTTTATACTCATAGATATTTATAATGTGAACTATACTTTAATTTGTTTGTAAAAAGCTATATAAGCATATTCTAAATTGTTTGGTTCCTAGTTAAAAAGACAGTGTATATCCCTCAAGATATGCTCGAGCTATACTTTACTCATTCCAAGCATAAGCGTAGTATTCAAGATCTATTAACAAGAGGCTAGAGATAAAACAGAAAGTTACGAAGTAGGATTATGAGCATTTTTAGGATCAAGGAGCCAAACATTCCATGATGGACGTAATTTCCGACCTATATTTGGTGATGCAAGTGTGAAGATATCAAACCCGCTTTAGCAACAAAACATCCATGATCCATTAGTCTAGTTACTCCTCTATTCGATCATTTGATACAATTCCAACTCATCATATCGCCTATTTACTCGCACCTTCTAGTATCCCGATACTTTTCTTTCCTTACCATCACCATTAGAACATATCTCGCCTCTCCGGTCCCTACATTCACCCCAAATGTTCTCATTACCTTTACCTTTATGACTATACTACATCGTCCACACTCATATCTATCACCCTACCCCTATTCTGATCCCTACAGTTTCTCGACTCATTTTCAGAACTTCCAACGTCATCAGACCGTACTCTAGATATTAATAGTCACATTTTTGTAAGCGTATTGTAAAGAAACATAATATCACAGACAAAGCAGATCTTACACCCAACCAACCACCCCTTGGTGTAATTTATTATAAGAACAGAGTTCAAAGACAAAGATAAAGATTAGTCCCCAAACGGGTGCTAATCGAACGATTACAATATAAATAATGAGAACGTCCCAACTAGGTTGATCCGTTCTCCCTCACAATACAATAGATCACTCAAACACTCAGCTATACAAGATGAAACTTCAAACTCCCAGGTCAGACCTCCATGGATGAAATGAGAGAGAGAGAGAGAGAGCTGCGCACACACAAAATGTGTGTGTTGTGTGAGTGTGATAAGAAACCCTAGTCAATGACTAGGGTGATATACACGTTGTTGGTCAAGGGGCTCCAACGGCAACAAAGCCCATCAAGTAAGAAACCAAAGGCCCAAGGGAAACCAGAAGCCCAAAACCTGAAAACATAAACAACCACAAGTAACAAAGAAAATATAACACAATACCAAAGTTGCAAGACACTTTGGCAGATTGTAAAAACAACACGTATATCCCCATATATATATATATATATATATATATATATATATATATATATATATATATATATATATATATATATATATATATATATATATATATATATATATATATATATATATATATATATATATATATATATATATATATATATATATATATATATATATATATATATATATATATATATATATATGTAAATATATATATATATATTCAAATTGTACTTTATTCGTTTTATATGCTACAATGCATAATAACCTTTATTTTTTACTTTACTTTCTAAAATCTATTGGGAATAAAATGTGCCAAGACACTTATACGCTGACAAAAGTTAATTGGACGCTGATAGGAAGAAATCAAGCGCTGACAGATCAATCATTGACAAGAGATATCCAAGCGCTGACAAGAAGAAGTCCAACCACTGATAGGAAAACTTAGTCAACACGTTTGTTATTTGAAGAAAAGATATAATATTGTATTTTTCTATATTTATCTTTTCCTAAAATAGTTGATTGGTTATCCTTTGTACACGACTCCTTATGTTATAAAAGGAGGTCGTAGGGTTTGTAGTTAGACACATATTATTCAGTAATCGACTTTCATTGTACTCAAGTTTGATTATCAATCAAAAGTGAAAGTTTGATTTATTTGTTTTACTTGTTCTTTAATCTAAGTGTTAATTCCGCATAACACTTGGATTGTTCATAACAACAACAAAGTTTCTCTACATGTTAAACTTGATTCAATCTCGTTAACACAAAGCTAATCGATCTAAGTTTGAGATCAACAAGTGGTATCAGAGCTTGTCGAGGAACTTTGATCTAGAAGAACAGTTTACCCTAAAATCACCAAAACCCTAAAACCAGAAAAGATGTCTGCTACAGAATCTCTTCCTCATCAAACCACAACCTAAAAATCCCCATGCTCGACCCTGACAACTTTGAACAATGAAAGTTCAATTTGAACAATACCTTCAAATCCATGATCATACTCTCTGGGAAATTATTGAATATGGAAATCAATTCGATAAAGCAGCTAAGATTGCTGCTGCTATTCAAGCAGGGTCTACCACTGGTTCTACTGCTGAAGAACGTAGAGAAAGACCTGAGGATGGAAGAGCTGTCTTAACTGCTGATATAGCCAAAAGAAGGAATGACATGAAGACCTTAAGCATCCTCAAACTCTCTCTGGGTCCAAACAATCAGCATAAGTATAGAAGCTTTGAGTCTGCCAAAGAAATTTGGGCAGCTCTTCAAGTCAACTATGGTGGTAATGATGATACTGCTCAAGAAAAGAAGAAGCAACTTTTGCATGAGTATGCTGTGTTTAAGGCTCTTCCAAATGAGAAGCTGAGTGAGGTAAGAAGCAGGCTTCTAGACATCACTAGAAAGTTAACCTTTATGGGAACAAAGTATAATGATACTGATATCATTACTACTTTCCTTAAAAGTCTTGGTGATGCGTGGAAAATTGAAGCTAGGTCTATCATTGCTACCAATGCCCATAAGAGTTCTACTTTTGATGACGTCTACAATAAGCTAAAGATTGTAGAGAATGAAATCTTATTGGATCATGGAAGCAAGTCGACATCTGGAAACATGGCTTTCATCTCACATAGTGAAGCTCAAGTCAATGAGAGAGAGTCATATGTGCATCCTGTTACTAGATCACCTTATGCCAGTGGTGGATCAACCTTTGTCAGCGCCTCACATTCAGACGTTGACACATACAATGTTGACTCACCAAGGATTAAACCTGCTGGTATTGATCTGGATACAGTATGTGCATACATTGCTGCATTTCCTAATGGTTCCTTGATTACATATGAGGATCTTGAGCAAATCAGTGATGATAATTTGGAGGAGATGGATATTAAATAGAATATGACACTTGCAAGCATAAGGGCCAACAAATGGAATAGGAGATTTAGAAAGAAGATGACCTTCAATGCTAAAGACACTGCTGGATTTGATAAATCTAAGGTTGAGTGTTACAACTTCCATAGGATGGGTCACTTTATGAGGGAATGCAGATCTCCAAGAAGATCTGATGCTGGAAAGGCTTCAAGCAAGTCATCAAGGTTGAAGAGACAAAATCTATGGTTGCCATGAAAGACATTGATGGTGTTGGATGGGACTGGAGCTTTTTGGCAAAGGATGTGGAAGAGAATAAGGCTTTGATTGTAGAGCAGGAAGAAGAAGAGCATGTTCACTTTGCTCTTATGGCACAATCCTCGTCTCCATCAGATAATGAGGTATATGATGATGCTTACTATAGTAAAGACTGTCGTTTAAACACTGAAAAGCTTAACAAATAATTTTTAAAGTTAAAATCAGATTTTTTTGATGAAAAATTCAAGCTATCTAATCATCAAATGGCACTTGTTCAAACTGAAAAGACTGTTGAGGATATAAGAAAATGGATTTTGACCTAAAAGATCAAATTAATGTTTTGTCTTATGATCTTAAAGTTAGTATTGAACTTAGGGATACTCTGATGAGATCTAGAGAAGAAGAACAACTTAAGTTAGATGAGGCCATTAAGGATAAAGAAAAGGTAGGGCTTAAAATTAAAAACTTTTATAAAGCCAGCCAAACCCTAGAAAAATGTGTTAGTGAACAAAGAAATCATAGGGATATATCTAGGATTGGGATGAATTAATATGTTGTTGTTCCTCCACCTGCTGGGAACTTTTATGGTGTTCAGAGAAAGGATCTCTCTTGGACTGGTATTCCAGAACCCCAAGAAGAGGAATTTATTCCTCCACCTAGAGTGCTCACCCCAGTTGAGGAATATCAACAAATGGTGACTGACCTTGAAAAATGGAAAGTAGACAACCCTTTTCTCTTTGTTAAGGGTGGAATGCTTAGTGAGAGTCCATTTGAGCCTACACCCATTACTGTGACTAACCCTACTACTGGAAAACCTGTTGACCATAGCTCATTTGTTAATAGAAAACCTAGTGTTAAATATGTTGAAATGTATAGAAAACCTAGGTCACCACAAAGCCAAGCTAGTGTTAATGGGACAGGGTTCTTTCAATCTAGACCTAAGTTTATGTCTAGAAAAGCTTGCTATACATGTGGGAGTTTTTCTCACTTGGCCTATAAATGTGTCAGTGCTTCAAAAGTCAACGCTGACAATAGGTCAATCATGGTCAAACCCAGACCTTATGTCCAACCAAGTCCACAAGTTACTAGACCAGCTCCCTTCTTTACTAAAGGGACAAATACTCATGGACAAAGGCCCTTTCAAAAGACCAACACCTGGTCTAACAGACAATGGATTCCTGTTGCAAACCCTAATTTGGGCACTGACAAGTACAAATTCAGCACTGACAAGAACAAATTTAACGCTGACAGGAACAATTCCAACGCTGATAGCTCTAGGTATGGCATGAAAGTGCCACAACAAGCTGGTGTTGGTTCTTGTGTTAGACCATGTAAGATTAGGTATTTACAGTCAAAGGGAAATGGGTCTAAAGCTTCATCTAGTTTGAATTGGAGACCTAAACAAGACCAAAACCCTAATTCTGATGAGATTTCTATGACATGTAACAGATTTCGTTATATTTCAAAGGTCATGACTAAACCAATTGGGGTAAACTGGGTGTTCAAGCCACTAAGGGATGAACAAGGGGTTGTTATAAGGACTAAATCTGTTCTTGTTGAACAACCACATGAATCCAAGTCTGCTCAGGCTTGGGTTCCCAAAGAAAACTAACTTGTTTTCTTTATGTGCACGGCATTCAAAAGCAGGTAACTGATTATGGATATTGGGACAGTGGATGCTCTAGGCACATGACAGGGAAGGAAGATTATTTGACTAACTTTACCCCCATTAAAGATGGTGACAAAGTGTACTTTGGAGGAGGATGTGGCACTATTTTAGGCAAAGGCACTCTTATCACCAATAATTTATGTTTTGAAAACGTATTTCTGGTAAAAGAACTTGACTACAATTTGTTAAGTGTATCACAAGTGTGTGATAACAAGAATAAGGTTATTTTCACTGATACTGAATGCTTGGTGTTAAGCAAAGATTTTAAGATGCCTGATGAGAAGTTTATTGATTATAGAACACCTAGGCATAAGGATATTTATAATGTTAATCTTAATGGTATTAGGATGAACAACAATTTGTCATGTCTTTATGCTAAAGCTTCAGTAGATGAAAGCAATCTATGGCACAAAAGGTTAGGGCACATAAACTTTAAAAATATCAATAGACTTATGAGACATGATTTAGTTGATGGGTTGCCCTCAAAAGCTTTCCACAATGATCATTCTTGTTTTGCATGTTTTAAAGGCAAACGACACGAAGTCTCATTTAAGTCTAAACTTGTGCATTCTAGTTCTAAACCACTTCACTTGCTATATATGGACTTATTTGGCCCAACTAATATAGAAAGTTTGAATGGTAAATCTTATTGTTTTGTTATAACTGATGATTTTTCTAGATTTACTTGGACTTTCTTTCTGGCCTTAAAAAGTGACACTTCCACTACTTTGATTAACTTTATTACCCAAATTTAGAAAAAGACATGGAATGAGGTTAAAATACTTAGAAGTGATGGTGGTGAGTTTAGAAACCAATTTTTAGATGCCTTCTGTGTCAATAAAGGGATTACTAGGCGGTTTATCATAGCTAGAACCCCACAGCAGAATGGGGTGGCTGAAAGGAAGAATAGAACACTCATAGAAGTAGCTAGGACAATGTTGGCTGATGCTAATTTTCCCATTTCTTTTTGGTCTGAGGCTGTGAATACAGCCTGCTATGTTCAGAATAGAGCATTGGTCAACAAAATCCACAATAAGACACCTTATGAGCTATTTTGGAATAGGAAACCCAATATAGGTTTTCTTAAACCCTTTGGATGTCATGTAGTGATTTTGGATACTAGTGATGCCTTAGGAACGTTTAGTTACAAAGGTGACAAAGGCTACTTTATGGGTTATTCAGTGCAGAGCAAAGGATATAGGGTTTATAATAAGAAAGAAAAACGTATTCTTGAAAAAGTACATGTTAAGTTTTTAGAAAGTAAACCTAGTGATCCTGAGAGTGGACCAGATTGGTTCTTTGATCTAGAACCTTGAATTATATGCCTGTTACTAATCCAGACATTGTGAAAAAGGATTCAAATGTTGTGGAAGAACCTATTGTTGAGATTGCAGGTAAACAGGTTGACAAGGAAAAAGGATCACATGCAATCAAATCAGACCCCATACTTGAGTCTGTTACCATTCCTATATGGACTGATGGATTTGCACAAGCTGCTGTTGCTGAAAAGGAGGAAGTAGGTCCACAAGAAAAGCCAGTTGATGAAAACATGCATGAATCTTCAAGCGCTGACAAAGGAAAATCAGACGCTGACAAGTTAAATTCAGGCGCTGATAGCTCCAACGCTGAAAACCCGTTTGACCATTTATTCTCTTTCAATACTTTTGAACAAGGTGAACCTTCCATAGTTCATGAAGAGGTTCATTCTAGTAAGGATGGAAGTGTATATGAAGATGATATTGGCAACATGGAGACTGATATTGAAGAAAACACACTTATTGAAGGAGGAACACTTACAACTACTATAAAAAATCATCCTCCTTCCCTAATCGTTGGTGATGTTTTGTCTCTTGTTCAAACAAGAAGGTCTCATCAGACTCAAGGTGGTTTCATTGCCAATATCCACAAGAAGGTTGATACCCCTCTTGTTTAGGCATGTTTGTTTGCTTGTTTTCTGTCACAAAAGGAACCCAAGAAGATTTTTGATGCTCTCAAAGAACCAAGTTGGGTGGAAGCAATGCAGGATGAGCTTCACCAGTTTGTTATTCAAGATGTTTGGGAGTTAGTGGATTGTCCAAGGTATGTTAGACCTATTGGGACACGTTGGGTTCTTAGAAACAAGAAAGATGAAAGAGGTATTGTGGTCAGAAACAAGGCACGTTTAGTTGCTCAAAGATATACACAAGAAGATGGAATAGACTACGAAGAGGTTTTTGCACCTGTTGCAAGGATTGAAGCAATAAGGATTTTCTTAGCCTATGCTTCTTGCATGGGTTTCACAGTTTATCATATGGATGTGAAGAGTGCTTCTCTATATGGCACAATTGAAGAGGAGGTTTATGTAATGCAACCTTCTGGTTTTGAAGATCCAGAGCATCCAGATAAAGTGTATAGAGTCAAGAAAGCAATGTATGGACTTCATCAAGCCCCAAGAGCATGGTATGGAACATTGTCCACCTACCTGGTGGAAAATTGGTTTAAAAGGGGCACCATAGACCAAACCTTATTTACCAAGAAGATTGGTAAGGATTATCTGCTTGTTCAGGTCTATGTGGATGATATTATATTTGGTTCATCTAATCCAAAGATGAGTGAAGACTTTTCCAAGCTTATGACAGACAAGTTCAACATGAGTGCAATGGGAGAGATGAACTTATTTCTGGGTTTACAAGTCCAACAAAAAGAAGATGGTATCTTTATCTCTTAAGACAAGTATGTAGCAGAAATCTTGAAGAAGTTTGGTTTTTCTCGACATGAAAAACGGGCTAGCACACCCATGGATAGGGAACACCCTTGGGGAAAGATTGGAGATGGAAAAGATGTGGATGTCAGGCATTATAGATCCATGATTGGGTCATTGATGTATCTTACAGCCTCTAGACCTGACATTATGTTTGTTGTGTGTGCATGTGCACGCCATCAAGTGACTCCCAAAGAGTGTCATCTTCATGCTGTCAAAAGAATCTTTAGATACCTTAGGTGCTATCCCACCTTGGGATTATGGTATCCAAAGGATTCTCCATTGGAGCTTATTGGCTATTCAAAGAGTGATTATGGAGGTGACAAGTTTGATAGAAAATCCACAACGGGTGGATGCCAATTTCTTGGAAGCAGATTGATATCTTGGCAATGCAAGAAACAAACAGTGGTGGCCAACTCTACAATTGAAACAGAATATGTTGTTGCAACTGCTTGTTGTGGACAAGTTCTATGGATACAAAACCAGCTGTTGGGTTATGGGTATAATTTTATGCATACCAAGATATTTGTAGATAATAACAGTACATTATGCATTATTAAGAATCATGTACATCACTCTAAAACAAAACACATATAAATTAGACATCATTTTATTAGAGATTGTTTTGAAAAAGGTTCAATACATCCAGATAGGGTAGACACATAAGAAAATGTGGCTGATCTTTTAACTAAACCTTTTGATGTTGGGAGATTCCAGTACTTGGTAACAAGTATCTGAATGATCAATCTCACGTAAATGTATTTTTGAAGTCATTGTATAGTTTGTACATGATGTGTACTATTATTAGTCTTTGTACAAGTTTAGGTTTTCCACTTTATTTTTCTAACGTTGACAATGAATATTTTAACGCTGATAAGTGTTAAAATGGACGCTGACAGCAATATGTTAGTTTTGTGGTTTTTGGTCTAATCGTGCAGGTATTATGAGCATTGTACAAATGGATACAGAGTTCCTTATGGATCTTTTGGCTACTAGGATTGTGTTCAAGTTTATGAATGATGGTTGGAATGTTTACACTCTTATATTGACATAAATTTTTATTCCATACTTTTTATTTGGCAACTTTGTGTATCATGATTTAAGGGGAGTTTTAGGAAACCTTTAGGATTTTTGGGTATTCTTTAAAACTCTTATCATAATTATAGATTGTGTCCATTGGTGAGTACGAGTTAGTTTTCTAAATCGTGGGGCACTATAGCATGCAAAGTTGATATACTGTGCAAGCTGCTAAGACTTTTTGGCCTAGAATTGGATTTGGTCGGTTGGGAGACTTGGGAACGTTTTTATTGGTCTTACTTGGGAAGTGACAAATGGTTTATATGAGGTAACTTCATTGTTAAGAACTTTGGTTAGCAAGAGACACTTGAGGACAATTATGTCTATCTTGCTTAAGCAAGTGTGCATGATTGGACAGTGCTTGCCACCCTATAGTGATTTTCAGTCTATGAGTTATCTTCACTAGGGTAAACTACTTTGTATATGTCCTTTTTATTTTTAATTATTTTTATTTTTGGACGCTGACATTTTTCTTTGCAAACGTTGATAAGACCAATTTGAACGCTGACATGGCAAATTTCTAACACTGACAAGAATATAGCCGTTAGACGCTGATACTTCATTTTTGACCGTTGACAAACATTGGGTCCTACCCAGTTGTTATTTTTGACGAAAATATGGGCCGTAATTTTAGGAGTTGGTAACTTTTAATTCATGTATGAGATAAGTTATATATTTTTCAAGATTTTAATCATTACTTTTTGAAAATAACTGCCTCATATTTTAACCAATCGCATGTTTTCACCTCTCCTATAAATTTGGCTAATTTCTTTCAAACAGGGTAACTGCTATTCTTGTCTAACTAAAATCTCTCAAACCTTCATATCTTCATAACTTTTATATCACAGTTTCTACATCAATCTTCATGGCACCAAAGTTTAAACCTGCTCTATTGGAATTGGGGTTCAGAAGCCAACACAACATGGTGGCATACTTAGAAGCTAATAATACTCTGTTTCCCCAATATACTCAGATGGTTGGGTATTTGAATGCGTCCCTATTAAGGTATGCACTTCACATACTCCTCTTGTCCCTATCACACACATTAAATAGTTTTGGAACACTGTGAGTTCCTCAACAGTTAATGGAGTGATTACATTGACTGCTACCGTCCATGGGGTTCCATGGGTGGTTACTAAAGATTTGGTTCGCCAAGCTTTGCATCTTAATGATGCAGATGGTATAACCACCCTTCCCCTTGCAGAGCTAGAGCAAGGACTCCAAGCCTTGGGTTATCCTTTGCCTCCAGAAGGCCATTTAAATAAGTATACAAAACAACATTTCCCCCCTGCTTGGAAGTACCTTATACATGTCATCCTTCGATGTTTGAGTCCCAAATGCTCCTCACACAATGAAATCAACCGTTCCATTGGGAGTGCCATTGTGTGTATTGCAACTGGGAAAAATTATAATTTTTCAAAAATGATTTTTGATGGTATGTGTCACAATGTGGGTAACAAGATGACTCTTGCTTACCCTAGGTTTTTACAAATGGTTTTTGACTTGCAAGGATATTACACAAGGGATCATGATGATTTTTATACTATCCCTATGCAAAAGAAAATAGTTTTTGGGAATATGAATACACCACCATACAGAGACCTACCTCTAACCCCAACCATGCTTGCTATCATTAAGGCAGCAGCAAACCCACAACCTCAACCAGACCCATTACCTGAACAACCTCCATCACCCGAGCATATGTATATTGACCCTCAACCCTTAGGCGCTGACACTCATAGTGGAGGCACTGACACATTAGATCCGAACGCTGACACCATTTTACCACAAACCCAAATAACCCCTTACACCCAAACAGACCCTCCATCCACTTCCTCTTCTCTACCACCAGATTTTAGGTTAGAAAAACGCCAAAGGACTGCTAGAGTGTTCTCATGTGGTGGTCCTAGCCATGTAGCAGAAAGAACCACCACCAAAAGTGTGGTTGGTGCCATGGGTGGGGCTGGGACTATTGGTTCTAGCTTAGATGCAGGCCAAGGCAGTCCCAACATCCTTAAGACCTCATCCATGCCCCATAAATCTGATTTGGGAGGTCAAATTCCCATCCTAGAGGAGGGCAGATTGGAACCTTATACTCTTTTGGAATTGACAGTGGTTTGCATTAGCTTGCAAAAGCAAAATACAAACATTGTACAGATTGTCACATGTCAAGGTCTTGAACTCAAGCAATTGAGGGAGAAACTCGTTGTTTTGAAAACTGCTCAAGCTAGGAGGAGGCAAGCAAGAGTCCTTTCATCAGGGGAGGATTCTTACAAAGGGGAGGAAGATGCACCAACAGAACCTTTCAACTTGAGTGACAAGGGCTCACAGGATGAAGAAGGTGGTTCTTTTGGTACAAAACAGGTGGAACTTGCTGAAGCTTTGACTAGTTTGAAGGAGAAACCTGTTATTGATGTCTCCTTGATCACTACAAAGAAGCTATCATTTGTGGAGATGATGGAACATGTTACAAAGTCAGCCGCTGATGTTCAAAGTTTGAGCACTGACAAGAGCAAAGAAGGCGTTGACAGACCCACATGTATGATTGGTGTATCCCAACCACCAGTTGTTATTAGGGATGTTATAACACGAGTACCAACAGCTACTTTACCAACCATTGGAGCACATGATAAGGGTAGAGCAATTTTAGGTGAAGTTGAGGTGCCAAGAAGAATGCAGCGCAGATACAATTTGATCAAGCTTTGGCTGCACAACTGCAAGAACAGGATTGGGCTACCACAGAGAAAGATAAAGATGGTAGTGATGATGATGAGAGCTCTGGATCCAGTCTGATGATAATAGAGGATCCAGAAAGGTTAGAGTATGGTGAAGATGAGTTAGCCAAGGAGAGGCTAAGAGAGTTGAAAGGCAAAGTGGATTTTGACATGCCTGAAGTTAGAGAGATGTACTTTGCATGGGAGAACAAGACAATAGAGCATCCAGAGATGTCCATCACTAGACAAATTTGGGGATTGGAGATTTTGTTGAGAGTTCAGGAGGATTGTAAGATGATATTGAAGCACAAGGTGCTTTCTGAACTCAAGAGAGATAGAAGAGAGTTATACTACATGTTGCTCAGGTGTCATCAAGGTGGATGGACCTTTGATAGATTGAAAAGACTCTCTTTTGTAGAATTGGAACATCATGCTTATCCAATTTGGGTAAGAATTTGTGAGGAAAATACTATGAGGCTTCTGTCATATGAAAGGAGAGAAGAGATTGAAGAGAATTTGCAGATCTAGAAGGCTTCAATTGCACCAAGACCAGTGAAGAAGGGAGTTCCTATTGAGTTTCCAGCTTTTGATCAATTCAATCCTAGTGAAGCAATAATCAGAAAAAGCATTAAGCTTTCACCATTGGAGGCTTCACATGTTGCAGAAGTATTACCATTGGATTTCAAAAACCCAATTGTTCACTATGAAGAAGATGCAAGTGGGTTCTGGATGATCACCAGATATGGCAAGAAGGTACATACTTTTACTTCTTTGATCTCATTGTTTGCAAGCCTGGATAGAGAAGACTTGGTAGATCTTTGGACATTGATGAAGGACAAGTATGAGGCTGAAACACCTACTTCAGTCAATGGAATAAAGATCTGGACATCCTTCAAAAGGATGATTGAACCAGATGAAGCAAATCCAATATGGTTGGTTCTGGATGATATCAGTGGACTACAATGGCGTCTACATTCAGCAGCTAGTGTTTACCATCTAAGCACTATAAAATTTTCAGAATATCTTCTTGTGGATGCTGAATATCCTATGTCCAAGGAAGTTTTGAAGAAGATGGTGTCTACACAGCTGGAAATGGATTATACTAGTGATGTTGGCAAAGACTTAATTAGATTTATTTATTATCTAATTAAAAAGTAATTTTTATTTGTAAGAATCCTCCTTGTACTTAGTTTTTATTCAGAAACTTGATTACTAGAGTAGATATCAATTTTAAGGGAGGATTGTTGGGAATAAAATGAGCCAAGATAATTATACGCTGACATGAGTTAATTGGACGCTGATAGGAAGAAATCAAGCGCTGACAGATCAAGCATTGACAAGATATATCCAAGCGCTGACAAGAAGAAGTCCAACCACTGATAGGAAAACTTAGTCAACACATTTGTTATTTGAAGAAAAGATATACTCAATATTGTATTTTCTATATTTATCTTTTCCTAGAATAGTTGATAGGTTATCCTTTGTACACGACTCCTTATGTTATCAAAGGAGGTCGTAGGGTTTGTAGTTTGACACATATTATTCAGTATTCGACTTTCATTGTACTCAAGTTTGATTATCAATCAAAAGTGAAAGTTTGGTTTATTTGTTTTACTAGTTCTTTAATCTAAGTGTTAGTTCCGCATAACACTTGGATTGTTCATAACAACAACAAAGTTTCTCTACGTGTTAAACTTGATTCAATCTCGTTAACACAAAGCTAATCGATCTAAGTTTGGGATTAACAAAATCAGTTTTGGCGATAGACAAAGATAACCGTTGATAGTCGAATATCATCGTACGTCTTACATGTATCTGCAATTAGTCAACGGGTAAAAGCTATAAAATACCATCTTACTTATTGATTTGTGCCGACTTTAAACACTTACTATTTAATCTCGTGACTTTACCATTTTACTTTCCAATTTGTTTCGACTATACCAATATAAGCCTAAAATGACTATATTACCCCTTAAAATGACTAAAATACCCTTTTGTCGGTTTGTTTCAACTCACATCTACACCACTCATTCTGATCTTATATCACCTCATCAATATGCTCCCATCTCATCTCTTAATATTGTGATCCTACGGGCAAGGTTGGACCCAAGACCCCACTTCATGATAATGTTGTGATTCACATCATTTTTATCCATTTCTCTTTCCCTGTCTTTGTCCCTTCCCCTGCTTCCATGAGGACTCAAACTCCTGCTTCTACTCTGCTCTCTATTCTTACCACCCACTTCTCGTTCAGCGCCCCTGCATGTAGCATCCAACAAAACACATAACATAAACTAAATTACCACAATACTATTGATGGCACACAAATTATGTTAGCATTTATGTGAAAGTGGATCAATTTGAGTTACTTCTATTGATGGCACATAAATTGGTAAAATTTCGAAATTGGTAAAATTTAGAAATGATTAGTTAATAATATAGCCTTAAAAAATGTGGTGTAGTGAAAGCACTTACATGTGCTTTTGTTACTTCAAGTTGTAATAATTACTTTTATTGGTGGTCGGCGTTTGACAAATCTTTAATATATCCACATAATAATATGTAAACCAGGTATAACAAAGTTTACTCCGCTATTTGATGACCAGTTAGCTGCGGTTAGTAAAAAAAAATCTAGTAATTTACCCTCAAAAAATCAGATTACAATAAGCAAAATTAAGTATTCGTAAACATTACCAGGATAAACTAACTGTTGCAGCATTACATACAAATAAATATGAACCGAAGAGAAAATAGATTGGAGGAGTGAGAAGCAGTTTGTGGTAATAGATGTAATTATGATGAAAAAGATAAAGGTAATATAGTCATTTTAGACTTATATTGGTATAACCGAAACAAATTTGAAAGTAAAATGGTAAAGTCACGAGATTAAATAGTAAGTGTTTAAAGTCGAAACAAATGTATAAGTAAAATGGTATTTTATAGCTTTTACCCTTAGTCAACAGACAAAGTGATATGATTTCGCAAGGCATTTATCTATGGGAATTGTTTAACTGTCAACCAACATAAAAGCTGACATCCAAGTTGAGTCTATGTTACTCCGTATTACTTATTACTGCTTGTTAGAATTGCTTTTTACCGATACAAGTGAGAATTGTGGAATATAGATGGCTCTTCACCAAATGGTCCAAATCACCAAATAAGATATTGATTAGATAGTTGTGCTTCAGATGTCTCGGCTACACAAACAAGAACAAGTATGCTATTAAGAGAATTGTGGACTCTAGATGGCATTCAAGGCATGTAGTTACTTCTATTTTTTCCTTTTCTGATTTCTTAAGCCACTTTTCAAGCATCATAAGCATTTCATCACGCGTCTCAACTTGAATCCTGTTCTGCTCGATCTGACTATTGGTTTGATCAATTTCCTGTTGAAAGCATGATCATGAAAGGGTTGCTTTACTTGTAGTGAAATATGAAAAAACTGAACCCATTCATAAGAAAAGATAGGTCAGGTACCTATTTCTACATTTGTATCGTTGTATTTTCATGAATAAGATTAAGGAGAGGTAATTTAAGAAATTGTTATTGTAACCGTATTCTAATGTAAGTCACCACCTAAACTTATTCATAATCTCAGACATCCTATCACGGTTCTTTTCCAACCTCTCAGCTGCATTCTTCACTTTGCTTTCAAGATCAGACACCTAATTAAAGAATAATTATGTAGTTAAAGTTAGTCGAAGAAATCAAATCGTTGAAAGACAATGGACGATACGACCCAACCTTGTGATTAAAGGGCTTCATGGTTTCTGTCAATTGCTTAATATGCTGATCTTCTATTGTTATAGCTTTCTCTGATTCCGCCAATAGGTGGTGGAGAAAAATTGAGCCATTGTCATCTAGAGGTAGATCTACATATGCAATCTATTAAAGTAGTCCAATTAAGAATAAGAAAGCTTGCATCAGAAATTTTAACAAGACTAAATGAACATGATAATTAAGAGCTATGTCCATCACCTTCCGGGATATTATCTCCTTAATTTCTGATTCAGCTAGAAGCTCTGTTTGACGAGTTAAGAGCTCTTCTTTGAAAGGCTTGAGTGCGTCATGCGCTTTGTCAAGCTCCATAGTGAGTGCATTGATTTCAGCTGTCAGAGAAAGTACACGAACTAATTAAAACGGATATCATATACACTTCAATAATAGTACTGTTTATATATACACATACATATATACCTTCGATATCCTGGTTTATAATTTCCTCACTCATAAAAGCATTTAGGAGCTTAGTATGATTTCTTTGGAGGTTAGAGATTAAATCTGTTGGAAATATAGTTGAATTGTGGGTTCAGTTCATAATGGTGAATGGGTAAGGAGGTACGGAGTGTACACCCATAAGTCCTTGAACACTCTGACTCATATTGTGGTTAATGTTGTTCAGCATTGCTGATGATCTTCAGTGAGTTGAACTCTGGACTGAATGTATTCATCAGGGAGTAACTTCACTGAACACTTGTCTTCAGTGTTTACTTATCAGCGAGTCCTTTCAGTACTGAAGGCTTCAGCGGTAACACCCTTCAGTGTTTGCTGATGCTTTAGTGGGACTGAAGAATAGACAAATGCTGGATCTGAACTTGTACACTTGTAACGGTCCTTTGGCCAAATCAAGTTGAGTTAAAGACCACGTTTAATTGGTCTTGTAACCACTTTCCTGGTATTATGGAGCATATTAAGAGGAGATTAATTGGCCGTTAATTCCTATTAATTCCATTGACTAGGGTTTGAGTATCACACCTATAAATAGGTGATCATAACATTGCATGGAGGATACACAGAAACATAAACACATAACAACAAAAGGGTTAGTGATTTGTGCCTAAATCATTAACATCATTTGGTCTTATCCAAGTAGGTATTCGTGATACCCAGACATTAGGGTCGAATAATTTACTTTGGAAAGTGATTACACGATTCCAAGTGATATCCGCTAACCATTGTTTTGGTACGTAGCTAGGATTGATTATCTATACCCTGGTTGGGAAACTATCAAAGTAAATTATTTTATGATAATCAATGGCGGCTGCTATGAAGCATATGGTGGCTAACTTCTCCAAGTTGGATAAGTTTGAAGGGGTGGATTTCAGAAGATGGCAAAAGAAGATGCACTTTCTTCTTTCTACCATGAGCGTGGTGTACGTGCTGACAACTCCTATTCTTGATGGTGGTGATGATGCTACTTTGGAGGAACTGAGGAAAATGAGCAAATGGGAGAATGACAAATATGTGTGTCGTGGTATTATTCTCAATGGTATGTCTGATTCCTTATTTGATATTTACCAAAATTCTGAATCTGGTAAAGAACTATGGGATTCCTTGGAAGCCAAATATATGGCTGAGGATGCATCAAGTAAGAAGTTCTTTGTGAGTGATTTCACAAATTAAAAAATGATTGATTCAAGACCAGTCATGGAACAATACAATGAACTTCTTGGAATACTTGGTAGATTTACACAACATAAAATGAACATGGATGAGACCATTCAGGTCTCTTGTGTCATTGACAAATTACCTCCTTCTTGGAAAGATTTCAAGCATACATTAAAACATAAGAAGGAGGAATTAGCTCTTGTTGAGTTGGGCAGTCATTTGCGCATTGAGGAATCCCTCAGGGTGCATGAAAGTGACAAGCCAAAGAGCAACAATGTTGCTGGTTCATCAGTTGTCAATATGGTGGAGCATAACAACTCCATCAGGTACAATGACAACAAGGGCAAACGTAAGCATCAGGATAACACCAAAACAAATCCTAACAAGAAGTCATCATTGGCTTGTTGGAAGTGTGGGAAACCTGGACACTTCAAAAGGGATTGCAAAGGTGTTGATACTGGCAGCAAAGCTAGTGGATCAGGCACAAAAGGTTCAGTGATTGGTTCTAACAACACAACACTGAAAGGTCAGAATATGTTTAATGAATCTCTCCAGATTTATTATGTTACATATGTATCTGAAGCTTATTTTGTGTAGGATGATGATGTTGCGTGGTGGGTTGATTCTAGAGCAACTGTTCATGTGTGTAAAGATAGATGTTGGTTCAAGACTTATGAGTCATCGAATGATGAATCTATTCTTCACATGGGAAATGAGTCAACATCCCTAGTGTATGGACGTAGTTGTGTAGATCTTAAGTTTAGTTTTGGAAAGATTGTTAGCTTGTTTAATGTTATGCATGTTCCTAATATTAGGAAGAATTTGGTTTCTAGTAGTGTTTTGAATAATTATGGTTATAAACAAGTGACTGAATCTAATAAATTTGTTTTATCCAAACTTGTTGTGTTTATTGGTTTTGGTTATTTGAGCAATCAAATGTTCAGGCTTAATATTGAAATGACCATCAGTATTAACTCAGTTAATGCTAATAGTGCAAATATTTGTTCAGCCTCAGTGTCCACCAGTAAACTGAAGGATTCTTCACTATGGCATGCTAGACTGGGCCATGTCCACTTTAAAAGGATGCAAAAAACGTCTAAGGATGGATTTATCCCAGTATTTGACATGGACACTGAAAAGTGTCAGACTTGCATGCTGAACAAAATAACTAAGAAACCATTTCAAGATGTAAAACGTAAAACTGAAGTTTTGGAGCTAATCCATAGTGATTTATGTGATTTGCATGCTACTCCCTCATTAGGGAATAAGAAATACTTGGTAACATTTATTGATGATGCTACAAGGTTTTGTTATGTTTATTTATTACATACCAAGGATGAAGCATTAAATAAATTTAAAGTATTTAAAACTGAAGTTGAATTACAACAAGGAGCCCAAATCAAAAGATTTAGGACTGATAGGGGAGGCGAGTACATGGATGCTCAATATTTTCAGTCTGTTGGTATTATCCATGAAACGAATGCTCCTTATACCCCTCAGCAAAATGGTATATCTGAAAGGAAAAATAGAGTACTGAAAGAAATGGTTAACTCCATGTTATCCTATTCAGGATTGAGTCCAGGGTTTTGGGGTGAAGCTATGTTAACTGCTTACTATTTATTAAATAGGGTTCCCAACAAAAGGAACATAATTACCCCTTATGAACTCTGGACTAAAAGGAAACCAACTTGAACTATCTCAAGGTTTGGGGTTGTAGGGCTGTTGTAAGACTCCCTGATTCAAAGGTGAAAACCTTGGGTGAAAGAGGCATTGAATGCATCTTTGTTGGATATGCTGAGCATTCCAAGGCTTATAGGTTCTATGTTATTGAACCTAATGATTCAGTTTCTATAAACTCAATCATTGAATCAAAGGATGCTAACTTTGATGAAACAAGGTTTTTATCAGTCCCTAGACCAAGCCTTAGGACTCCTACTGGAGCAGAGGACATTGGTGCTTCAGTGGAACCTGAAATGGTCACTGATGAGGTTGTGGTTCAGCAACCTGAGCCTGAGCTTAAAAGAAGCACAAGGCATAGGACTCCAAGGAATTTTGGGCCTGAATTTCAACTATACTTGGTTGAAGGAACAAAGGATGAGGTCTCTGATGAATACTCCTATTGCTTTAATGTTGAGGATGATCCCAAAATATTTGATGAAGCAATGAAGTCCCAAGATGTTGCTTTCTAGAAAGAAGCAATAAATGATGAGATGGATTCCATCATGGGCAACAACACTTGGGTGTTGGTTGATCTACCTCCAAGTTGTAATCCACTTGGTAACAAATGGATTTTCAAGAGAAAAATGAAGGTAGATGGAACTGTTGAAAAGTTCAAGGCAAGGCTAGTCATTCAAGGCTTTAAACAAAAGTCTGGGATAGACTATTTTGATACTTATGCTCCAGTAGCACGTATCAGTACCATAAGAATGCTGATTGCTCTAGCAAGTACTCACAATCTGATTATTCATCAGATGGATGTGAAGCCATCATTCTTGAATGGTGATTTGGATGAGGAGGTTTACATGAACCAACCTCTAGGTTTCATCATGCCTGGTCATGAAGGAAAGGTGTGTAAACTGATTAAGTCCTTATATGGACTGAAGCAGACACCTAAGCAATGGCACCAGAAGTTTGATGAAGTGGTTTTGTCTAATGTTTATTCACTTAACCAAGCTGAAAAATGTGTATATAGCAAATTTGATGAATCTAGTAAAGGAGTCATCATTTGCCTATATGTTGATGACATGTTAATCTTTGGTACTGACCAAGCTAAGGTTGATCAGTCAAAGGAATTTTTGTCATCAAAGTTCTCCATGAAAGACATGGGGGAGGCTGATGTTATCCTTGGCATAAGGATTAAACATGAAAGTGATGGTATTGTAACTTCTCAGTCTCATTACATTGAGAAGGTGCTGAAGAAATTCAATGACTTTGATTGTACTCCAGTGAGTACACCAATAGATACAAGTGAGAAACTGATGCCTAACAATGGTCAGGCTGTCTCCCAGCTTAAGTATTCTAGGGTGATTGGTTGCTTGATGTATGCCATGACTAGTACCAGGCCTGACATTGCATTTGCTGTGGGTAAACTGAGTAGGTACACTAGTAATCCTAGTACTCAGCATTGGCAAGCAATTAAGAGAGTACTGAAGTATCTGAAAGGAACAATGAATTATTGTTTGTCATATACTGGATATCCTTCAATGTTGGAAGGTTACACTGATGCAAGTTGGATCAACAATACTGAGGATAATTCATCCACCAGTGGCTGGGTATTCCTTCTTGGCGGTGGTGCAATTTCTTGGGCATCCAAGAAACAAACTTGCATTACTAGTTCTACCATGGAATCTGAGTTTGTGGCTATAGAAGCTGCTGGTAAAGAAGCTGAATGGTTGAGAAACTTGCTTTTTGAGATTCCATTGTGGGTCAAACCTATGGCACCCATTTCTATCTGTTGTGATAGTGTTGCTACATTGGCTAAGGCATATAGCCAGATGTACAATGGTACGTCTAGACACCAAGGTGTTAGACATAGCATGATTCGTGAACTGATCACGAATGGGGTGATTTCAGTAGAGTTTGTGAGGTTTCAACAAAACTTAGCTGATCACTTGACAAAGGGATTGGCTAGAGACTTGGTTATAAAGTCTAGTAAAGGGATGGGTTTAAAAGTCCACTCTAGTCACTGAATGCTAGGACACCCAACTCCCTCCTGAGGAAACTTGGGAGCTGAGTTCAATGTGGAAAGCTGAACATTCAGGGGACTAAAGCACATGTATATCATCCCAAGGATGTGCTTGTACTTGCTGAAGGAGGATGAAGTTATAAACTTCTCAATGGTTAATGTCTTTGAAAAAGTGTTAAAGCAAGAGCATGAACTAAAGAGAAACCACCTATGTAAATGTTGAGGTTTCGCCGCCTCAAGGAGCATGGACTTGGCTCTTACAACATTTATGAATTTGGATACGGACACATGGCTAGTAGTGTCAGGAGTTGTTATGTATTTGAAAACTTGTGTGTATTTTATCTTCAGGTTTTCAAAGTAGTTGAAGGGTTCAATTCTTAGAACACCCTGATTCTCGAATGTTTGAAGTATTGTACTAAGATGGAAATTCAATCCTTAGGATATTTTCATTTATGCACTGGTTTTGTTAATGTTAATTTTCATGCAAAAGGAATTGTACTATATTGGGGAGGATTGTTGGAAATATAGTTCAATTGTGTGTTCAGTTCATACTGGTGAATGGGTAAGGAGGTACGGAGTGTACACCCATAAGTCCCTGAACACCCTGACTCATATTGTGGTTAATGTTGTTCAGCATTGCTGATGATCTTTAGTGAGTTGAACTCTGGACTGAATGTATTCATCAGGGAGTAACTTCACTGAAGACTTGTCTTCAGTGTTTACTTATCAGCAAGTCCTTTCAGTACTGAAGGCTTCAGCGGTAACACCCTTTAGTGTTTGCTGATGCTTCAGTGGGACTGAAGAATAGACAAATGCTGGAGCTGAACTTGTACACTTGTAACGGTCTTTTGACCAAATCAAGTTGAGTTAAAGACCACGTTTAATTGGTCTTGTAACCACTTTCCTGGTATTATGGAGCATATTAAGAGGAGATTAATTGGACTTTAATTCCTCTTAATTCCATTGACTAGGGTTTGAGTATCACACCTATAAATAGGTGATCATAATATTGCATGGAGGATACACAGAAACATAAACACATAACAACAAAAGGGTTAGTGATTTGTGCCTAAATCATTAACATCATTTGGTCTTATCCCAAGTAGGTATTCGTGATACCCAGGCATTAGGGTCGAATAATTTACTTTAGAAAGTGATTACACGATTCCAAGTGATATCCGGTAACCATTGTTTTGGTACGTAGCTAGGATTGATTATCTATACCCTGGTTGGGACGAAGTAAACTCCAACAAAATCAACATACTCTTGAGACTCTTTTTGGACTTCCACGATCATTTCTAAATACTGAAAACAAAAGAAGGACAATGCTTAACTCACGTGAAAAAGTGGTTCAAATTTACGGTTGCAGCGTCTTACACTTGCAATTATGCCGTACAATATCTTTGCCCGCAGATTTACATGTTCTAGTTTGCGAAGCTTTGTCTTTGGTTCTTCATCTATTTTCTTCCTAAGACAACATTTCATTTTTTGTGTCTTAACATTCATCGAGTATGAACTGCACATAACATGATACAACTACATAAAAAATAAATGAAACCCTTGAACTGACATATAAAAAGATGGAAATGAAACACAAGAACTAACCTATTATAAACACATAATCTCATATCAATTAATTTCTACAAAAAAATATGACAAACCCTAGATAAGATATAAAATTTAAGAAGCATAATTAGTACCTGATCCAGAGCGAGTTCGAAGCTGGGATAGAGATTGAGTTCCCTATAACAATATTCACGAAACCTTATTGGGCCGGGCCTACATTCTTCAATTGCCAACCTAGTTAATCTGAGACGGATCCACTCGACTCACATTATATAAAAAAAGTACAATTCTTTCAATCTCAACCATCTATTTAAATCCTGACGTATATTAATTGTTTTAACTTAATTAAAAAACCCACTTTTATTCTAAATTTTAAAAATAAAATATCTTTCAAATTGTTAATCGTTACGCAAAAGTAATTATATCATCGCGATAAAAATTAAATTATCTTTATATGGATAGGCACTTCTATATACTTTCGGCGATCTTTTTTTTTAAATTTTTCGCAAAGAAAAATTACATGTGATTCTCGAAAAATCACATGTGATTTATTACTTTAAATATCACACTTGAATTTGTAAAATCACATACGATATGCGACATTTATAAACTCACATGCGATTTGTTAACTTTCAATGTCACATGTGAACTTATGAAATCACATGCGATTCATGAAATCACGCATGAATTTTAAAACAAAAAATCACAGGTCAATCACGTATAATTTTTTGGCGAAAGTTTCAACATTGAAACCGTCAAAAGCATATGAAAATGATCGTCTACTAAATGACAAAAATATTCTCGTAATTACTTTAATATCACATGTGATTTTTTTGAAATCACAAGTGATTTTGTTGTCGAAAATTATACCATCGCGAAGAGAATTCGTCGACAGTATATATAAGTACATATCTATAAAGAGATAATTTAATTCTATTCTCGATGGTATAATTTTAATATCTTATGTGATTCGAAAAATTATTCTCGTTATTACTTTAATACCACATGTGACTTTTCAGAATCACATGTGATTTTGTGAATCACATGTGATTTTTGTGAAATCACATGTGATTTTTCTAGTCGAAAATTATACTATCGCGAATAGAATTAAATTTTCTTTTTATAGATACGTACTTTCATATATTTTCGATGATTTTTTTAATTTCCGCACACACGGATCACATGTGACTTTATAAAGCACACGTGAATTTGTAAAATCATTTGCAATTTATGGATTTCTAAAATCACACGTGATTTGTTACTTGAATATCACATGTAAAATTATGAAATCACATGCGATGAATAGAATCACACATGCATTTTAGAAAAATAGATCACAAGTGATTTTACAAATTACTAGTGATTTTACAAATCATGTGTAATTTTTTTGACGAAAATTTCAACAAAAAAATATCAAAACTATATGGAAAATCTGTGTATATCTTATATTGTATTTCATATTTAGCCGTGGGTTTGTTTAAAGTCCGGTGTCACTTTTCTCAACAAGTGGTATTAGAGGTAAGGTTGGGTGTGTGTATAATTATTTATCGTATGTTCTGCAGTTGTCACTAGTAAGTGAACCCTCCACATCAAAAGATAAATAAGATTATACTGACTCAGAAGGTGTTCGTTACTATTATCAAATAATAACTGTGTCGAAAAGTAGATTGTGATTGTAGCAATAGCGACGAAATTTGAAATTAAAAAATTCAATGGCAGTAATTTCTCATTATGGAAATTATAGATGAAAGCTATCCTTAAAAAGGATAAGTATTTAACAGCCATTGGTGAAAGGTCAGTTGAGGTCACGGATGACAATCATGGACGAGATAGATGGAAGTGCTATTGCAAATCTTCATCTAGCATTATCAGATGAAGTTTTGTCGAGCATAGAGGAAATGAAAAGTGCGAAGGAGCTTTGGGATAATCTCGCTTAGGGGTGAGCAAAACCGACTGACAATCGAAAACCGACACAAACTGACCTAAACCGAAACCGATCGACACAAACCGACCAAATTCGGGTCGGGATTCGGGATGGGTTTTTCATGATTTCGGGACTCGGGTCGGGTCGGGACTCGGGATTAATTCGGGATCGCACAAAGAAAACTACACAAATCTGGAGTAACTTGGGCTTAACTCGGTTCGGGACTCGGGCCTAACTTGGGTCGGGATTCGGTTTGAGTTTTTCATGATTTCGGTTTCGGGATAACTCGGGATCGGGTCAGGACGGGTCGGTTTCGTCCCGATGCTCACCCCTAATCTCGCTCGACTTTACGAGACAAATCCACTCCACAATAAGTTTTTTCTCGAGAGGAAGTTATATGCTCTACGCATGAATGAATCTACTTCAGTGACTGAGTACATCAATAGTTAGAATACTCTATTTTCTCAAGTCAGTTCTCTGAGTTGTAAAATAAAGCCACATGAACGTGCTAAAATTCTACTTCAAAGTTTGCCTGACTCATATGACCAACTCATTATAACCTTAACGACTAATGTACTTTCTAAAGAATAAAATAGGCGCAATAATACGAAGGACATACATGTCAGTTCATGACAGTTGGGGGATTTGGTGGTGACGAGAGAGAGGTCAACTGAACATGGCTCTAGTGGAAGTCATAGTAAATCTAAATCAGTGGGAAGAATAATGGTTTTAAATGCTTTAAATGTGGGAAGCCATGTCACTTTAAAAAGGATTTTCGGTGCTTTAATACCTCTAATCCTCAGGGAAATGTTGCTAGCACTTAAGAAGATGGTAACGCCTTATGTTGTGAAGTAGAGGTTGCAAATGTAGGTAAAAAGAGATTTTCATATGTACAGTTGTTTGCTACGGGAGCTACTTTTGCATATGACCGCAAGAAGAGAATGATTTCATTAATATAAAACGAATCTCTGGAGGTGGATTTGTGTATAGTGGTAATGATCATGAACTAAAGATCATTGAAATTGGAAGTATCATGGTGAAGGTGGATGGCACAGTTCGTACTATTCAGGATGTGTGACACATATAGGGATTGAAAAAGAATTATTTGTCCATTGAACAACTAGATGATTTTGGTTGTAAGGTGAAAATATAAAACAAGATCATTAAAGTCATAAAAGACGTGCTTGTACTTATATTAGGAAAAGGTGGTTGTAAACTTATACTAACTGAAGGGAGACATAATAGAGGAGGGAGAAGCATCGGGTGCTTTACATAGTCTAAGTCATATAGTTGGAGTAACATGGAATCAGAAGCTTGGAAATATGTATGAATAAGGAATGAAGATTCTTGTTAAAAGAAAGCTACTTCCTATCCTCACAAAGGTTTCTATACCTTTTTGTGAGCATTGTGTTATTAGCATCAAGCTTCACTTAAGTTTTAAAACATCAAAAGTCTAAAAGTGTTTTATTTCTGGAGTTGCTTCATTCTGATGTATAGCAAGCACTGGCTCAATCCCTCGGAGGAGAAAAGTAATTTATATCCTTTATTGATGACGATTACAGAAGATGTTAGGTGTATCCAATCAAGAAGAAGTCTAATGTGTTTGAAGTTTTCAAAGTTTACAATGCGCGGGTTGAACTTGATTCTGGAAAAAAGATCAAGTGTTTGAGAACGGATAATGGATGTAAGTACACTGGTGATGAATTTGATAACTTTTGCAGGCAAGAAGGAATCAAAAGGCAGTTCACAACGGCATACACTCCTCAGCAGAATGAAGTGGCAGAGCGGATGAACAAAACATTGTTAGAAAGAGCAACGACAATGTTGGCAAATGTAAGCTTGGAAATATCATTTTGGGCAGAAGCAGTTTACACCCCGTGTTATGTGGTAAATCGTCCCCATCAACTATAATTGAGTTGAAGACACCGATGGAGATGTGGACGGGAAAGCTGGTCAAGTATTAAGACCTTTGTATATTTGGAAGTCCTGTGTACGTGATGTATAATTCTCAAGAAACTAGAAACATGGATCCAAAATCCAGAAAGTGTTTGTTCTTGGGGTATGCTGACGGACTAAAGCGGTATCGCTTGTGGGACCTTACTTCCAACAAAGTAGTCGTCAGCTGGGAAGTTGTCTTTACAATAGACAAAATTCAAGATAATGAAGAAGGTAATAACACAAAAAGATAAACTACATCAATAGAGATGGAAAAGCAATTTCAGTCGAGTGATTATTCTGAAGTTGTACTATAGCACGAGGAAAATGAGACAACCGGCTATCAAGCTCCAGCGACTCGTACTCTTAATCGGGAAAGATAACGTTTGTCGTGGCACTCAGATTATGTTATAGAGAGAAATGTTGCATATTGTCTTCTTACGGAGGAAGGAGAGCCATCAAGTCTTCAAGAAGCATTGAGTAATCCATATGCATCGTTATGGAAGGAAGTAATGCAAGAAGAAATTGAGGCTCTTCATAAGAACAAAACCTAGAAACTAGTGTCACTCCCAAGAGGTAGAAATTCCATTAGAAAAAAATAGGTGTATAAGATCAAGAGAAACAGTAATGATTAGGTAAAGAGGTATCGTGTAAGACTGGTGGTTAAAGGATATACTCGGAAAGAGGGAATCAACTTCAATGATATAGTTTCCCCTGTGGTCCAGATGACAATTGTTCGGGTGGTCTTGGCAATGTGTGCTATGTATGATTTACTTCTTGAGCAGTGATGGCGTATAGCATGGATACAACCCATTGGGCCTAAAACCATACATCAGAACCTTGGGCCCAGGCCCAAGTACATGAAAGCCCATCACGTTGGCAAAGCTCTAAGCTGATTAGTTCCTAGCGAACGGATCCGCAACACATGCACCAGACTCGCTTTCCCCAAAACACATCCGGAACCCCTGGGATAAGTTCCCAAGAACAGGTCTGTAGGTCGTAATTAGACAATAAAGGACAAATGGGCTTTGTGACCACAAAGGCCCACTCCCAAAGTACTATCCGAGATACGAGGAAAGGCCCAGTACTTTCCTCTATAAATAGTACTCCTTTGCACTCCAAACGAGGCACGATTTTCTTAATCATCTTAACACATACATATATCTATGACAATATGAATAATTACTCTCATGTTGGAGTCTAATTGTGGGGTCCGTCCCCACGGTAAGGACTAAGGGTATACTTTACTTGTGCAAGAAATCGTCAACCACATCTCTTGATAATACAAGATCCATCATAACACAAGACATTTAAGTACCTCTCGATAGGGAATTAGATTCGTACTCGACCCCGACTGATTGTTGTACTAACAATCGGCGCCATCCGTAGGACCCAGTACACAACTGCATTTCATAAAAATCTCATTCCAACATGAGGACCTCGACACGAGATCCTCCGATACCAGCCGCGTACGCCGTGCGCAACACATGTGTTGAGAAGACAAACAAAGTCGCGGAAAATCACAGAGCGCGAGCATCCGACGCTGCTATTAGGGATTTCTGCAATGAACGCTACGACCAGCTATTACCCTTAATAGCTGAAAATTTCCATGAAGAAGAACAACGCGAAAGATGCTAAAATCTGTGAAGGCCCGTCTAACCTAAGAAGGAAGCTCAAAGAAAAGTCAAAAGGGGATGAATTCTCCGACTACTCTATGTCCGCCACTCCTACACCGACCAGGGAACGGAGAGGCAATAAGCAAGTGTCTCCGGACAGATGTGAAAGCCGATGGCAGAGCAGGGCACACCTTCACAAACCAGATGCGAGTCAACCAATCTAAGAAGCCGTAATAGAGGAGCAGTCTTCACGAGACTGGGACCACAAGATGAAGGAGTGTTCGACTAGGCGAAGGAAAAAGAGACCAGCGCCAAACACACAAGAGAAGTGAACTGCACACCAATGGAAAGTTTAGTGCTAACCTTGATCCGACCAAGAGACTGAAAAGATACTTTCAAGCACATCTCATCGTAGTAATCACAGACCATCCAATCAAACAAATGCTATGAAACCCAGAAGCAGGATGACGAATGCAAAAATGGAATGTGGTCCTAGGCGCGTACGGTATCTGCTACAGACCCCTGACAACCATAAAAGGACAGTTCCCGAGAGACTTCGTAAATGAAAAGCAGGAAGAAGATTTCCCCATGAATGAAGGATAAAGCCAACCAACAGAACCATAGACGCTCTTTACAGACGGGTCATCATGTGTTGAAGTCTCAAGAGCGGGCCTCATACTCACAAGCCCGAAAGGGACGGAATTTACCTACGCTTTAAGGTTCGAGTTCTGAACGTCGAATAACAAAGCTAAGTATGAGGCACTGATAGTCAGGCTAAAGGTTGAAAAAGAGACGGGGGTCGGGAGTTTACAAGCAAGCTTAGACTTAATGTTGGTAGCAAACCAAATCAATGGTCCGAGAACAAAAAGCAATACTTACAAAAAGTAAGAGAAATAGTTGAAGACTTCTAAAACTTGTCAATACAGCAAGTACCAAGGTCCGAGAACAAAAAGGCGGACGCGCTAAGCAAGATAGCCTCAACAAGCTTTCCCCACCTTGCCAAGCAAGTATTAATCGAGGTGGTAAACATGAGATCTACGGAAGAAGCAGAAATCCTATCGGTTGTTGAGGAAGAATGCAACAACCAGATGACTTCAAGATACAACTTCATATCTATGGACATGCTCCTAACAGATAAAGAAGAGGCAAGAGAAGTGGAGATCAAGGTATGACAGTACGCAATTATGGACGAAACCTTATACAGAAATTCGTTCCTCGAACCATGGCCACGCTGTATTTGTCCAACACAGGACAACAATATACTAAGAGGAATCCATGAAGGAACACGCAACAAGCATTCGGGAACCAGATCCATAGTAAGGAAAGCAATACGGACTGGACACTATTAGCCAACAATGCACAAGGATGCAAGAGAAGTTATAAACAGATGCCAAGAGTGCTAGACGCACAAGCCGGACGACAAGTACCTCAAGCCGGACCCAACATCCATGACATCACCATGGCCGTTCCACACATGGAGTATCAACATAGCAGGTCCCTTCCGGGAGGGAAAAGTAAAAGGAAAATTTCTAATTGTTGCTATCGATCACTTCACCAGTTAGATAGAAGTGAAACCAATAACAACAATAACAAGAAACCGGATAAAAAACTTCACATAGGAAAATACGTGTGCAGATTTGGAATACCAGGAGAAGTCGTATCTAAAGACGATAAGCATTTCAGAGACACTCCCTTCAAGGACTAGTGTAAAAGGCTAAACATAAAACAAAATTTCACTCCGATCATAAACTTCCCAGTAAACGAAAGGAAAGAAAAAGAGAACATAAGCTTAGGGGAACAAATCAAAATAAATCTAGAAGGATATAAATATTGGTTGAAAAAGTTCAGCACGTCTTATGGTTATACAGAACAACACCAACAACGGGGAACGAAGAAACACCATTCCCTCTAACTTACGGAACGGATGTTGTTATACCACTGGACACGGACATGCCTATCAACCAAACAATCAACAATAACGACGCAGCAGAGCCCCATCCCACCCCTAACTTGCTAGAAGAGACAAGAAAATAGACGCTGTTTAAAAGAGCAAAGAACAAGAGCAAAGTAGTTAAATATTCCAACTTAAGAACCCACGGTAGAATTTTCAGGCCCGGAGACTTTGTTTACAAGAAAAGCGAAAATGACCGGACTAATGAAAGAAACAAGCTAGGAGCAAGCTGGAATGGACCGTACGAGGTCACGAAAGATTTGGGAGATGGAACGTATAGGCTCAGAGCCAAAAAGGTAACATATTGCCAGGAACATACAACATCCGTGACCTAAAGATATGCTGCATCTAGTCCTTCAATATTAAGTGAGTATAAGACCTCATGTGTAAGCCACAAGCGACTTTTGATCGTCGGTGGAGGCAACATTTATCTTTAATATCATATATTTAATTTCATGCAGTTTGAAAATTCAGTGAAAAATGTGGAGACTAGCTACCTCCACACATGTTTTCCTTTTTTAACAATTACTATCCAATTAATTACTTGTTAAAGTTGCAAATGGTAAGACACGTGCACACCATATTATCTCTAAGATAATAAAACATTGAGAACTCTCACTGAAAAACTCAACATAAGTATGTAAGAGGCATTGCAAGCCCAATACGGGGAACTTTCCGCATAATAAGCCTATCACCGAAAAACGTAAAATGACGGATAACATAACAGCTACACCCATCAAGCAGTGTGCAAAAGAAAAGACAACAAAAGTCTTTCACAAAAAGCCGCACCCATCAAGAATTGCGTAATAAAAAGGATATGAAAAACCTTTTTATAAAGCCGCACCCATCAAGAGGTGCGTATAAGAAAGCAAAGTTTTTCACAATAACGGATAACATACTATCATGAATTACAAATATAAATTATTTTAACGACACATTACAACCATAAATGTGAGGAAATAAGCAGAAGTTCACATCCAAACCTATAAACAAAGAACCTAAGAGCTCCTTACAGTAGCATCAGGAACCTCCGGACACTCAGAGTCCCTCCGGGTACAGAAGAATCTGTGTCAACACTAGCAGCTTCCAAAGCCTGATCAGAAGAAGTAGCACACTCAAAGCACTAACACCACTACCAAAGTTAGGCTCAATGTTATAGTCTGAGATATCCAACTGATAAGTGTTAACAATGGACATCTCGACCCCGGAAACACCAACACCTTTGGATGTGTTGCCCGTGCTAAAACAAAAAAGGCAAAAAGTTAGCAATGGAAACTTATGTAATACCTACCTGAGAGGCAACAGACATATGATTCTGCAACTTAGCACGAACATACTCCAAAAGAGTAGCAAGAGGCACCTCCCTGGTAGAATCTCGAGAACTAGTGGAAGGAGCATCACAAACAGGAATGGTGAGTTAAAAAGCGGAAGGAGGTAAAGTACCGACACCCTGAGCCCTGTTCTCGGCCTGTATATCGGCCATCAAAATACCAATTTCAGCATCTTTTCGAGACTCCAGGAAGTCAAGGAAGGGAAACTCTACGGAACCAAAGGTATTGAAAGCATCCTCAAACTTTGCTTGAGCCAAAGTGGTAGAAGCATGAACCTCAACCAAAGTTCTTCCTTCTTTCCCATGCTTAATCCCACTCTCCCAACCCTTCTGCATACCCAAATAGTCTCACCAAAATATGCCTTGTAAGCACGACAGTTAGGAAACGGGGCAATACCTCCTCATCTAGAAAAGAAAGAAGAGCATTTAGCTTAGAACAAGTAGACTCCGTAGTAGACAGTTGATCACTCAAATCGTTCCCCAAACTTTCTAACTCCAATAATCAATACTTAGAACTATCAACAGAATCAGCAAGAGATTTAACTTGACTTTGCAGCACCTCGTTTTCAGCTACCCTAGCTGACATATCCGAAGACAAGGAAGCCTCCACACTCTCCAGGGAAGCAACCGGACCACGGAGTTATGGAATCATGGTATTTTCTTTTTCAAGTTCAGCCACTCTTGCCTTTAGAGATTGAATTATAGCGTCCTTCTCCAATAGTGGTCGAGAATTCTCAGTCCGCTCCAAGAGTAGCCTACGGACCTCCCCCAAATATCGTTCAAAACGCACCCTCAATTCAGAACCTAAACCCAACTGACGGGCATACCCAACATTAAACTCAGCTAATAAATGCTCCAAGTCCATGCCACGAAGCTGACTGAAAAAGCCGGGCGGAGCAACACGATCAACCAAACTCTGACAAATTTCATGATCATCAAGGGTAGAGCCATTTGTAACACACCAAAGAGGAACATAAAGCTCAGCCAAACGTTCGTTTGTAAAAAACTCAATATAGAAAAAACTGTCATCTTCCACCTGTCCTCTGGTTGACTGTGAAGAACCTCCCACATCAAATTGAGTACCTATGTTCGGAATAGGAGAAAGAACAACATGAGAGTCATAAGGAGGGACAGTGGAAGCAACGACAACAAACACCACAGTGGTAGGCAGGCTAGAGGACGGGACATAAACAACCACCAAATCCATAACAACAACGAAAGCAACCAACCTAGAAGAGTCAACACTCAAATCATCTGCATTTTGTTCCCCAAAGCCTAACCCGTCAAAAGAGTCAGAGGAATCAACAAACCTCGTAGCAGGATGCTAGGTACGGACAGCAACAAGAGTAGAACCAAGATCCTCACCATCATCCAAAACCGGGGAAGGAGTGAGGGAATATGAAAGAAATGGAATGTGACCAGAAGAAGAACCACCAATAATCACATTATGTAACGAAGCAATAGATTCAATAGACTTACCACCGATAGTTGGAACATAAGTTGAACCATGACCCCCCCTCAACTTTTTAGGAGGAAATGTAGTAGCAACAGGACTTCGAGCCGTATTTTTCTTCCGGGACCCCCCCCCCCCCCCTTGAAGAGGACCCACCAACGGACCTACCAACAACAATAGAAGAAATGGGAGGGATAGATGCAGAAGTAACAACCTCAGACCCAGGGGAGCCAAAACCAATAACCCGCGCATCAACTGAAGAAACAGACGTACTGGCACCGACTATATTTAATAGGACCAACGAGACATTCCAAATGTACAGTCCAACCAGCGGTCGCCTCGAGAACAGGGATCTGATCCGGCTGAAGAAGTTGGCCAACAATCCTCACCTTGCTAGGATCATCGCAACAAATATACAAATATAAACAAAGGAGAATACAAAACTAGAAAAGCAAAAAGAGCCCACCCTCTCCGGAAGAATCGATAAAAACGGGATAAAAATCCCTCCCAATTGTGTAGTGGCGACTAATGCCAACCGCACACAGGAACACCTCCGGGTACTTCCGGAAAGGGGCAGGATGGTTCATGAGATAACTTGCTTTTCGGGCATTATTTTCATGAGCAGCAGAAGCAGGATCCTTCGACAATTTCCTACCGGATCATGGAATTGGATATTAAAAGTATAATAATCTATAAAAAAGAAACGAGTCATTCAATTCTTCACAAAATCCAACTACTTCGTGTGACAAACAAGACTAGAAGGAGAACGCTTACTAAAATACATCCAGCCTTATTATAAGCATTTACATAGAACACACGAAACAACCCAACATTAGGCACAATACCACCAGCACGACAACATACCTCAAAATGGGCAATCTTAATGGCGGCTATAACATGAAGTTGGGAAAGATGTATACCAAAATAACCAAGAACCTCAACATAAAAGGTATAAAAGGGAAGACGGTAACACGCCCAGTAAAAAAGGCGAGTATAAACCCCAATCTTCCCAGGAGGAGCGTCACGAATACTGCTATTCGGACTTGCCAAAAGGGGATGAACACTAGCAGGAATAAAGTACTCTTCATAAAAGGCATCCAACATATGTTAGGTCAACACAGATCTACAAGTGGCTATCGTACCTATCTTACAAAATATAGAAAAAAGATATGATTAGATGAAAACCTGAGGATTAAAGGAAGAAATGATCGATAAACTGTAATGGCAGAAAGGTAGGTGAAAAAGTAAAAAGAAGAATAGTAAGAAAGGGTGAAACCCTTATTTATATGATCAGAAGAATAAAACGGTTATCCCACACGATCTCGACACGGGTAACCCACTAACTCTATGGACGGCCAAGATAGGGATAACCAAAAGGCGCAAAAAAATAAGTAGTACAATGTATCTGACCCATAGTACCTAGTAGTGAAAAAGGAAGTTAAAAGGCAGGCGTGCCACGACTACCGAAGCAATAAGGTCTGACTAGAAGCTTACGAACGAAGGTATTGATAAAAAAGTCCAGTAGTCCATCCGTACTCCGCAAGAACCACTAGACTGTGGGGACTTGATGGCGTATAGCATAGATACGGCCCATTGGGCCTAAAATGATACACCAAAACATTGAGCCCAGGCCCAAGTACATGAAAGCCCATCACGATAGCAAAGCTCTAAGCGGATCAGTTCCCAGCGAACGGATCCGCAACACAGACACCGGACGTGCTTTCTCCAAAACACGTCAGGAACCCCTGCGAATAAGTTCCCAAGAACAAGTCCGCATGTCATGATTAGAAAACAAAGGACAAATGGGCTTTGGACCACAAAGGCCCTCTACCAAAGTACTATTCGAGATATGAGGAAAGGCCCAATACTTTCTTCTATAAATAGTACTCCTTTGCACTCCAAACGAGGTATGATTTTCTCACTCATCTTAACACATACATATATCTTTGACAATATGAATACTTAATCTCATGCTAGAGTCTAATTGTGGGGTTCATCCCCACGGTAAGGACTAACGGTATATTTTACTTGTGCAGGAAATCATCGACCACATCTATTGACAGTACAAGATCCATAATAACCCAAGACATTTAAGTACCTCTCGATAGGGACTTAGATTCATACTCAACCCCGACCGATTATTGTACTAACAAGCAGTTAGATGTGAAAACTGCATTTCTTCATGGAAAACATGAAGAAGAAATTTATTTGTTCCAACTAGAAGTTTTAATCAAAAAAGTAAAGAGAACTTAGTTTCTAGGTTAAACAAATCAGTACTGTTTAAAAGCAGGCGCTACGATGTTAGTACTAGAGATTTGATTCTTCCATCAGGAGCCTTGAATATAACAGACTATATGTAGACCCATGTGCATATTTCAAGAGGTTTGGAAATGATGATCTTATTATTTTTTTGTTATATGTTGATGACATGTTGGTAACAGGCCCCAACAAAGATCATATCAATAGATTGAAGGCTCAATTAGCTAGGGAATTTGAGATGAAAGACTTGAGACCCACAAATAATATTCCATGGTTGCAAATTCACCAAGATAAAGTTAGTAGGAAAGTTTGTCTTTAATAGGAATGCTATGTGAAGAAAATCTTGTAAAGGTTCAACATGCAAGATTGTAAGTCAATATCAATCCTGTTTTCTACCAATATCAAGTTATCCTCCAAGATGAGTCCTAGCAGCGAAGAATAGAGGATTGAGATGTCTCGAGTACCGTATGCATCAGCAGTGGGAATTTTAGTGTTCGTAATGATTTGGATAAGATCAGACATTGCACATGCAGTGGGAGTAGTGAGTTGATATATGGCAGAACCAGGTAGAGAGCATTGGGAAGTTGTAAAGAGGATCATTAGATATCTCAAAGGAACCCGACTGTTGCATTATTTTTTGAGGAATCAGATCTTATTGTCAAATGATATGTTGATTCAGACTCTGCATGTGATGTTGATGGAAGCAAATCAACCACCGTTTATGTGTCCACAGTTTGTGGTTGAATATTAAGCCGGCCTTTAAAATTGTAGTCAGTTGTGGCTATGTCAGTGTCAAAAGCAGAATATGATGCAACTGCTCAAGCCAACAAAGAAGCAGTATGGTTGAAGATGTTGCTGAAAGAACTCATGCACAAACAAAAGAAAATTACTTTATTTTGTGACAACCAGAGCGCCTTGTATCTTGCAACGAATCTAATATTTTATTCAAAGACAAAGCATATACATACGAATGATAGCAGAAAGTCCATACTAATAATAGCATGGCATATTATCTGACGAAAACAATCAAGTGTGACAAGTTTATATGGTGCCGAACTCATGCGGCCTAACGAAAACGTAAGCAACATGGAAGTGCAAGGAAAGGTAACAGTGTAAGGATCTATTGAGTTTCAATCGAATCTTCAAGTGGGAGATTGATATGGTGGGCCATGGGAATATTTAGCAACTTGGCAAATTGAGATATACATGAATCCACATCCATGAATTTAAACCACGATATTTACAATCGTGCCATGGAGCGCTAGTATAAATAGATGACTTTTTCATTAGAACATGCATCCCATCTTTCACTTCTTGTATCTAATTCTTGTGTGTGAGAATATATGAGAGTTGGTGTAATATCCTCTATATACAAGAGATAGTATCTTTGTAATTATAGAGAATGTGTAACTCCTAATTTTTAAATACAGAAACGTATCTTTCTTTGCCCATGATTCTTACCCTATTGGGATTTTCACGTTAAATCCGTATGTATCTTTTATTGTATTTCATATTTAGCCGTGAGTTTGATAAATATCCGATATTACAAAATATACAGTTTTTATACTTATTAGATCTATTCTTTAATACAAAATATAGAGATTGAGAAAAGGTATCGGAGGATTAACAACTAAGACGTAAGAATTATACGCATAAATGAACATCGAGTTGATCTTAGCACATCAACTCCGTTAGATATTTACAGATGTTTATAATCTATCAAAGTTACTATTAGTACTTTTTAGACTCTTTGGTTTTTATAAATCTATTTTTATTATACATAAATCTTTTAAACTTTATAAACCTCACATATATCTCAAATACATTAAATTGCGAAGAAGTCTAAAATACAAAGCCTCTTCATACTAAATAAATATGAAATAAGATTACACTATAATTTGTAAAACTTATAGATTTGATTCATAATATCATAAACATACGTTTAAACTATTATAGTAAATGCTGTTAGGAAAAAAAACAATTTACTACAGTAACTTCAATGCAAAAGGTTTTTTTTTTTTTTTGAACGGCAACAATACTTTATAAAACTAGCAGAAGCTAGAAAACAATTACAAAGAGATCAAATGGGGGGTTTTAAGCCAACCTTCCCAAGAAAACACCTTATTACATCTATTAGAACACCAATTAAAAGAAAAAAAAACTATATCATCAAAAATCACCGAACGTCTTGGTGGAGTATCATCGAACAAAGTACGGTTACGAAACATCCATATGTACCACCATGATACGCAAAAGACCCCTTCCAGGAAAGACTTGATCATAACCGGTAATCTGATAGATATGAACCAATCTTGCCACTCCGCAAACGAGTCAATATTACGACCATCTAAATCCCACCATCGACAGATCCTATAAAACACCTCTCGAGCCAAAGGACACTGGAATAGAACATGGTTGGTATTTTCCTCACTTAAATCACATATAAGACATGTATCTGAATCAATCAAAACGCCTCTTTGAATTAAATTGGTTCTCGTCGGGATGTAGTTAAGACGAGCACGCCAAACGAAAACATTTACCTTAATCGGAATGTACTTTATCCAGCGAGTGGGAGAAGAGAGAATTGGCAGAAAATATGAATCAAGTACAGTACGCACCTCTTTGACACGAAAATCACCATCACCTGACAAGTCACAATACCATCTATCTGCAGACCTCGACAAACACACATTCTGAATTAAGGGCACTAATTCATCCAATTGAGACCGTTCTATATACCGTCACGAACAGCCCGACGAAACGTAGCATCCACCAAAGACAAATCCATCTTAACATCAACCGATATATCCTTCTCCACCTCTAACGCGAACAAACGAGGAAACCTGATCTTGAGAACACACCCGTTCAACCATTTATCATGCCAAAACCGAGTTAAATTCCCATCCCCGATTCGCTTCTGACAATGGGATAAAATCAAACCCTTTACCTTTCAACAAATTCACTTCCTGAATAATCGAGCTCCATATAGAGGGAGAATTGGATGAATGAAACTCAATTCTATCACCATAAATCGCCTTAATGACGTTGGACCAAAGAGAGCCGTCGTTGGAGATAAAACGCCAAACCCATTTAATTAAAAGAGCACGATTTAGGGCAAAAAAACTAGAAACTCCTAAACCTCCGTTTTTCTTATCCGCAAGAACTTTTTCCCAAGCTACCCATGTAATCTTTCTATCAAACGAGTCTCCACCGTTAAAAAACTTACCCCGAATAGCTTCCATTTCCTTAAGAACACCCTTCGGAACTTTAAATATAGACATTTGATATAGCGGTGAAGCACCGAGGACAGATTTTATAAGAGTTAGCCTGCCTCCGATGGAAAGAGTTTTTGCCTTCCAATTAGAAAGTCTAGATCGCAGCTTAAGAACAGAATCCTCCCAAGCCGACTTCTGAGCCATATTGACACCAACCATCACGCCTAAATACCGAAACTGTTGGTTAAGAATCCCACACCCTATTATATCCGCTGCCCGAGAAACAATGGGTAACGGCACACCAACACCCATTAATTGGCTCTTATGAAAGTTAATATCCAAACCAGAAGCAAAGTAAAAACATTTAAGGATATAAACAATATTCCTCAAATTAGATTCAGACCATTCCCCTAGGAATAACGCGTCGTCAGCATAAAATAAGTGTGAAATAGAAACATTACCGTCCAGCGAAATGCCTTTGAAAATTCCATTGGAAGATGCTCGAATAAAAGAACAGTGAAATGATTCCATAATCAATATAAACAAATAAGGAGACAACGGATCTCCTTGCTTTAGCCCCCGAAAAAAAGAGTATTCAGTCGTTGGACTACCATTCACCAAGACGAAAGCACGACCAGAAGATAAAGTACCCATAATCCATCTACACCAGTTGGGACCAAAACCGAAAGCCTTAAGAACATCTAATAAATAATCCCAACGCACCGAATCATACGCCTTAGCAAAATCGACTTTAAAAAACATAGCTTGTTTCTCGGTCTTCTTACACCAGCTAAGAATCTCGTTGAGAATGAAAGGTTCATCCAAAATATGCCTCTTAGTAATAAAAGCTGTCTGCGAATCCGAGACAAGATTCGAAATCACACTCGCCAATCGATTAGCTAAAATCTTAGTCACAACCTTGTAAACGCACCCTATCAAACTAATAGGTCTGAAATCTGGAACATATTTGGCATCTGCTACTTTAGGAATCAAATCTGGAACATAATTGGAATCCAAAATCAAAACCCCCCAACGAGTTGAGGGCTCTCAATGAAAGCACCAATTGATACGACCCTCTCGGGTGGTATCGAGATAAAGCACCACTTCAAGCGTGTGCTGGCTCCTTAAGAACGAGAGATGAGAAGACTAGACATTTGTTGAACTTTAACTTTATTGATTTACTTATTATTCTGACACCTTCGGTATATATAACCGAATAACTAGCTTGCTAAACAAACTAAACATAAAGGCACGATACACATTCTTAAATAAGTATAAAGACATCTTAAACAAATATGCTCTAAATAAATATAAGATATCCCGGTCGTAACATAAACACGACTTAATCTTACACAAATTAGTCTTGATGTTACACATCTAATTAATCTTACACAAATGTACCCATTTTCCAAAACAAGAAAAAAAAACTCATTCAGCGTTGATAAGTCTCTTTTTCTACGCAAAATACAAAAAATATATGTTTGGTTGGACCATTAAAGTTTGTTAATTTGATATCTTTCTAAAGTTAAGTCAAAATAATTGAATATAACGACTTTTGTGTATTCAATACTTTTTGAGCGAATTATGTTTTCAAACTTTCAAAGGCAGAAACTTCAAATGTTAGAATTCAAAAACATTTTTTTAACATGTGCCCTAATATGTGGCAGATTAAGCTAGTTGATTTGCTAAATGCTAATGAAAGTTAAAATTGCTTTAGTTTTATTTATGGGATTGTCTAACAAATGCTATTAAGGCATTATTTAAAGTGCATTAAATCATCTTAAAGTTGCCTATTAAATTAAAATGTTCAATTAATACACATTATTGATCTTATAATTTACTTTAATTGATTCTGATTTTCAATTAATAAACTTAAAGTTTCTTTATTTAATCATTTAATGTAGGGCGAATTGCATAAAAAGGTACTCATCTTTGGTATAAATTCAATTAAAGGTACTCAACTTTTTTTTTTCTCAATTTAAGGTATCGATCTTTTTTCTTGTTGCAATGTTGGGATAACTAACGAAATTAAAAACGACCGTTTTTGTTATTGCACCATTAGTCCTTTATATTAACGACACTTTATAATAAACTCAAAATCCGATTTTTGATAATTTTATACAGTTATCTGCCTTTTTTGTCTGATTTTTATCGTTTCCGGTCAAAAATGGTAAAAGAAACAAAAACGTCAAAAAACTGACGAGGAGTGTAAAAAATGGATGAAACTGGTAAATATTATATGAAAAACGTAGAAAATGGTCGAAAACTATAAAATAATTAATTTTGAGTTTATTAGAAAGTGTCGCCAGTATAAAGGACTAACGATGCAATTATAAAGTAAACGGTCGTTTTTAATTTCGTTAATTATCCTAACATTGCAACAAGAAAAAAGATGGGTACCTTAAATTGAGAAAAAAAAAAGTTGAGTACCTTTAATTGAATTTAGACCAAAGATGAGTACCTTTTTATGCTATTTACCCTTTAATGTAATACCGTAAGGACACTCATTAGATAAACCCTTTATTTATTTAGATCAAAAGAGAAAAAAAAAATGCATGTAATTGCTAATTGTGTTGCAATTACTGCCGCTACTTATTTAATTAAATGTGAAAAAAATAAATAATAAAACATTACTAAAAATATATTCTTGTTAATTCGTATTAAAGAGAGTAACTAAAATTTATTTTACTTAATTTAAAAAAATAAGAAAAAATAAGGGTTAGTGTGGTTTTTAAAAATTCCAAAATTAATTGATTTGCATTAAATAAACTCATACATACCATATTTTATGTTTATAATAAATAATTAACCATGAATGAATTTTATACATACCATGTTTAACATTACATTTCATACTAATAATCAATTAATTAAGGAATATATTAATTCATTTAATGCAAATTTATTAATTTTGGTATCTTTAAAAACCACTCCAGGGTGGTGGTTAGCAAAACCCAAAAATAATACTTCTTCCGTCTCAAGTTAATAATCCTCTATATAAGGGTAAATAGCATAAAAAGGTACTCATCTTTGGTCTAAATTCAATTAAAGGTACTCAACTTTTTTTTTCTCAATTTAAGTTACCCATCTTTTTTCTTGTTGCAATGTTAGGATAATTAACGAAATTAAAAACGACCGTTTACTTTATAATTGCATCGTTAGTCCTTTATACTGGCGACACTTTCTAATAAACTCAAATTAATTATTTTATAGTTTTCGACCATTTTCTACGTTTTTCATATAATATTTACCAGTTTCATCCATTTTTTACACTCCTCGTCAGTTTTTTGACGTTTTTGTTTCTTTTACCATTTTTGACCGGAAACGATAAAAATCAGACAAAAAAGGCAGATAACTGTATAAAATTATCAAAAATCGGATTTTGAGTTTATTATAAAGTGTCGTTAATATAAAGGACTAATGGTGCAATAACAAAGTAAACGGTCGTTTTTAATTTCGTTAATTATCCCAACATTGCAACAAGAAAAAAGATCGATACCTTAAATTGAGAAAAAAAAAGTTGAGTACCTTTAATTGAATTTATACCAAAAATGAGTACCTTTTTATGCAATTCGCCCTCTATATAATTTTTGATTGTCCCTAAACTATATCTCCTTCCAAATATTAATGAAAGTAAAAGTAACATGTTTACCATATTGCACCTAGTAGTACACGAAATTACAAACTACATACAAGGTTTTAATTAATTGTATATGGGTAATAGTGCCATTTTACAAAAAAGTAATAGAAAATATGTAGTAATAGTGATGATTCCTTAAAAAATGTGTTTTTTGTGAGGAGATTATTAATTTATACCCTTACTTAATATTTAGTAAATAAATAGTGCGGTACTTTTAATTATGTTTTTCTTTAGTAGGCAAATGTTGTGCGTTTCTTTTGCCCGCTTTTATAATTAATGTAGATAAGAAAATTATACTGACTTGAATAATTGTTTATTTATTACTAGGTAAAACTTTTAGTAAATAAATGAGTTTTATTTTGTAATGTGTTGTTGTGTTGTTGTGTTGTTGCCGCGGTTGCCGTTGATGGTGATATTATGTTTCTCCACAGCCGCCATCACTGGCCCGTAATCGTCTATTTGACTACTTAACTACAAGCTTTTCTTACTACTAAAAGCTTTCGCTAGATTAATAAACCCAGTTGATTGGATAAAACATAATCTCACATGAGTTGATTTCAAAGACGGCCTAACTTAATTCATATCATCACGTAACATGCATGCATGCATGAAAGATGACCAAATGTTAGTCCTATTGAGAATTTGAGATACACAAATATAACTACGTCTCTATATATAATGCGTGCGCATGTCTTCATCTTATATACACCCATATATTTTCTCGTACAATATTCTTACACGTTAACCCAGCGGACAAACAAAAGAGATTCAAATATTAAGCCTCTATAAACATCATTATTCATTAATAAATTTAATTTTTGGCATTTTACAGAGCTGAAAGAAAACAAATATACTTCTTTCAGATTATTACAACTAACATTGGTATATATGTAATTTAGAAACCAAGGAATGATCGAATTCATGAACATTTCCATAACTTTCTCAAATATATCTTCAAGCTAATGACCAGGTCCGCTAGGGCTAGGCCCGGACTCGAGCTGCTGGAGCCAATAAGATACTCCATTCTTGGCTGTCTCATACACAGATGAGGACGTAGTAGCAATATTATTTTCCCCAGCGAAGTCTTCGGACAAGAGTCTACCATTGACTAACAGTGAACTCATAACAACGATCCAGATGACCGAAAAAACAACCACGGACCATGTGTTCCCCATCAATGCCATTTTCGAAAAGATTTATGAACAGAAACACAATGCAACAAAACGTTTTAACTAGAAATCTTTGCACTTCAAGACTCGCATATGCAGTTTGTGTTATAATTCAAATGAATGTTTATGAAATGTGGAAATAATATGAGGTATATATAGACACATGGAGAGATTATTGGATTTGTGTTTATTTGACTCAAAATAGATAAATATGGTCCATGTGTATGTTTGAATGAAGGAAGGTATATTACTCTAAACTAGTAGTAATAAACTAAGAACATAAGTAGTAAACATCAACCGTAACCTATAATCCAAATACTACTAGTATAATAGTAGTAGTACTACCTTGACAATCAAATAGAATATTTGACATGATATGCTCATAAAGATATAATAATAAGACTATAAGTTCAAAAATAGGATTAAATTTTTAATAGCTGAGTTTGAATAGGCTTATAATAATATAAAAACAGGTTAAATTTACCATTGTGTACATGTATGGTCACATATCTATTTTTGGTAATGTATTACGTAGTTTCTAATTGGAGATTGAGAGCTGATTAATTTCAGGACGTTTACCGTTTTGAATAACTCACATTTATCACGAATGAAATGATTATTTCTAAATGTACACACCTGATGAAATTTAAACTATTAACCTTTTATTTTAAAGGTAAATAATTTACTCTTAAGCCTAAAACTTTTGCAATAAAAAAAGATTAAAAAAATTAATAAATATACCACTAGCAAGACGTTAGAACAAAACTACAACGAAATCAAAGCAGAGTTCTGAAGCCAGATATCCTAACTAAAAGAGTTATTACATCTAGCACGACACCAATTAAACGAACGCAAAATTATATCATCAAAAAGAAAATCATTTCGAGGTTTTTGAGCTGCAAAAAGTAACTCGTCTTGAAAGGTCCAAATCGACCACCATGTCACGTAGAAAAATCCTTCCATAATATTTTTGATATTTGATTCCAATCTAATGGAATTAAACCACGCCAGCCACTCCAAATAAGAACCCAACAGAGTCCAAGCTAAGTCCCACCAGCGACATAAAAGCCGAACAACATCTGTAGCCAAGAAACAACTAAAAAGGAGATGAGACGTATCTTCCAGATTCGAATTACAAATTGGACATAACAAAGTCCGGAACTGAACACCTCTCATGCAAGATTTAATCGAGTAGGTAACCGATTAAGAGAGACCTTCCACGCGAACACATTTATTTTAATCGACACCTGTTCAATCCACCTCGTAGCAATATCAGCTTTTGGAAGAAAATGTGAATCCAAAAGATTGCGAGCTTCTTTTGAAGCTATAAAAAACCATGACCATTCAAATCCCACACCTATCTATAAGCCGAGTATGGCAAAATCACCGAACCAAGAGCATCCTGAAATTGACAGAGCTGTTGGATTCAATTCCCCCTCTAATCGAGCGACGAATAGACACATCCACTAAGCCTTGTAGTTCCTCAGCCACAGTACACAACTTATTCACTTCGAATGTATATATACGAGGAAACAAATAACGGAGCTGAATATCACCTATCCAAACCTCCTTCCATAATTACGTCTTCAAAGCATTACCTACACGTTTTTTACAATGAGAAATCAAATCGACACCTTGAACCTAAAGAACATTTACCCCCCGAGTAATATCATTCCAAATCGAGGAGTAGAAAGGAGAGCACTTCTCAAAATCCGAACCATACATGGACGTAATGACTCGAAACCAAAGGGAATCATCATAAGAAACAAAACGTCAAACTTACTTAAAGAGTAACGCTCTATTTAAAGCACATAAACTCAAAAACTCCCAAACCTCCAAACTTTTTTGCAGTAAGCATTGTGGGCCATTTTACCCACATAATTTTCTTCTCCTTGTTATGAGATCCATAGAAGAAATTCCTACGAATAGATTCCATCAAGTGTAACACAGATTTCGGTACATTATAAATGGACATATAATAGATAGGCGTAGAACCTAATACCGACTTGAGTAAAGTAAGCCACCCCCGATAGATAGAGTTTTTAGCTTCCATTTGGATAGATAGAGCTTTTGACTTACTAATCATGTCATCCCAAGCATTAATCTTACACTAACTACCTCCAACCATAACCCTAAATACTTGAAAGGGGTTTTTATAACAGCACAACCAAGATTCAAAGTCGTAGAGGAATAGGATTAGGAACGCTGAAACTTAGAAGATGGCTTTTCTTGACATTTATCTTAAGCCCAAAAGATAAATAAAAACAGTTAAGAGCTTATACGAAAGAGGTTGTCATCATTGGATTCACTAACGAACACCGCGTCATCCGCATAGGAAAGATGCAAAATCGTAATAGAAGAAGCAACCTTAGTACCGTGAACATTCTCGCATCAACAACTCTAGAAAAGGCCGAGTGAAGCGTTTCCATAATAAAATGAAAAGGTACGGAGCCAATTGATCCCCTTGCTTCAGCCCACAATGCAATTTAAATTCTGTGACAAGACTACCACTAATCCAAGAGCACAATTTTGTCCGAAACCCAAAACAATCAAGGACATCATCTAAATGATCCCACCTTATAGAATCATAGGCTTTAGCGAAGTCAACCTTGAACACCATAGCCTATTTCTTTTAATGTTTACATGAAGAAAGCACTTCATTAATTCTAAAAGGGCCATCTAGGATTTGACTATTAGGAAGGAATGCAGTTTTAACAACCGAATGAGGTCAGAAATAATCATTGATAACAGAGACGCAAGGATCGTAGTAACAACTTTATATAGACTCCAAATTAAGCTAATAGTCTGAAAATCGTTAACAATCTTAAGATCATGAACCTTCTGAATCAAAAAAACAAAGGACGAATTACAACCCTTTGAGAAGCTACTATGATAAAAAAAACACCAAACGGCTACACACAAATCAGGCCCAATGAGGTTCCAAAACCTACGAAAGAACTCAAAGGTAAACCCACCTGGCCTCAGAGATTTATTCTCACCACAGTCCCAAACCACATCACGAGCATCAAAAGATTTAATATCATGCAAGTGTTTCATCAAGTACAAACAAGAAAGAAGGAGATCATCATTTCCACCTCCTTGATCTAACTACTTATCATTATCACTGAGTTTGGATTTGATATCTGATGGTTAAGCACTTATTTTGTTAATAGGGAAAAAATGTTTGCGTATTATGAGATATATGCTAGCCAGCCAATAACTATGGTTCAGAAAATCGTTCTTGATTTTTAATATGTGTCGATCATAGGGATGACAACGGGTGAGAAAAAACACATAACCTACGGGTAACTACACGTAAATAGGTGGGTAATCCTGTTATTTTTCACCCACGGGTGGGTCGTTAGTAAAAAATTTAAACCCATAAATGGGTGTCGGGTGGGTAACGGGTATGGTATAGCCGTCACGGCAGTCACGGGCGTATCTATAAATATACTTATGGGTATACCCATAAATCCTTTTAAATAAATTAAAAATTAATTATACCTCCTAAATAATTTTACTTAGATACATATGACTTGTGAAGCTCTTGTAAATTTTAATACATACAACTGTCAAGAAAATACATTAAATCAAAAAGATTCTTCGATTTTCTAAACTAAAAATAAAGATCAAAGATCAAATCATCAAATATATATACATGTATAATCTAGTTCGTCTCTTCTCATTCATACTAATACATACATGCTATTACTGTTTTACATTTCTAACATATTTTACTCATTCAACTAAGTCAACAATACGCCTCTAGTCCTCTAACACACCTAGTGTTTCACTTATTCTAGTTTCGTGGTTTTATGAATTTTATGTTTAATAGGGTTACTAGAAAAGAACTTTCATAGTTACTTTTAACATAAGATTTTATCATTTTGTTCATTATATGGTTAACTCATGTGTAACAAATACCCATGGTTATGGGTAAAAAATTATACCTACTAGTGGATGACAGTGGTTAATGGATATGAAAGAAATCCACGTTGGTAGGTGATGGGTTTAAGATACTCGTATTAATTATCCACGAATGCCATTCTTAATCAAACATTTTATAAGGTAGTGCCGTTGAGCAGTTGATCATGACCAATTTGAGAATCGAAATGTTTTTAACCACAATATGGATTAACTTCAAAAATTTTGACCAAAATAATACTTTTCTCTTCTCCAAATTTAGTATAATGAAGAAAAAAAAGCTTATTCAACATTGATTGTCTTTTTTCTTTGCCAAAATTAGAAAATATATGTTTGGTTGGACCATTAAAGTATCTTAATTCGATATATTTCTAATGTTATATATTCTAAATCATTGAATGTAACGACTTTTGTGTAGTCAATACTGATTGAGCGAAATTATGTATTTATATTAGAGGTGACAAATATTGCTCATTTTAATAAATATAAGCATTTTTTGTCTATTTTCAGAAAATGATGGGGCTATTTTGTCTATTTTTTATTATTAATGGGTTAAACGGGCGCATATGTAAGAAACTTACGGGCTTAATGGGTGCACATGTAAAACACTAATTAGGCTATTCGACGGATATTATATATTTAGTTTTTATCCCCGGCTTTTAAACAAGTATTTTTATTTTTTAATTCCACGTTTTATGTCTTTTTTTATTATTTTAGTTTGCGCCCGTTTAACCCGCCCGTTTCGTCCGCCCGTTTTTCCCGTGCCCGTTTTGCCCGCGCCCATTTAACTCGTCGCCCGTTTAACCCATCACCCGTTTAGCCCGCCGCCCGTCCCTTTTACCACCTCTAATTCAAACTTTCATAAGCGGAAACTTCAAATGCTAATACTCAAAAAAACGATTTTTGACATGTGCCCTAATATGTAAATTAAGCTAGTTGATTTACGAATGAAAGTTAAAACTTAAAATTGCTTTTCGAATTATTAAAAATTGGTTCAATTTTATTTATTGAGATCATAAATTTTTTTTGCATGTACACGTGAATTTAAATTGTAAGAGTAATAAAATTATAAACTTAATAATATAGAGGAATTGCGTATGAACACTAACACACTCACATCTTTATTTTCATATAATACCTCTCGTCTCACTCACTTTATTTTTTTATATTACCTCTCGTCTCACACACACTCACATCGTTATTATCTTTCTAGATGTTTCTTGATATGTTCTTTTTCGGACGATCTTTGAGATGATCTTTTGGATGATCTTTGGATCATGTGCTCTCTTTTGGACGATCTTTGATATTTCTTGATCTGCTCTCTTTGGGACGATTTTGGGGAAGATCTTTGATGTTTCTTTATCTACTCTACTCTATTTGGGACGATCTTTAGAATGATCTTTCAATCATAATTACCTCTAATTTAATTTGGGATGATCTTTCGGTTTTGTAGATGATCTTTGTTAGCCTTAAATGTGTGCGACTAACGGAATTACATTAGTTTCATAGCCGGGACTTGCAGGGACTATTAATGTCACATGTAAGTAGTTCAAGTCCCTTGCTATATATACCCCTCCATACTTCCATGGAGGGGTTAGAATTATCATTTCTTTCTTTTCTTTCTCTCACTAGAATAAACACACACCTTTCTAGTATCTCTTGTTTTCTCTCACTAACAATGGCTAAATACTTGTTCAATCCTCCCCGACCTCCGGGTCATAAACCCGTGTTCATAGTGAATCCAAGTTAACAATTGGTATCAGAGGTAACCGGGGGTGTTTCGTGTTTTTGATTCGTGGTTATGTTCATGTTTATGTTCGAGTTCGTGTTGATCTTGGTTCGTACTATTTTGGTTGAATTTTTCTTTTATCTGCTTTTATCACGTTTGATATTATCTATTTCTCATTATCATGTCTCTGTCATAAATTCTTTGTCATCTATCTTTTACTCGTTTTTTGTCCCATTCTACATCATTAGATCCATTTATTGGAAAAAGGACAAATATATCAAAAGTTTCATAGATCCATTTTTTGGGCTGTAAAACCCTTTTGCGATGACTTATTCTGATGATCATTGCGATGGATTTTTTGGCCAAATTTCTATCGCATTGGATCAGGGTTTACATATTGCGACCGTGATTCAAACATGGTTTGGTATTGCGATGCTCATTCAGATGCTTATTGCGATGGGTGTACAACATTGCGATGGAGTGTCTTGTAAACATTGCGATGACTCAAGACAGGGAAAGGTAACATTGCGATGAATCACTAAAAAATTGCGATGACGCAACCATTGCGATGACTCAAACATTACGATGACTCAAGACAGGGAAAGGTAACATTGCGATGACTCACAACATTGCGACACAGTAATGGCTCTTCTCACAACATTGCGATGACTCGCAAAACATTGCGATGACTTACATTTTTGAAAATCAAAACATCGCAATGTGTATCTTGAGTTCATTACCAAACCTGACCAGAAACTTATCATCACACCGTGTCAACTCGGTAATTACCGAGTTGACCGGGTCAACTCAATGAGTCTTGTATCTCATCAAACAAACACCAGCCTTTTAACTTCCATCAACACCAACTCTATCTTACACTAACCCATCGTTACCTAAACCCAACTAGACTCAAAACAAACAGTATATTGATCTTAGATTCAGTCTAAACAATTGAAGATCTTCGAAGATCTTGTGTTTTTGACCATTTTTCTTCACTGACCCATATCAAGAGTAAACCCTCTTTCGATATACAAATTTAAAGAGAAATTAATAACAATTATGTTATAATCCCTCTTTGATTCATTTAATCAACTCATGCAATTAAAAACAAAACCTACCCGTGACCTATGTAATAGATCTTGATGCTGCGTCGAAATAGATATGAAATTGATGTTGTACTTTGTACTTTCTATGTTTGATGCGATAGATATGTGGTTCTAAGTCTACGAGTTTGAAATGTGATTGATTGTTATGATTCGATTTAAGATAGATGGGATTGATGTTTGAGTCAGTCTGCTGTTATTGATTTGGGAAATGAGATGATGCTGATGAGGCGTGTTATGGGTTAGTTAACTCTAAGAAGAAGAGTGATATGTGTTAAAGATGTTAAATTTTGATGGTTGAGATATGAGAAAGTGTTGGGGGCGGTATAAACTAGAAATGAGGATAAGTGGCTGCGTGTTTTAGAAAATGGGTTTAGGGTTATAGTAACTGTGAGTATTATTAGGGTAAATGATTTATATCCTAACTTATACTCGTGGATCTGTTATCCCATTTTTCAGCCCGAGTATGTAAGACCATGGTTGGAATTGGGTTTATGTGATGGGCCTCAAATCTTTTTATGTATCGAGCAAAATTGCCTCTTATGGACCACATTATGCTCAAGAATCATTGATGGGCCAAATGATTTTACATTTATGGCATGGGATACGAATTTTGGTTATATATTTCGGGCGAGTATGGTGTCGATTATCGGGTATATGGATCGAGTTTCAAAGTCAAGTTAGCTAGACCACGTTGATGGCTTCTCATTCTCTAGTCATCGTTGGTTCCCTAGTTAACGACACTCAATCAAACACAACACACAAAACACAAACACAACAAACACGACAAACACGACAAAAACAAATAAACACCAAAACGGTCCTTTAAGATTCACTGAAATTGTCAAAACGGCTAGTATTCGGAGCAAAGAATGTCAAGTGATTACGAAGTGGATTTGGTATTTGTTATTTGAAGTTGAAGTAGAATTTCACGAAGGCGTATACTCAATTCAACATCGAGCCTTCTCACCCCTTCTATCGATTGATGATTCGCTTCAGCATTTATGATTGAGACTTGATTTATCTAGTTTCCATTGTCAAGGGATGGATGGTCGACGACATGGATAACTATCGCTTAAGGAGTTACGTTGTAGTGCTCAGTGTCACACTCACCGGTAGTTGTAGATATTTCAAGAGGTGTTTTACATCTTATACTTCTGTCTCCTTTTATGTATAAGGTACTAAGAGACGTTTCTCTGCACCGTTCGTCAATCAACAAAAGTGCTAAGCGTAAGTAACAAATTTGAGGGATTGTACTTCAGTTTCAAGTTTGGAATATCAGGTTTACTTCACCAGTGGTCACTACAAATAGCCGAAAGAATACGAGGTTGGTAAGTTTAGTCAGAGAGTAAATGAGTAGAGATGTGATCAGCAAACAATTCTCACGAGCAACTTGAGCTACAAAATGTCAACAAAGATTTTTGCTTCAGACACGAACATCTCGCGATTCTGATTGTACTTGTCAGGTGATGCTACCGAGTGTTTTTAACCACCATACTTTTGACAAGAACGCTACCGAGTGTTCTTAACCACCATACTTTTGACAAGAACGCTATCGAGTGTTCGTCACCACCATACTTTCGACAATAACATCTCGCGATTTTGACCGTACACGTCAGATGATACTTCCGAGAGTTCGTCACCATCATGGGGGAAGAACGTGTATTTTGGGGTACTTAGTTCAACTTCCAGGGGAAGTATTCTACAAATGTGAGAAGATTTGTTGCTGATTTCTTGCATGTTCCCCCAAACACATAATCATGAAGACCAAAATGTCAAGGCAGCAGTTACTTGGTGTCGTTTGCTTCTTCTTCTACAAAATTCTGTTCTGCACTTTAAATGTCAAAGATAGAAGATTTCTCAAGCTACAGGTTCTGCTCAAGATAGGATATTGGTTTGGGGGGAAGCTGATTCAGAAGCTTCGTAAAAAAGAAGTATATGAAGAAAGCTTTTCAAGACATGTGGTATGAATTGGGGGAAGTTAATCCAGTTCATACATGATACAATGGTTCCTCAACAAGCAAAGACAAAGAGAATTCAATCTGGGGTATAAGTTTTTCTAGAAGACTTGAAGACAACCACGTCATCCTCAGCATTGGAAGCAAACTTAATACTGTCATATTTTTGTTGTATTTGCATTTGTTAGGAACATTGTAAGTAATTCCGTATGTCTCCACATTGGTGGAAGATTGTTAGCCTTAAAATGTGTGCGACTAACGGAATTACATTAGTTTTATAGTCGGGACTTGCAGGGACTATTAATGTCACATGTAAGTAGTTCAAGTCCCATGCTATATATACCCCTCCATATTTCCATGGAGGGGTGAGGATTATCATTTCTTTCTTTTCTTTCTCTCACTAGAATAAACACACACCTTTCTAGTATCTCTTGATTTCTCTCACTAATAATGGCTAAACACTTGTTCAATCCTCCCCGACCTCCGAATCATAAACCCGTGTTCATAGTGAATCCAAGTTAACAATCTTTCATGTTTCTTGATCTGCTCTCAGTTGGTACCTCTAGTTTAATTTTACAAATTGTTTGATTACGGTTTCTATTAATTTAGGATTTTTGTTGCTATGTTAATTTATGGTTAATTGGGGGTGAAAACAATAAAAAGGATGACGAAAAGAAGTGAAAGATTCTGCTAATCAAAATCTTGAAACATAAACAAAGGTACCAATTTTTTTTACAAAACTCAATCTTATTTCTTTCAAGTCTAACAATTATTAAGACACATATATATATAAATGAATTTTTGAATGAGAGTTTTGTTATAAATTGGGGGTTTTGTTAATTTTTATTTTTTTATAAGTTTTAGTTTTTTTTATAAACTTTAGGTTTTTAGTAGTTCTTTATGGCTTACGTGTTTGCTTAATTGGCCTTATGGCTTATTTATATGGCATGATTTGAAGATGTTTGGATTTGAGTTGAAACTGAATGTTTAAATAAAAAGAGTATTTGAAGATAAGATGGTTTTATGTTTTGGGGCCTTTTGTTTATTCAGGTTGTGTTTCAAAATAAATTTTAATTCAATCAGATTTGCTTTGTATGATTATATCATGAGGTGTGTGAGAGTTAGTTATAAAAAAATAACGGTTTTGAGTGTGTTACTACTCATATGGATATGAGATTTACCCATTTGCTAACTTTATAATTACGTTAATAAAATGGTTAACTAGTGGTGCTATTGGTTGAATTGGTTACGTGTTGTGTTGCTGTGTTATTCAGGCTGAATCATCTGTATCTTGGCAGGGCGTCACAGTTTGTGGCTACAGCCATGGCGGTATGATGCCTATTTAACCCTCGCGTACATCTATTGATGCAATTGTGTTACTGTTCATAGGAAAGACGTTGTTTACTTTGGTGCCAAAATTTGGTTCCATTAGTGAGGTGCCTTGGTCGGGTGGCCACAGTTTCAGTGTGGTTGCAGATTATGAAGCGAAATATGATAATTCACGATTAATATATTGTTTGATTAAAGGTGGTCGTAGGTTGGCAATGCATCAGGGGAACTTATTTACAGCCGCCACGTCTTTCGCTTTGTTGAATCATCCGTGATTGATTCGTGTTGTCTAAGACTGAGTAATAAAAATATAAGCCATTTGAGCATGTTACTTTTCATAGCACTTACTACGATATCTTGGTCGGCCGGCTACAGTAAAGTGTGGTTGCCGATTATGAAGAGAAAGCCTGATATTAGCGATGACGATATTGGCTTGGAAAGGCATCATGGAATCCTATTTGCAGCCGCCACGTCTTTCCCTTTTGCACTATTATTATATAATAAACTTAATAATAGAGGGGATTTGTGCATCCCTATGAACAATAACACACTCACAACTTTATTTTTATATAACACCTCCCGCTTGCAGGGTCAAGGTTTAATATTTATCAGAAAGTTAAACGATTTTGTATCCATTGTCTTGGATTGTTGGCCTATTCGGTCATGTAACACTCATACTAATTTGCATACTTAATGGCGCTGACGATGTCGTTTATACGTGTGTTTCTTGGTTTCTGACTATAATTACTTTTGCGCTTACGGTGGTTGTCATTGGGCTGATATTTGGCTTGGCATCACGACGACGTGTTTGCAGCCATATCACGTCATTCAACTCTGAGCCATTACGCTGTCGATTACCACGTGTTCTACAAGGTGTAGGTAAAATGTTTGGTCATAAACTTTTGAATTAAGTTTTTTAGATAAAACTGTGGGTGGGAGCGGGAGAATGGGGTGTGTGTGACTGATTTATAAAAAAATAATGATAGTAACGATGTGAGTGTGATATGGGGTGTGTGTGAGCGAGAGGTATTATAAAAAAATAAAGATGTTCAATATCTTGGTCGTGCTGCCACAGTTTCAATGTCGTTGACGGTTGTGAATAAAAAACCTATTTACAGGATGTTTGGGTTGGCAGGCATAACGGGTTCTCAATTTAGTAATTGGCGATAAAGATATTGTTTCATGCGTACGTTCGCCGGTTTCCAAATATAGTTGGTTGGGCGGTGATGATGGTTGTCATCGACCTGACTTTTGACGTGGCATCACGGCGTCGTGTTTGAAGCCATATCAGGTCGCTGGCTTGAATCGCCGGTACCACGCCTTCATCCCTGAGCCATCACTATGTACCATCAGAAGTTTTGTGTTCCAAAATATATGGATAACCTTCGAGGGAAGCAGGGGCAGTTTGATATGTTTAATCTGTTCAAAACAGACTAAATAGCACGTCCATCGACTATGAGCCATTATGTTGTCGGTTATCACCTTTTCCACATGGTGCAGGTATAATGTTTGGCCATAAACTTATGAATTAAGTTTTTTTAGATAAAACAGTGGGTGGGATTGGGAGAATGGGGTGTGTGTGATCGAGTTATAAAAACGTAACGATAATAACGATGTCAGTGTGATACGGGGTGTATGTGAGCGAGAGGTATTATAAAAAATAAAGATGTTGGTCGGGCTGCCACAGGTTCGTGTGATGTTTGTGAATAATAAACCTATTTACAGGATGTTTGGGATGGCAGGCATGACAGGTTCTGAATTTGGTAATTGGCGATGAAGATATTGTTTCATGCATGTGTTCGCTGATTTCCAATTATAGTTAGTTGGGCAACGATGATGGTTGCCATCGACCTGATTTTTGGCGTAGCATCACGGCGTCGTGTTTGCAGCCATATCAGGTCGCTGGCTGAATCGCCGGTACCACACCTTCAACTCTGAGCCATTACATTGTACCATCAAAATTTTCGTGTTCCCAAATATATGGATAGCCTTCAAGAGAAGCAGTGGCGGTTTGAGATGTATAATCTGTTCAAAACAACCTAAACATCTCAAACTACCCCTGCTTCCCTCGAAGGGTATCCATATATTTGGGAGTACGAAATTTCTGATGGTTACCCGTTTGCTGAGAATAATACTACTTGCCATATTTGCGGAGTTTTGTGCATGGGCTTATCAAACAACAATTCCACCACCTCCGAGAACATGCAGATCGCCGGATGGATCTTCTATTACTTATCCAAGAATTAAGCCTTGGGGTAGAAGACATATTTCATTTGTAGAATCTTCACCGGTACGTACGCTCAAATTCGTACTTTATTTCGATTCAGATATTATTTTTTTCAAATTCATTTTTGTGGTTTATCTTTTTTGCAGCATATGCACATCGTATCCAATCTTTCAGTATGGACATCCAAACACTCCTTGGACTCCTTTCATATATACAGTGTTGGGTCGGACTAGAAGCGTCGAAAGGTATGCACAAACATATTTAACATGATTGCATTTTGACAAGATACGACACTTGGATTACATATTCTGTAAGAAAGTGTTTGCATTTATAGTTCTCTAAACCTGTCATATCATATTACATCTATTCAAATAAGCACTTTTAAATAATTCAAAATATCTGCATTTGATTAATAAAAGCCGAAAATTCCAAACAACCGGTGATCAATGGTTGTTTGGAGTGATTACATTATATTTCGAGAAGATGGAAACGCTGTATCTTTTGTGTCAATCTTATTGTTATGCCTTTGTATTGATTAATAACTTTGATTTTATGTAAAATTAAATCGGTTTTGCGTATATCGTTTGGCATAGGTGGTAAACATCGTAGCAGCAACGAAAATGGGCTCAACAGGAGGTGTCATTCGTTCTACAACACAACTGCAGCCTACTAGCTCGCAAGATCAATATGTACGTAGGAATTACAAATTGAAACATGTTGTAGGAATGTCACTGCATTGTACATGCTACTCATACTTGGCGTTATAAAAACTGTTAACAAAAACATTGTGGCGGAGTGCGGGAACAAATCCTAGTAACTATAAAAAGGGGATTGTTAATTATTGCTTAAGAATAAACACCTTAACTTTGTGGTTGTTAATCATGTTGGTGTTGTGGTCACTGCCTTATTGTGTTTGTGGCCGTGGTTACGGTTGCGGTCTTGGACGCGGCCGCCATCAATGACCCGTAATCGTCATTGACACCAACAATGTTGTATTTGACTACTTGTTTTTAGGCGGTTAAAAGTTAATACAGTGAATATAATTGATGACATTATTGTGACTTCTTATCTTTGGATTAGAGATAGAGCTAAGTGTCGTAGTATTTTTTAGGTTGATTGGTATCGCAATCCGAGTATGCTTTGTATTCAAGTGCAATTGTAACATGTCATTGTTTTATCCATGATATCTTCTTACTAACTTGTGACTTTTTAATATATCCCCGTTGTTCAAAAATAAAATTAAAATAAATAAAATAAAAGCTTATAGTTAATAAAATCTTTCATAACCTTGTTGTATAATAAGCCCAATTTATTTTATAAACTAGATTACAAAAACTTTCAAACGTTCGTAATCTCACATGCAGGGGCGCATTTATGTGCATGATATGAGGTGTGCGTTTCCCTCTATAAAGTTTTTGAGAACACAAAAAGTATGTAGAAAAATAGTTTAATTGGTAGAGAAAATATTAGGTGCTCCCATGCAAATTATAAGAATGCCCTCCATACAATTGAAGATTATAAAAAGTCAAAATGCTCATGGTGGTTTTAATGAGATCGTCGGAATATACAGGAGAGAACAAAATGAAGAAGATATAGTGGTAGTTAGGGGTGTCGAAAAAGTTGATCCGATCCGAACCCGAATAATCATATTCGGGTTGGGTCACTCGGGTCCAAAAGTGTATTCGGGTCAATTCGGGTTGACCCGACTAAAATTACACTTTTTATATTATATTAGTACTTAATTGAGCCACTTTTTACACATTTTCCTTAAACTCGGGTTGACCCGAACCCGAGTTGACCCGACCCAAGTTGACCCAACCCGAATTGACCCGAACCCGAGTGACCCAAGTTCTAATTAGGCTCGGGTTCAAATATTATTTTTTTGCTCTTAACCCGACCCGAGTTAATCCAAACCCAACCAGATTAACCCGAATCACACCCCTAATGGTAGTTGACTAGTTGGGAAGGGGAAAATAAATGGTAAAACAAGGTATAAGAGTTATAAAAAAGGACATGTTGTATTATTCATTAATCAATTGTTTATTATATATCTTTAAATGCAATAAGTTAGAATAAATTATTTTTTTCTTTGAAGTTTCAATGGTTGAAGTAAAGTAATTTTTTTGCCTTGAGTCTAGTTGTAAACGAGTCGAGTCGAATACTCCAAGCTCGAGCTCGACTCGAATATCAAAACTCAAGCTTGAAGTTTGGTTCGAGTTTGACGGAGCTTTAAATTTTAAGCTTGAGATTAACTCGTCATGGAAACTCGAGCTCGAAGCTCAATTACTTTTACATTTAAAGCTTGAAACTCGATGAATATTTAACATACAATGCTCGGCTCGAATCGGTTTGCATGAAAATTAAAAAGTTATATGTATATGAAAGGATAGAAGTGTAATTTAGCCAAAGCTCGATAAGACTCGTGAGCTACTCGACCTGAGTATTTTGGAGTTCGAACTCAACTCGAAAACATACTCGAATAGCTCGAGCTTGAGCTCGACTCATTTAAATCGAGTCGATTTCGAGTAGCTTACGGGTCAAACTTGAATAGCTCACGAGCTGTCTCATCTCGTTTACACCCCTACTTGAGTCACATCCGATCCGCCTCGACCCGACTTATATTTAGTTATAACAAAAAAAAAGAAATATTTAATGCCCTCTGTGATCACTTTTTCTTGTTCCACCACTGCTCACATGAGTTGATTTCAACACGGCCTAACTTAGTTCATATCATCACGTAACATGCATGCATGCATGAAAGATGACCAAACGTTTGTCCTGTCGAGAATTTGAGATACACAAATATAAACTACGTCTCTATAATGCATGCATCTCTTCATGCTTATACACCAATATATATATTCATATACTTGATTCCACAAATCAATTTTAATCAAAGATTATAAACAAGGCCAAATTTCTCGAACTAACAAAAGAGAGACAAATATTAAGCCTCTATAAACATCATTATTCATTAATAAAATTAATTTTTGGCATATTACATAGCTGAAAGAAAACAAATACTACTTCTTTCAGATTATTACAAATAACATTGGTATATATGTAATTTAGAAACCAAGGAATGAATTCATGAACATTTCCATAACATTCTGAAACATATCTTCACGCTCTAATGACCAGGTCCGCTAGGGCTAGGCCCGGACTCGAGCTGCTGGAGCCAATAAGATACTCCGTTCTTGGCTGTCTCATACACAGATGAGGACGTCGTAGCAAGATTATTTTCCCCGGCGAAGTCTTCGGACAAGAGTCTACCGTTGACTAACAGTGAACTCATAACACCGATCAAGAGGATCGAAAAACAACCACAGACCATGTGTTCCCCATCAATGCCATTTTCGAAAAGATTATATAAATAGAAACACAATGCAGCAAAAGGTTTTAACTAGAAATCTTTGCACTTCAAGACTTGTATAGGCAATTTGTGTTATAATTCAATGAATGTTTCTGAAATGTGGAAAATATATGAGGTATATATATAGACACATGGAGAGATTGGATTAGTGTTTATTTGACTCAAAATAGATAAATATGGTCCATGCATGTGTATGTTTGAATTAAGGTATTACTGTAAACTAAGAATCTAAGAACATAAGTAAACATCAACTCAAATACTATAATAGTAGTAGTACTACCTTGACAATCAAATATTTGACATATCTAGTTTCTTGCTAAAATTTTTGCCCATTAAAAAAGGTTGAAAAACATTAAATAAAATTCTACCTATGCTCTTTCCAGGAAAGGAATAAGGAGTACATCTTTGAATCAAATAAAGACCAAGGTGAAAGGAGATAACACGGCCGGTGTGCATACGTCATATATATATCATATTTTATTTTTATTTTAAATACCTAAAATGACGCATAAGATCATCTTCATTGATTACTTGGGTTTAAGGATCTTCTCCTTCGTGCTGGTCAAATCATGGCCGGTGTTCGTGATGCATGCATAGTCGTTAAAAGTGGAACCTATATATATGTTTGTCGATCATGGCCGGTGTGCCTTTGTGCCCGACGAACCTATAGTCACCGTATTTATTGAGGACATTGTAGTCGATCGGTATAACTTTTACCAACCACACGCGTAGTCGCTAAAAGTGGAAAATGTAGTAGTAGTGTAAACTTATAATTAATTTAATGTCTTCACGACCTGGTTCATTACATTCTGTATGGTAAGAAAACATTCTTCTTTTATACATCCAACATGCCTGCCCGTTCGACTTGCCAGAGCTAATCGTTTATTTCTAGATTTAGTGATTGCAGACATATATGCTGAAACTGAAGTTTTTCAGAACATTTTATACGTTGAAACTTGATTGAAGACGAATCGCTAGGCCTGTATGTATATCGGCCTATTCTCCTAAAAACAACCCTTTTATACGTACTTGTAACGTGATTTCACATATATCATTCAGCTGATTCAAGTATTAAAACTAGTTGTTTATCAAACAACCATCTATGATAATCTTATTCAGAAGTCCATTTTAAAAGTAAATATCCAAGATGTAATCCTAAAGAGAAATTATCATCAGGCAACCAGATGATATACAAAAAGTGTTTGTTTCAAACTCAACTTCGCTACATGGTAATTTGAAGAGATGTTTTACCTCCCCTGCTGCGAGGAATGTTATGAAAGTGTTCTTGGTTTGCTCATGGCTGATAACTCAACATGCGTCTCGTGCATATCTAGTTTCTCTGAGATCAAGATGAACTACACATGAAGAGATCAAACATATAAATATGAGATTCAGATTAGATAGAATATTACCTGTAATGCAAAGATGTCCATGAGAAGTGTAGATTTCTCATTCCTAAACTTCTCGAGCTTTCCACGGCCTGCTTTTTTTTTATCTGTTTGTGCTATAATAACCCGGGCCAGGATCTAATTTGGGAAATTTTCTCTTGATGTCACGAAGAATGAGAGATAAACTCGTAACTGATTCTTTCCAATTATTCATCCTAACGCCTAAATCTTTCAGGTCATGATCTACCCCTCTTGATTTTTTTTGAATTACATCACAATTATTTTCTAAATCTGAAAGTGACAATTTAAGTTTTTCCATGTCTTTTTTTTTTTTGTTTTCCTTGTACTCGCCAAGAGTAACATGAAAATTCTCTGACGTATATTCAACACGAACTGCCGTGGCAATCTTTTCTGGACTTTCACCTTTTAGGAATTTTGTTGCAGGAGCCCAACCAGTATCAATATCATTAGAGACTGCTGCTCTTAAGGCGTCAAGTGTTTATTGCAGGCTTGCAGCCTATCTATTCTAGTCGATCTGTTCTGTTAGAAATTTGGTGGATCAATAATCTGAGAGTCGTGTCATACACTTTCAGATCAAAGTATTTCGACGGTTCTATCGAAATCTTCAATCGGATAAAACTCAGATTGCGAACTGTATTTGTGTTTTGTTGTTATGAATCAGAACCAGAAAAACCAAAAGGTTATATGACCAAAAAACAGTTCCTGTCCTTATGGTTGTAACTGTCAAAACAGTTTATGGTTAAACAGCCAGGGGCCCTGCCCTCGGACCCCCGTCATACGGGGCTTCGCCCCCGTATGATAACCGTAATAATGTCATACAAGTGTGCACTCCGCACAACCCCGACTTGATGAACGTTTATCACGATTACATATTGGTCAACTAAGTCAATCTATTACACTTAAATCACATTGGCAATACAAAATCACCAACATGTTCCTTGGTCAATTACGGGTTGCATCCTCTTCAGCAACTCCAATCTCTTCAGTGTGTTCTTCAAGCTAAGCGGCCTTCATCACTATATACGATAATAAAACAATAACTGCCCACGTGCGACGGTGACCTCAGGGCTATTTCGAAGTGATGGGGGAATTAGACTGCGATCATATTGATGGAATACGATGGACACTTTCGAGTCCACAAACAGTGCTTCACTTTGTTCGTGAATGTCAGCAGTTGACTCAGGAATACCAAAGATAAGTTTCTGGGACCTATTCAGTTCGGGTAAAACGTTGTACTAGTTGGGATCAAGTGAAGATAAAATAGTTTCAGTGGACTTTGATCCATTAATCTGTTCGAGACGGATCTCTCTGATTTTCATGATCGTCTAGCGCGCTTTAAAGAAGAAAACACGGAACAGATTGATTAGTTGTCTGTCAACAATGAAATAAATCAAATCATCATGCTTGCCGAACAGAAACACAAATTCTTGTACAGATATAAAGAGAAGGTGACAGGAGAAGGTGCTATTAAGTAGTGAAGGTTTTAATTGATGTAGAAGTGTAGAACCCTTTCCCATCTTGGACAGGAAGCTAGCAAGGAAAGGAAATGGTGCCGTAGTGTGTATGTGCTAGTACAAATCACACCTTTTTCATTTGTACCCGTTTTGTATAAATAACGATTGCATTGTAACTTTCATCCATTCTGTTTGTAATAAACCTTCAATGATCCAATAACAAATCCCATTTCATCTAATTCGAGACTCTTTTCTAATTTCTTAAATTTCCTATTATTTGAAATTACTTCTTCATTTCTTGTTTGATTTCTAGAAGTATATAACATAGACAAATTTCAGTGTTGCAAAACTAGAGCCGCACGCAATTTTGAGGAGAAAAATTTCCCCTTGATACACTTAAGCTAGCTTATCGTTGTAATATTATGTATCTATTATCTAAGCTTATAAACAGCCAAGGGGTTCAAACATCTCTTATGAATGCAGATGGAATGCTGCCCACATTGTTCATGGCAAAGGTCGCATAAAATCATGGGCGAGTTCTTTGACACAAACCCATCAGAAGTCGCTTATCCTTTTATAGAAAGCAATTTCAATAACTGGTAAATGAGAGATATATAGGATCAAATAGTGTTTAAAAATAAAAAGATTAAAGAGTTCAAGACATACAACATTGACAATGAAGTCTATTAGCAAATTTGAAAAAAAATAAAATAAAAATAAACCGGCGTAAGATACATGTGACTCATTCATTCATATAAATTCTCTTGAGAATATCCTGGAAAAGCTATGAAGTCTATCTTCTTGTACCACCGTTACGGTAACATTTGTGTGATCACTCCACAGCTGGGAAGTTTCTTCATCACAAATCACTTTTAGAGAGACTAAATCGTGAGTTGATATCGGCAGCTGACGGACATGGAGTCCCGTGCAGTAACTCATGTCAATTGTTTCTAGACTACCCAATCCACCTATATTCTCTGGTAACTTACACAGACTCAAACAGTGAGATAGATCTATAGTTCTTAGTTTCTGGAGGTTTCCTAATGATTCGGGTATTTCTGTGAGCTTTGAGCATGAGGCAAGCCGTAAAACTTCCAAATTTACCAGGTTTCCGAATCCCTCAGTGAGTGAAGTTAGCTCGTGGCAATTAGTGACACTGAGTTTCTTAAGGCAAAGTATGTTGCACAAGAGTGCAGGAAATGTAATTAAATCATCACAAGAATCAATGTCTATCTCCGAAAGGCTTGTCAAATGGTTAGGAGTTGTTTCATTAAAACTGTTGCCTATTTTGCACATGATCAAGGACAACTTCTGTAAGTTGACCAACTTAAGTAGCGATGTGCTAATTGAAGATATAGAAACATGATCCAACCTAATGCAGGTTAGACCTTCTAACGTCTTAGGTGTAGGGAAGTTCTTAATCTCCGAAATATCAGATCCATAGTTTGTGATGACTAAGACCTTTAATCTCTTCATTTTTTTCATAAATTTTGGCAAGGGGTGTATCTGTGACATGAAGTTCAATACAAAAACTTCCACTTCGGGGACATTGAGCCTATTCCACCTCGATGGGAGTCTGTCATCTGTCATTATCAGTAGCATGCTTAATAGATTAGAATGCGTGATTAACTATATTCATGAATACATAATAGCTAACATCTATACTTAAGGTGAAAATGAACTAAACCAACCGGTGGAAATTGACAGTAGACGGGCGTGGATAGTCTTTCGAAATATGGGAAAAGCTTCTCCATGTGGACCTAAAATCAACCGCTTTCTATGTCGTACTGACCCTCGGCTGATCAAACGAATAGCCAGTGTTCTCATCATGTCGTGTTGCATAACATCTTCTTCCTCACAATGGTTGGCAACAGCAGCTAAATGTTTCCTGCAGTCGGTTTCAAAGTAAATAACCAAATGGAGGTTATTCATTATATATTCGATCTTATGTTTAATCAATCAAAGGAAAAAAAAAACCAAGTTTCATCTTAATTCTATGTGTACATGTTTGTGAGTTGTGACTAATTATGTTGAAATAAAAGGTCAACCTTAAAAGTCAATGCGGCTAGTAATTGTTTCTAATGATAATTCTGCCTAACAGGTAATTTTTATCTATTATTGTCAAAATGTTTTTGTACAAGATTGTTTTTAAAAGATTGCTGCAACAGCGATTAGGATTTCTTAACCATAATGTGTTTGTGGTTGTTTGCTTTTAATCTTGCTTGTTGGTTTATGTTTCGACAATCCACCTATGACTGAAATTTAAAATCAGGTAGTACCTTATTGGCAACAAAGTTGCAAGATTTTTGGTCGAAAGCCTATAGAGCTTGTCAAGTGTAGCCGAACCCTCTTTATCATGGTTGTATAAATGGATCCACATGTCCATAAGCGTTTTAGCAGCTATCTTCTGATCTTCAGGAAACAACCCCAAGTCTAAATAACATTCCTTAATTTCAGGTTCATCAAACATATCCAAACTCTTTTCTAGAAGAAGGTCTATAAACTTGTCTGAATTCCAGATAGATCGGTTCCCGGTAGACAGTTCATTGAACATAGTTTCCCAGCTTGCCAGGGGTGCCCCGTTGAGCATACCACCAATCACTTTAAGGGCCAGTGGATGATTCTTGCAAGATTTGACCAACTGCAAATTAATTTTTAATGGTTAAGATCACGATATTAATAGAAATTGGATATCAAATAAAGTAGCAGCGATAATAGCTTTCCATCTACCTTATCAACAAGCTCATCTGTTATATCAGAACGTTTTTCTGAAAATGCGTGGTGCCTGAATAGACCAATGGCAAACTGATGGTCTAAAGGGTGCAGTATATATCTATTCTTGAATTGTGTATACTCACTCCTGGATGTGACCAAAATCTTGTATCCAGGTAACTTGAACTTGAATTTCTCAATAATAGAATGAGACCAAACATCATCAAGTACTAACAACACTGGAGTACTACTATTTTCACCCAAAAAGCTGCCCCATTCTTGAATTGCAACTACATCGTCAGCAAAATTGAGCCGCTCACGAGCCGTGTTCCTCTCAAGTAAACTTTTGATAATGACCCTTATATTGGGGCTACTTGAGACGGTCACGAAGTAGACATTTTTATCAAATTTCTCTGCTCAATGAAGAACACTACCATTAAAATTTTATATAGAACATATAAGAACACTATCAAGGATTGTATACTTGTATAAGTTAACGTTCTACATTAATTCTTACAATTGCATTCCTCATAATTTTGTGAACTCTAATACACAAAAAAATGTGTTTTTTGTTAGAATTTTGGTGGATCACAGTAATCTGAGAGTCGTGTCAAACACTTTATTAGATCAAAGTATTTAGATGTTCTATCGAAATCTCCAATCGGATAAAACTCATAAATCGAACAGAAAAAGTTTTTTTATGTTATGAACCCATAACAAAAAATGAACAAGATATATGACCAAAAAACTGTTTGTAGTTTGTAACTGATATAGCAGTCAAACAACAGTTTAAAAACGGGAAAAAACAGGTGTCAAAATCCGGGAATTTAATTTTCAAGTGCGTTTTCGACATAACACTTTATACCAAATAAAATTTTTCTAAGCTCGACCCCAGCCAGGGGCGTTGCCCTTTGGACCCTGCCAGGGCTGCCGCCCCTTGGACCCTGCTACCAGGGGCGCTGCCCCCGAACCCCCGCATGTATGGTAATCGCAATAACGTCATACAAGTGTGCACTCCGCACAACCCCGACTTGATGAACATTTATTATGATTAAACATTGGTCAACTAAGTCAATCCATGACACTTAAATCATATTGCTAATACAAAATCACCAACATTTTTTCGTGTGCGCGTGTGTGTACATCCTTCATCTATTTGAATTTGTAAATTATCAGCAAGATATTAACAAAACTATTGATGATGAAACAAATTGGTGAATACCTTTAATCTCAGGATCATGGCAGAGCATTGTGACCAAAGTAGTCTTCCCAAAACCTCCTGCAGCCGAAACAACTACAACCGAATAATCATCACCTGCCAGATCCTTAACCACCGTTGCCTTCAAAGCTCTAAGTTGATCATCAAATCCTGTAACATTGCCCTGAAGCAATGGCACACGAGACGAACCACTTGACCCCCCTTTCGCATCCACCAATCCATTCTTTACATCCCTAGCCATCACCAAAGGAAGAAAAACTTGCGTAAATTTGAGCAATGACTTATTGAATTTGTCCAACTTGCATGCATGACGCTATCTCTTCCACAAATTGTATCTTATACGCTCGCATTTGCGAACGAGGTCTTCCCCGTCTTTGATAAGATTGATGTACATATCAGCTTCTGCTTTCCGTTGAGCAAGCTCTTTGTCTAGCTTCTCGATGTCTTTGAAGATAGGACCCAGGCCATAAACCGCAGCGTCTCTTGTATATCATTGAGCTTGGACTTAAAATACAAAGTTTGCTTTAATACTTGTATGATGACTAGTGATAATTCAGAAGTAGCAGTTCCTAAAAAAGCTCCTCCAAGTAATGCTCCAGCCATTGATGATAGACCAAAGGATGAAAAATATTCACTTTTTGTTGAGCAAAATCAAGTTTAACAATTGAAACTTAGCCATTGTTGAAATGGGGGGAGACTTTTTAAATTTCCACATAGCAAGTCAACTTTGAAATTTCCACGGAAAGCAGGTAATGACGCGTTTGTTAATTAATCGTTTGTTTCTTTTTTTCCCTTTTCATATGGAAGGTGGATCCTATATCCACTAAAACATCATAATAGGGAGAGAGGGGTTTTAGTTGCCTTGTACATATGGAAGATTTAATAAATTTTTAATATTAAAATAATATTTAGTCTCACTTCTTTCCCCACTCATACAATTTAGTGGAAAAAGAAACACCCCTAAGTGCAACTGTGCAAAAGGGAATTAAGCGGGTGTGGGAGAGGTGCAAACTCGGGTTTTTAGTTGACCCGTTCTATTGACCGGTTCACGATTTAATCGGTTTAACCGCCGGGTCAACCTGATTCTATATATATACGTATACATTTCTTCATATATTTAATATATGATGTTTTATGTATATCTATACTTTTATACTACATATAAAGGAAAAACCACAAAACTTTGAATGTTGAAAATGAGTTAATTATGGAATTGTTGAAAAACCACTTATTTTAGTAATTGTTGAAAAATTAAATGAATAAAAGATATAATAGGAAATGTTAAAAAATTAAACCATAAACAATTGCATAACCTACCGAGTCACGGGTTCGACCACCGGATTAATTCGGTCGAGTAACTTGGTCACGGGTTCGACCTACGGGTCAACCCGGTCGAGTCATCGGGTAACAGATTCGACCATCGGACCACCCGATTGAATCACCGGGTAACGGGTTCGACCATCGGGTCAATCTTTTCGAATCACGGATTCGACCATCAGGTTAATCCGGTCGAGTCACCGGGCCACGGGTTCGACAACCGGATCAATCCTGTCGAGCCACCGGGTTACTGGTTTCGACCACCGGGTCAATCCTGTCGAGTCACCGGGTCACGGGTTCCATCAGCGAGTCAACCCGATCGAGTCAACGAGCACGGGCTTGCCTACCGGTTCAACCCGAACGAGTCACCGAGTTACCGGTTTGACCAACGGGTCAATTAATATGTCGTTAACTATCTATCGCTAAGAAATCTTTGGGTCACGAGTTCGACCACCGAATGAATTAGCATATCATTAATTATATGTCGTTAGGAAATTTCGCTGCTATACGCAGGTAATCGTCTAATGATTTTATATTGTATCTTATGTCTTTGAAGTGATGAAAAATATTGATTCTTCACTCAATAGCTTTAGTATTTTAGTTCCATATTTATAAAATTATAGGAATGATTTGCTAAAAGTTATTAATTTACAATTACAAGTTATAATAGATTGTAATAAAACAATATTAGTTGGAGTGTTAAGTTATTTTTGACTTTATTTTAACTAACAATAGTCACAATCACTTCAATTTATCAATTAAACTTGGAATTTTTGTCGAAAAAAAGTTTTTATCATATTTTTTAATAAAAAATTGTGACTGGGCCGAGTTTATCAAACCGGGTCAACCCGGTTCAACGAAAGACCGACGGTTCAATCCGGTTCCTAAACAAGCAAAAACCCGGTCATATATGAACCGGTCTCTGAGCCGGTTCACGGGTCAACCGGTCCAACCGACCGGGTCAACCCGGTTTTTAAAACATTGGTATCGTCTTAGCAATAACTCACCAAAGACTTACTTTTCAAGTGTACCAAGAAAAAAAAACTCACCTCCTCATCACCTTTCCACTATCATTTTATTTATCTAATTATTTATAAAAAGTAAAAAACAAAAACGTAACTTAAAAACTTTTATTCATAAAATAAAAGACGATACACGGATAATTAAAAACGATACACGGATTATTAAAAACTTAAACATACAAAATTAAGGATTTAAATGCGAATTGAATTGCGGAGAAACTTGCAAAATGAAGATACTTAAATCGCTTCCTTTGTTCAGTTCCAAAGTCACGAAGGACTTTATTCATCCGCGTCGATGGCTCCATTCACCCGTGTATGCCTGGCGTAATGGTAAAATCTAGCAAACAGACACACGTTTCGCGTTATGTACAACCATCTCCCGTATATGCTATCGTACGATCTTTTCTCCGGCTCCTCCAATTTGTCCTCCATGTATTGCACAACCTCAGTCCAAAAACTACGAGAATCCCTTGCGTGCCCTATCACGTTGTTTGCATAAACAAAGTTTCAAGCGTTACACAACACTATTTCTTTCTCGGGTGTCCATAATTGTAGCATAAATAATGAAGTTGTGAGAATTTTAAGTTTGGAGAAGATGATAGAAATGTTGTTTGTGTGTGTTTTTTAAAATGATAAAAGAGTGGCTTTTTATAAATAAATAAAAGAATTGAAATGCTTTTTTTAATTAAAAAAGGTAGGATAGGAAAAATGGGCCCACATTTTATGTAACCGATAGGTGGGTTTCTCACTGTTGGTGATTTTTTGTCTAGGAAACACTCCACGTGTGGGGTTTGGATGAGGTTTATGAAAACCCACGCGTGGCTTTTGGCCACCTGTGAACCCACGAGTGGGTTTTTTCACCCCTTCCACTAGCCTTATAAGAGATTCTATTTTTTTAAATAAAGTGCATAGTACAATCATATATTTTACAAATTTTTTTTTTTTTTTTTTTTTTTTTTTTAGAACGGCAATTTTTACAACTCACAAATTCTATCTTACATGTCTCCACCGAGACTTGAACCCACAACCTTTAGGTTAGAGAGCCAGTTACAAAATGACCGTCTCATGTCCCGGTCTCCTTTCGTTAGTAAAATGAGCACCATATGCCCCTCAGGATGAACGCTGCATATTTTTCTCTCGTTAAATATAACTCGTGTCTAACAGAAAGAATATTATTGTATTTTTGCTTTCACGAGCATGTATGATGAATCTTTGGGTTGAACTTTGCCTTTTATTTTTTTCTTTGACTTTTATTAAAAAAATTAAGGTTTTATTATTTTATTATTTTTATTTTATTTATTTAAAAATATATTTTTTCCGTACATTATTTTTTCGTTTGCACCAAAGTATGGCCATTTTTTACTCGGTAAAATAACGTAAGAAAAATTTTTTTTATAATAATTAAAAAAATTAAAAAATTAGAAAGAAGTAAAAAAGAGTTTTTTTTTTAAAGGAAAGGTTTATCATAAGGAAGCAAAAATATAATAATACCCTTCCTGTTAAACCCACATGAAAAAACAATTTGCACCGTTCAACCATGTATGATGCCTCATTTTACTAACGGACGGATAAAAATTACGTGTAGTGGGCAGAGACATGCTAACTCCGTCCATTGTTTTTGTAGGAAGAGTTTCAACCATTGTTGCCTCTAGGTAGAGTAAGTTTACTTAGTGAACTGGCACAAGCGAAGATGAATCGATCAATATGAATCTCGAGTGGATGGTTGATTGTTGTCTCCTGTCCTAGAAGACGGTCATTCACAAGCCATATGGATGTACTATGCTCTTCAACTTCCAAAAAGTGCAGGCGGCCTCCCGGAGGATGAAGGTAAGTAGCAACGAACCTCCCTGGAACTAACTCTCGTTAATTTTCTAGTTAACTTTGTTTTGTTCAAGGGTATTTATGTTCTTTCTTAATTTCTTTTTAACCTAGTACATTTTTATTGCACCCTTACTCCATGTGGTTTACACTTAAATAGCCTTCTCTAACACTTTTACAAACACACGCCAGGATCAGTATCCCCTTTTCTATGGTATTCGATATATGATATCTAGTTCTAGTGTTTCACTGTATGATCTATGACTGCCCATGTATTTTATATTTAGATCGATTTGGTTTTACACTTTCAGAGTTTCAGTCACTTTACATGAGATGGATGATGTTGAATCTGAAAGGGAGTGTCGTCTAAGAATTAGGCGAAGGAAAAGTAGGCAAAATTTCTGAATCGGTAAAAGGTAAAGATGCGTTTGGGTAAACACGTTAGCTTCTATTACGTGTTAGGCTGAAATCATGTGATACTGTATGTTACATTTGTTCAACTTTTTTTAATTTTTAGCTATGTATGTATTTTAGGTACTAATTTTGTTTTAAAATTATTGTTCATTGGGAGATCAACCTACGAAAAAATGGACAAGTATTAGACACATAACAACGAAATCTTCTTCCTGGATTAGTGTTTATCCATGATGTACGAACAATTAATTGGTTCCCATAAAAGCAGTTCATATTTAGGGTTTATGTGTTTTTAGAAAAGGGGATTTTGATCTTGGCGTGCGTTTGCAAAAGTGTTAGAGGAGGCTATTTAAGTGTAAACCACAGGGAGTAAGGATGCAATAAAAGGATAATAGGTTAAAAAGAAATTAAGAAAAGACATAAATACCCTTGAACAAAACAAAGTTAACTAGAAAAAATTAACGAAAGTTAGTTCCAGGGAGGTTCGTTGCTACTTACCTTCGTCCTCCGGGAGGCCGCCTTTACTTTTTGAAAAATGGGGAGCAAACCTGCAATTTTGGCAAACCATAGGGAACAAACTTGCATTTTACTAGTGATTCTTTGATGAATGGTCCAAGAATGTCTTGCACTTTATTTCTCTTTCTAGATAGATTGCATGCTCTAGGACTTTGCTCGATCATCTTTCGGAAAAGTCATATAAGGAGTTTCTTTTCCCAAACATTCAACGCTCTTGAGTAACCCAATGATTTGTTGCAACCATGATTTTTATATGTGAATCAAAGGCATGCAACTTACATCCTTTACCATTAACGGACACTTATATTTGTTTAAGTCTCATGTTGCTCTATGTATCTATCATTATATTCATTGCAATAATCTCCATGAGAAGTGTAGATATCCCATTCCTAAACCTCTTGAGCTTTGCCACAGCCTACCATTTAAGTTGCTTGTGCTTTATCCAAGTCATGATCTAATTCGGGAAATTTCCTCTTGATGTCGCGAACAGTGAGAGATAAACTCTAAAGTGATTATTTCTGGTTATTCATCCTAGCGTCTTGTAAATAACATCAAGATCAATGACAACACACAAGTTGCACTCAACCAACCACCCCTTTAGTGCTTATTATGAATATACGTATTACAATACAAACATGTCCTCAAATGAGTGTTTGCTAATGAAACATAACCCCCACCAGGTGAATCTTGTCACCTCACTATACAAATCACTCAATACTCTCTTACTAAAACTAAAGACTCAATCAAAGTGATTGATTATGAAACAAGAACAATAATCTACACAATCGTAACTAAACAATTGTAACAAAATAACAGAATGATCACAAATCAATAAGAGAGAACAACAACGAATAAGAATTGAATGATATGAAACTCTAACTGAGATGCAGCTATATATAGCCTCAGAAGTTTCATTTTAGGTCCTCCACCTTTCAACCATTTGACGAATAGAAAAGCCAACTTCCATTAGTTAATATAACTTTCTAATATGACAACTTTAGTCCTTGTACTTATAAACAACAAATTATATCTTTGAACATCCTCCCTCAAGCTTTTCTCAAGAAACATCTAGAACCACTCTACCCAGAAAACATATTTATCATTCCAAGTTTCCTGCAAAAATTATAATGTTGTGTTGTACCAAGACACTTGGTAAAAATATAAGCAGTTTCATCCTTAGTGTTAATTTTCACAGTTCCAGTAATTCCAGTAGACACTTTTTCCCTTATCAAATGAACATCTAACTCAAAATATTTATTTCTTTCATGAAACACGAGATTTGAAGCAGTTTGTATAGTTGAACGACTATCACAGTGAAAATAAACATGATAAATAGATTCAAGACCAAGACTATCTAAGACGAAAGCATAAATAGAGGCTCCAGGTTTCGGTTTGCAAGCCACGTGGGATTTCACAACATCAATTCGATCCTTGTTTGCTTTTGGCTAAAACATTTCTTGAGTTGTTGGTTCATTTCCTAAGCATAAGTGCTCTCAAAAGCCTTTTTCAGTTCCGAGATCATGGAAGCTACCATGATGCATGACACTTGGTTTCCACCATCATAATATTTCAGGTAAGCATCAATCTCTTCTTGAGTTAAATCATCATTTATTGTTGGAAATTGCTCATCGAGAACATACTCTTTGTTCTCGTACGTTAGGGTGAACCTAAGGTTTCCTATCTAATCCATATAATTAGGAGCAGTGAGTATTTCCCTCCTAAGAAATGAGAGTAAGGATAAGTTTGAGTTATGTATCGAAATAGGAGTGGAAGGATCATTTTCAAAAGACATTTGTAAGATAAATCAATTTTTGTTAGCATGAATATTTCTTAATTATTTACGCATTAAGTCTAGGATCCATATTTTAGATTTGATTATGAAGAGGATTGTTATAATCTCTATGAAATTCCTAGTTCTTTTGAGATTAATTGATTTTAGTCTCGGATATGCTCATCTACTATTCATGACTAGGATGCCGAGGATCATGAACAAGATGGTGAATTTAACCATGAAAACCCCGCGTGGTACCTGGCTCGAGTCAGCCAGAGAATCATGAGTCCCACATCACCTCTCACTCATGTTCTCTTATTGATGCGCCAGTAAACCGACACACTCCATTAAAATCTTATACGAGAGATATGCGGTTTTCATGGATTAACATACTATATCTAGGACAGGAGTTTGTTTTAGTATACTTTTAATCTTGACTTCATCCTATCAAAAGTTCTTTCTAGCTCCATTGAACGCACAAAGAAGCGAAGAAGCAGGTCAGCGCGAAGCATATTATAAACCTAACATATTTAGGGAAGCAGAACGACCAGCCGTATACTTCTCTTATATTTTGTTCATATGGGTGACCCAATCTATTGATAACTACCGATGTATTTAGATTTAGTGATAATATATAATATAACAATCATAAGTGTATAAAGGTGCTATTAAACGTTTCAAAGTTTAGGATTCTAATTCAAACATTTTAAATTCAAGCGTATATTTTAACAGTTCAAAATATAAGGTTATAAATTTTAAATTCAAATAGTAATCAATGATCGCAAGATAATAATATAATATCCAATTATTTACAATTATCACATGTTAACATTTTACTAATTTAAGTCTTAATAAAACTAAGTTAAGGCACTGATTCCACTTATGGGTTTTCAATACATAACTAGATTCACACGCATCGAAAATAATAATTAATCTAGGAAAAGAAGAAAATTAAACCCCATATGGCCGTAACTTAATAAATAAAAGCAACTTAAAAGAAATAAATGAACAAATAATAAAACACTAACCTTTATGAAAATCGAATTTCACACGACCACCTTGGTCGAACTTGGAGGCGAGTATCCAAACTAGAATACCTCTAATAGCACACACCCGCGAATCAAAGAGAAAAGGGGTTCATTCTCCTAAGGTCCCAATACACTATAGACTCTTATAAGGAGTATGAATCACATACCCCTCTATTTATATTCAGAGTAAGGGGAGGAAGGGTGTTGGGAATTATTTGTTAAGTGTCAAGTACCGTTAGTGTATTTGAAGTACTGTTAGTGTTATGTAAGTGCCGTTAGTGTTAATGCGATACATAGTAAGTACTGCTACTTATAAAATAAGTACTGCTATGATGATTAGGACGAATATATCTTTGTATAAGATATGTCATAGTTATAGTTAGAGTATATCTTATGTGATATACCTAAATAGTTAGAATATTGATAATATATCGTCTGTGATATAGTTATCGTTATAGAATATTCTAAGGTTTCTAGGGTTCCTTACTCTATAAAAGGAACATAGGTACAATGTCTTTCATGTACCTCATTCAAGTCGATTAATAAGAGAATCGGATAGTTAAAAGTAATTCTATTCTTCTGTGATTTATAAGTTAGATTCCGCATAACTTATTTAGTGTTTAGTAAGAGTGCTCAAAGTGTTTTAGTTTGATTACAAACTATTATACTAATTCTTAACAGAATATAGATCCAACCAAAGGGATCAACAAAGGGGTTTGGGTTTACTTTTTGGGGAGATGTGGGATCCCCAAAAAATGTCCTCTAGTTTTCCCATACATCGTATAATATCATTCATATATGTTGTGTCAAGTTTTCCCTTATACGCAATAAAAATGAATGTTTTGAGTTACTTTGTGTCATTTTATTGTTTTACTCAATTTATGGCTTTCGCTAAAATGCACATTTTAAATAGCCATAATTTTATTATAGCTTCAAATTTTATCTCGTTATATATGTTCCACCACCATTTCCTTTTCTAAGCTTCAAACACCACCATCTTAAATGTTATTCATTGTCATCACCTCCAAGAACGTCATAAAGATACGTAAAAGAAACATAAAAACCAAGGAAAAAAAGGATGAAGATAGACACCAACAAGTGAGGCGCATCAGGCGCTTGTAGCCCGGCTGCATTAACCCCGATAGTAAGACATTATGGACGTATGGAAGGAATAAGTGTACCTTAAAGCTATAGGACATCTCTATGAAACTGAGGATCTGCCCGGCCTCCCACTGTCACCAACAAAATATACTTATCAATATTTCACACCTGCACGTTAGAAATAACTCTAGTCATATGTATTAATGTATTTATACTAAAAAATGAAGACATGTACAAAGTATAATCGAACTAAACTTGAGCATTGTGTTGAAATGGTTATTCCAGAAAATACACAAGCCTACTTGCAAGCAAAATAAGTTGAAATCATTAAAACTGAAATAGGAATGAAGCCTTAGTAATAAAGAACCAGAGCGACTCTATCTTACTATATTATAAAACATTTGGGACTTTTGTAACAAACTTTTTTTTGGTTGAATTTTAAGACTTTTTCACTTAATATATGAATCAAGTTGTTAAATATATATCTTCCTCTTAACAACCTTTTGTAACAACTTTTTGTAACAAACTTTTGTAACAATATATTAAAATAACATCTTTAATTTTGAGATAAAATATTATTTTCATAATCTAAATTCATCATATTTTCTAAAATTTTGTGCTTTTTAATTCAATATCAATTTCGTTAAATTTTATTAACTTTTTTTATTTCCTTTTTTAGCGGGTTTATTTTGCTTTAACTTTTTTGCCATTTTAAATTAATGTAAATACGAACTTGATAGGTAAAATAGTAACATTTGTTTGCTTCAAAAATCGTCATTAAGTACTCGCCGCCGCTTTGCGCGGGCACTGTACTAGTTTTTTGTAATTGGAATCATAAATGTGTGTGCATTAGTAGATAAAAAGTACCGATATATAGTTAGTTGATTTGCAGTATTCTTCATGCACCTCCTGATCAAATCTCTATTGAAAGGAATGAAGATCTTATTGGAAATATCGTCCAATATATTGTGAGATATGTTCACACCTGGTAATGAGTTTGGAGGTATGGAATATGCACCCATAGGTCCCTGAACACCCTAACTCAAATAATGGTTAAGTTATGTTCTCCGCGGCCAGAAGCTTTCAAGACAGGCACTAGTATTTACACTAGCGGTACTTAAAGTACCGCTAGTTATGTGCCCATCGGTACTAAGATATTAGTACCGGCGCTGGGGCTGGACATGTATTCTTGTAACGGTCTTTGACCTATTCAAGTGTCAGTTAAACTGCATTGATGACCACATTTAATTGGTCATATAACTATTATGTCCTAGTATTATTGAGCTTATTAAGAGGAGATTAATGGGCCACTAATTCCTCATAATATTATTGACTAGGTTAAGTACATCTCATATAAATATGAGATATACAACTACATGAAGAGACAAAAAAAAAACAAAAAACACTTGATAACAAAGGGTTAGAGATTTGTGCTTAAATCATTAACAACATTTGGTCTTATCCCAAGTAGATATTCGCGATACCCAGGCATTAGGGTCGAAATACTTTACTTTCGAAAGTGATAACACCATTTCAAGTGATATCCGGTAACCATTCATTGGTACGTAGTTAGGCTATTGATTATCTTCATCCTGTTCTAGGATTAACCACCAACATATATTAGTTGACTTATATGAGATGAATGTTTTAGAAAGAAACTATGGGAAACAATTAAGTATAGATGATAAACTCCTATCCTTGGCGTAATTCCACTCTTGTTTCATCGTTAAAGCATCCATCACCAATTTGTAAAATTATTGAATTGAACATGTGAACAGACTCACTGCTACAAAAGCCAAATGATGGGAAACTAGATCTGTTAGTTTTCCCTTAGTCGTAGATTTAAGAATAAATACGTTGTGAAGCTTAATCTTGCTTGTGCCTAGGAAACATGCAAGTAGTGAAAGACTCACATAGGTGCTGACCTTTGTGAGCATCCACAAAAAAGTCCAAGTCAGAGACATTATCAAGGAAGTCAAAGATTACTTGAAGACATACTCATCAGTTGTGATGGATAACAGGTGAGATGTATCAGGGACTCTAAGTGGTTGAGTATTAACAGGGGGTGACAATACCTTGTTAACACTCTGTACCCTTTGGATATCTCTAAGGGCACGTTTGGTACAGAGAATTTCAGAGATTAGAGATGAAATAAAGAATTGAATTCTTAGAAATGAAATCTAAGGAAATAGTTTATTGAATTCCTTTGTTTGGTAGCGTCGGAGATTTGAACTTTAAAAATATTAATAAATAACAATTAAAGTTAATAATTAATAATAATAATAATAATAATAAATAATATTATTATTATTATTACTATTATTTAAAAAGAAGGGCTTTACCTGGTTTGAGTCTGTGTGGCGGTGGGCTCAAACCCCGTGGATTAGTCGGCCAATGAGTCAGAAATCACGGTTACCAAAAAAACAATTAAAGTTAATAATTAATAATAATAATAATAAAATAGAAAAATTATTATTATTATAAAATTTAAAATAAAAATAATAATAATAAATAATAATATTAATATTAATATTAATAATAAAAATTAAAAGTTAATAATTAATAATAATAATAATAATAATAAATTAATAATAATAAAATTATAAAATTATAAAATTATAAAAATAATAACAATTATTATAAATTTTGAAAATAAAAATAAAAATAATAATAAATAATAATATTAATATTAATATTAATAAATAACAATAATAATATACACCCATCGTCTTTTGTCCGTGTGTGGGCGATTTTTATGACGATTCCATCGTCTTTGTCTCATCTGTCCTTTTCATCATCTATCATTTTCATCTCTACATGACTAATTCATGATTACTAATAATAATATTAGAAAGTTCTATCCTATCATTCATTCATTTGTTAACTATCATTCTCGTTTCACTGTCTTTGGCGTCTTATTAACCATCATTCTTTCATCATTCATTTAGTTTCGTCTTATTAACCATCTTTCTTTCATCATTCATTCATTTTTTAATCCCGTTTCTTTCATTCATTCTATAATCTCCTTCATTCATTCATTAATTAATCCCGTTTTCCGTTCTTTTCACCCGTTTTCCTTTCTAGATTCGCTGCTAATGGTGGTTAGTGTGGGCTGTTCGTTTTAGGTCATATCAGTGGGTTTTGTTTCTAACAATACCCACCAGTTATATAAGGATTCGATCGGGTACTGTTCGTATCAGGGGTACTGTGGGGTTCGGGTTGCTGCTGCTGGTGGTTATGTGTTTGTAGGTTCAGTTTCCTTACAGGTGGTTAGTGTAGATTGTTGGTTGTTTGTGGCTTCTAGGGTTGTTCGCTTGTAGCATTAGGTCTGGGTTTCGTTTGCGCGTGGTGGGTTAGTACTTCAGCTGTGGTGAGTTTGTTAGCGGGTTAGTACTTGTCTAGCGTTAGCAGCGTAGATTTGTTTCGTCTCAATAGCAGTGGCACTTTTCTTGTGTATTCAGAACGGTAGGTTGTTTGGCAGTGGCTCGTTTCAGATTGGGGTTTTTGAGTGGTTGGTTGTGAGTGTTGGTTTTGAGTAAAAAACCCTGCAATTATCCTACAGGGGTGGTATTACAGGTAGATTTGCGGCATGTGGTTCGTTCATTTACTAGTTGTTCGTTTGTTGGTTGTTTTGGGGTTGTGTTGTGGGGTTTGCGCGTACTATTGGTTGTTTTGTGTTGGGTTTTATTGTTTTGATTATGGGTGATTCGCTTAGAATTTCTTGCCCTTTGCAAGGGGGAGAAGGGTGTGGAGCTGGTAGAGGTGGGCGGGGGCATTCTAAAAAGTATTTTATCGACCACTTGGGTACTCGCCATTTTAAGACGGATGTGTTGAAGGGGGTTTACAAAGCGCGTATCGCGAATGATTTTTCCTTGTTTTCGGCCCTTGATCTTGCTTTGCATCAAGCGGGGATTTGGTTATGTGGTGAGTGTCTTTGTACGCATACTTTTGGTAAGAATTGTAGACATATGGATGGTGTTGTGGTTGAGTCTCCAGATTTTGAGGATTGTGCGATTTGGGGGATTGTTTTGCCGGTTTGTTCGCCTAGTGCGGATGTTGATGTTGATCGAGGTCAGGTTTCGTTGTCAGGTTCTGGGCCTCCCACAGATTGTGACGAGGGTTCTGTTAGAACTGGCTTAGGGGTGGGTTCACTTTGTTTAGATGTTGACCTCCTTGACCGTTTCTTTTTGATGCGCATACGCACGGTCAAGTGCATCCCGCCTAAGTTGAGGCTTGGTTTTGCTAGGATTTTTCTTAGTGCTCTTGACAAAGTTTTATCTAGCCCAAGTGATATTGCAGCGTGGGTGGAACTTCTCATCTTACCGGGTTGTATTTTGGCGGTGTTCGTATCGTCTTGCAGGGCTCAGCGTCGATCTGGTGAGAGGGAGCGTGGTCAGTTTGTTAGTATTTCTAGTGCCATTGCTCGGTGGAGGGATCCTGGGGAGAGGATTGGTTTGATCAGAGATCGTTTAGGTGGTCTTTCCTTTTCTTCGCGTAGGTACTTGAGGTCGAAAGATGCTATGGCGGCTAATATTTCTCAGTGCAAGCGTAAGTTGAGTGATGGCCACTTTTCAGCGGCTATTAAGGTCCTCACTTCTTCGGGTGTTGCCCCTGATTCTCCTGACACCCTGGGGGATTTGGAGGCTAAGCATCCCTTTGCTTCTCCTCCTGTTGTGCCTTCTTCTTCCTGTGGGGTGGACACGCTTTTTGTTCGCAAGGATCTGGTATTGAATCGGATTCGAAGTTTTCCCAAAGGTACTTCTTGTGGTCGAGATGGGCTTAGAGCTCAACATTTTTTAGATGTGTTGGGAGGAGCAGCTTCTGCTGTGGCTGATGATCTTTTGGTTTCTATCACTGGTGTGGTTAATCTGTTTCTTTCTGGTAAGTGTCCTAGTCTGCTTGGTGAGTTTATTGCCAGTGCCCCTTTGACTCCGCTTGTTAAGCCTGGAGGGGGCATTCGGCCTATTGCTATTGGTACTGTGTAGAGGAGGCTTGTCTCTAAGGTTGCATCTTCTTCTGTTGGGGAATCGATGACCTCTTATCTACATGATTTTCAGTTTGGTGTGGGGGTGCCAGGTGGGTGTGAGGCGGTTCTTCATTCTGTCAGCAGGTTTGTGGAGGAGAGAGGGGATGAGGCCGGACTTTCTATGCTTTTGGTGGATTTTCAGGATGCCTTTAATCTTGTTGATAGGAGCACCATTATTCATGAAGTTCGGCTGAGGTGTCCGGCTATCTCGCCTTGGGTGGAGTTTTGCTATTCTCGGCCAGCTCGGCTTTGTTATGGGGATTCTATTCTTTGGTCTTCTCAGGGGGTTCAGCAGGGTGATCCATTGGGTCCCTTATTATTCTGTCTTGCTCTGCATCCACTTGTTCATGCTATTCATCAGGCGTGTGAGCTCTCCCTTCATGCATGGTACCTTGATGACGGCACTATTATTGGTGATACTCTTATGGTTTCTAAGGCTTTGGATATTATTAGTGTGGAGGGACCGGCTCGTGGGCTACATCTAAACGTTGATAAGTCTGAGCTTTTCTGGCCGGTGGAGGATCCTCGGGGGTTGGTAGATGGCCTCTTCCCTGCTTCTATTTCTCGTCCGAGGTCTGGTGTCAAGCTTCTTGGTGGCTCTATTAGTCGTGATTTAGGTTTTGCTGGTAATTTTGTTGCGCGTCGGGTTTCTAAGGCTATTTCTTTGTTAGAGACTATTAGGGGGCTTGATGACCCGCAATGTGAACTTCTTCTCCTTCATTATTGTGCTGGTGTTTCAAAGTTGGTGTATGCTTTGAGGACTTGCCCCCTGGGTTTCTTGAGGGTGTTTTGTCACAGTTTGATCAGGCCTTACGCGCGTCTTTGGAGTTGATTGTTACGGGTTCAGGGCCTGGGTTTGGTGATTTGCAGTGGCGTCTTGCTACTCTTCCTATCAGTATTGGTGGCCTAGGGGTCTTATGTGCTGAGGATGTTAGGTGCTTTGCCTTTATTGCTTCTCGTTTACAGTCTGGTGATTTGCAGGATCGGATTTTGGCGAGGTCTGGGATTGTTTCGCCGGGCCCTATTTTTCAGTCTGCTCTTGATGCTTTCTCGACCTGTTGTGGTGTCGATCCTCTCTCTGTCACCACTAGCTCTCCTGTCCCCCAGTTTATGAAGTCTTTGGCAAAGAGTTACTTTGGTTTCATTGATGGTTGTTTGACGTCGCATTTCGGGTTGAGTCGTCGTCAGGAGGCACTTCTCAGCTGTGTGCGTGCTCCTCATGCGCAAGATTACCTCTTCACTATTCCGATTGATGGGCTGGGACAGCGGATGAACCCGAGACAGTTTCGTGCGGTATTGTGTTATCGTTTGTCGATTCCTTTATTTCCTGATGGTTCTTTGTGCTTGGGTTGCCATGTACATCGGATGGATCTGTGGGGTGATCATGCTGTTCATTGCGCTAGTGATTTGGGGGTTAAGTTTCGGCACAATCTTGTTCGTGATGTGTTGTTTGATATTTGTTCTAAGGTTGGTGTGTCGGTGAGGAAAGAAGCTGATATGGGATTTGTTTCTGATGGTGGGCGTGATCTTCGGCCAGCAGATTTATTGTTACACAATTGGTCCCAGGGCAAAGATGCGTGTTTAGATGTTACAGGGGTTTCTCCGTTTGCAGGGGCGGGGTTGGATTCGTGGGTTCCTGGGAGTGCTTTGCAGTCGGCTGTTCAGAAGAAGAAGAGAAAGTATTCTTCTATTTGTGCTGAGCATGGTTACTCGTTTATTCCATTCGCCTTCTCGACTTTTGGGGAGTTTGAGGAGGAGGCGATGGGTACTCTCTCGCGTCTTAAGCGGTTAGCTGATTGTCATTTTAATGACGCGAGGAGTGGTGGTTTTTTGATGTCTAGACTTAGTTTTTGTATTCAAAAAGGGGTGGGCGCGCAGCTTGTTTCGCGGCTCCCTTCCAATTTTGTGTGATTAATAAAATTGGAATTTCGAAAAAAATAATAATAATAATAATAATAATAAAAAGTTATTTTAATAAATAACAATAAAAAAATAATTAATAATAATAAAAAAATAAAAGATAATAAATAATAAATAAGAAATAAATAATAAATAATAATAATAATAAATAAGGAGTAGGAGCGCAAATTATGTCTAGACTCCCATCCAACTTTGTGTAACGATTTTATGTTATATTAATGAAGATAAGGTTGATAAAATAATAATAACAATAATAATAATTATAATAACTATAATAATAATAAATAATGACAATAAAATAAAATAAAATAGTAATAATAATAATAATAATAATAAATAAAAATAATAACAATAATATTAAAATTATTATTATTATTATTATTATTATTATTATTATTATTTTTTTTTTTTTTGAATAAAAATATTATTATTATTATTATTATTATTATTATTATTATTATTCTTTTTTTTATTCAACCATCACTTTTTTTATTATTATTATTATTATTATTTTATTTTTTTATCGAAATTCTAATTTTATTAATCACACAAAATTGGAAGGGAGCCGTGAAACAAGCTGCGCCCCCACCCCTTTTTGAATACAAAAACTAAGTCTAGACATCAAAAAACCACCACTCCTCGCGTCATTAGAATGACAACCAGCTAACCGCTTAAGACGCGAGAGAGTACCCATCGCCTCCTCCTCAAACTCCCCAAAAGTCGAGAAGGCGAATGGAATAAACGAGTAACCATGCTCAGCACAAATAGAAGAATACTTCCTCTTCTTCTTCTGAACAGCCGACTGCAAAGCACTTCCAGGAACCCACGAATCCAACCCCGCCCCTGCAAACGGAGAAACCCCTGTAACATCTAAACACGCATCTTTGCCCTGGGACCAATTGTGTAACAATAAATATGCTGGCCGAAGATCACGCCCACCATCAGAAACAAATCCCATATCAGCTTCTTTTCTCACCGACACACCAACATTAGAACAAATATCAAACAACACATCACGAACAAGATTGTGCCAAAACTTAACCCCCAAATCACTAGCGCAATGAACAACATGGTCACCCCACAGATCCATCCGATGTACATGGCAACCCGAGCACAAAGAACCATCAGGAAATAAAGGAATCGACAAACGATAACACAATACCGCACGAAACTGTCTCGGGTTCATCCGCTGTCCCAGCCCATCAATCGGAATAGTGAAGAGGTAATCTTGCGCATGAGGAGCACACACACAGCTGAGAAGTGCCTCCTGACGACGACTCAACCTGAAACGCGACGTCAAACAACCATCATTGAAACCAAAGTAACTCTTTGCCAAAGACTTCATAAACTGGGGGACAGGAGAGCTAGTGGTGACAGAGAGAGGATCGACACCACAACAGGTCGAGAAAGCATCAAGAGCAGACTGAAAAATAGGGTCCGGCGAAACAATCCCAGACCTCGCCAAAATCCGATCCTGTAACTCACCAGACTGTAAACGAGAAGCAATAAAGGCAAAGCACCTGACATCCTCAACACATAAGACCCCTAGGCCACCAATACTGATAGGAAGAGTAGCAAGACGCCACTGCAAATCACCAAACCCAGGCCCTGAACCCGTAACAATCAACTCCAAAGACGCGCGTAAGGCCTAATCAAACTGTGACAAAACACCCTCAAGAAACCCAGGGGGCAAGTCCTCAAAGCATACACCAACTTAGAAACACCAGCACAATAACGAAGGAGAAGAAGTTCACATTGCGGGTCATCAAGCCCCCTAATAGCCTCTAACAAAGAAATAGCCTTAGAAACCCGACGCGCAACAAAATTACCAGCAAAACCTAAATCACGACTAATAGAGCCACCAAGAAGCTTGACACCAGACCTCGGACGAGAAATAGAAGCAGGGAAGAGGCCATCTACCAACCCCCGAGGATCCTCCACCGGCCAGAAAAGCTCAGACTTATCAACGTTAAGATGTAGCCCACGAGCCGGTCCCTCCACACTAATAATATCCAAAGCCTTAGCAACCATAAGAGTATCACCAATAATAGTGCCGTCATCAAGGTACCATGCATGAAGGGAGAGCTCACACGCCTGATGAATAGCATGAACAAGTGGATGCAGAGCAAGAGAGAATAATAAGGGACCCAATGGATCACCCTGCTGAACCCCCTGAGAAGACCAAAGAATAGAATCCCCATAATAAAGCCGAGCTGGCCGAGAATAGCAAAACTCCACCCAAGGCGAGATAGCCGGACACCTCAGCCGAACTTCATGAATAATGGTGCTCCTATCAACAAGATTAAAGGCATTCTGGAAATCCACCAAAAGCATAGAAAGTCCGGCCTCATCCCCCCTCTCCTCCACAAACCTGCTGACAGAATGAAGAACCGCCTCACACCCACCTGGCACCCCCACACCAAACTGAAAATCATGCAGATAAGAGGTCATCGATTCCCCAACAGAAGAAGATGCAACCTTAGAGACAAGCCTCCTCCACACAGTACCAATAGCAATAGGCCGAATGCCCCCTCCAGGCTTAACAAGCGGAGTCAAAGGGGCACTGGCAATAAACTCACCAAGCAGACTAGGACACTTACCAGAAAGAAACAGATTAACCACACCAGTGATAGAAACCAAAAGATCATCAGCCACAGCAGAAGCTGCTCCTCCCAAAACATCTAAAAAATGTTGAGCTCTAAGCCCATCTCGACCACAAGAAGTACCTTTGGGAAAACTTCGAATCCGATTCAATACAAGATCCTTGCGAACAAAAAGCGTGTCCACCCCACAGGAAGAAGAAGGCACAACAGGAGGAGAAGCAAAGGGATGCTTAGCCTCCAAATCCCCCAGGGTGTCAGGAGAATCAGGGGCAACACCCGAAGAAGTGAGGACCTTAATAGCCGCCGAAAAGTGGCCATCACTCAACTTACGCTTGCACTAAGAAATAATGGCCGCCATAGCATCTTTCGACCTCAAGTACCTACGCGAAGAAAAGGAAAGACCACCTAAACGATCTCTAATCAAACCAATCCTCTCCCCAGGATCCCTCAACCGAGCAATGGCACTAGAAATACTAACAAACTGACCACACTCCCTCTCACCAGATCGACGCAGAGCCCTGCAAGACGGTACGAACACCGCCAAAATACAACCCGGTAAGATGAGAAGTTCCACCCACGCTGCAATATCACTTGGGCTAGATAAAACTTTGTCAAGAGCACTAAGAAAAATCCTAGCAAAACCAAGCCTCAACTTAGGCGGGATGCACTTGACCGTGCGTATGCGCGTCAAAAAGAAACGGTCAAGGAGGTCAACATCTAAACAAAGTGAACCCACCCCTAAGCCAGTTCTAACAGAACCCTCGTCACAATCTGTGGGAGGCCCAGAACCTGACAACGAAACCTGACCTCGATCAACATCAACATCCGCACTAGACGAACAAACCGGCAAACGAATCCCCCAAATCGCACAATCCTCAAAATCTGGAGACTCAACCACAACACCATCCATATGTCTACAATTCTTACCAAAAGTATGCGTACAAAGACACTCACCACATAACCAAATCCCCGCTTGATGCAAAGCAAGATCAAGGGCCGAAAACAAGGAAAAATCATTCGCGATACGCGCTTTGTAAAATCCCTTCAACACATCCGTCTTAAAATGGCGAGTACCCAAGTGGTCGATAAAATACTTTTTAGAATGCCCCCACCCACCTCTACCAGCTCCACACCCTTCTCCCCCTTGCAAAGGGCAAGAAATTCTAAGCGAATCACCCATAATCAAAACAATAAAACCCAACACAAAACAACCAATAGTACGCGCAAACCCCACAACACAACCCCAAAACAACCAACAATCGAACAACTAGTAAATGAACGAACCAAATGCCGCAAATCTACCTGTAATACCACAACCGGAAGGATATTTGCAGGTTTTTTACTCAAAACCAACACTCACAACCAACCACTCAAAAACCCCAATCTGAAACGAACCACTGCCAAACAACCTACTGTTCACAGCTGAAATACTAACCCACCACGCAACACAACCGACCAAGAACCGATACTGAAACGAACCCGCAACACAACCCAGAATCGATACTGTTACGACCCCGCAACACTACCCAAAACCCAACACTACCCAGAACGCAACACTACCCAGAACCCACCACTCCACAGAAGAAACAGATGAACAAGGAATTCACCGAAAACTGTAACGAACCCACAACTGTAACGAACCCACAACCACAATCGTAGCGAACCTGCAACCTATAGCCAAACCCACAACTGTAACGAACCCACAACCACAACTGTAACGAACCCACAACTGTAACAAAAGAATGACTATAGACAAACCCACAACTGTAACGAACCCACAACCACAACTGTAACGAACCCGCAACCTACCCAGAACCCACAACCGAAACTGAAATCAAACAAGCACAACCGAAACAGGTGAATAAGGAATTATGCGACAGGTTACTGGTGGAGGACAGGGATAATGCGACAGGTTACTGGTGGGGGATAAAGAACAGAATGCAATACAGGTTACTGGTGGGTGGCGTGAAAAGACAGGGATGATGCGACAGGGGTGATGCGACAGGGAAGAGTAGCGTGAATCGCCCACGTATTAAAAAAACCCACGTTAATGAAGGGATACGTTTATGAAATGGTTTCCTTACCAAATATAATGGAAATGATTTCCACAAAATTTAAAAAGGGTGAACTCCTTAAGAATTCAACTCCCCATCCATTTTATTTCTTTACCAACCAAACAATGGAAATGAAATCATCGCCATATCCCTCCCTCCAATTCTTTGTACCAAACACACCCTAAGTGTTTAGGCGGAACTATTTAAGCGGGAGAAATAGTAAGCTTTGAATTAAAGCTGCCTAAAGTACGAAGTTATGGAGAAAAGAGAAACTGTGTCAGATCTGTTTCCCTAAAGTATTGTAGCAGCTTACCAAGAATAGAATAGCATCTTTAACAGATGTCTGGCCCCACAAGTCTTGTTAAATCGCTATCAACTCAGCTAGTCAAGTCAACCTCGTACCACTATAAATAGAGATTGTAGGCTAGAATTAATGTCGTTCACTTGGTAAGTATCAATGCATTAACTCTTTCAAACATATTGAAGAACATTTGTGCCTGTGTTCTTAAGTTTGCTAGTAACTTATCACTTTTTATTAAGTTTACTTGTCCAATGGGTATACCACACATTGTCACTCAAATTATGTGACCTATAAGACATTGTAATACTTGTTATACAATAATAAAGTCTTACGTTTGAAAATTATTTCATGTGTTGTTAATCATTGAGATTATTTATCATTTCAGTCACGTAATAGGGACTTTTAATTGGTATTAGAGCGGTGTTTGATCATTAAAACCATTCTATAATCATATTTCATAGTTTTAAAATCAAGATCTACCATGCCTGAAATGAGCAACATCCCACCACCACCACCATTAACTAGGAACAGTCAAACGATCAACCAACCCTCACCTCAACTGTCTCCTCGAGTCGACACCACACCAAATGAAGAAGATCTCCTACAACTACTAGACACAAGAGGAGGTTTGCATGTAAAAAATGTACCGGTGTTTGACGAAGAAAACTTTGCAAGTTGGAAAATTCAATTTCTTGTCTATCTCGATGTCCTTGAACCATTTCTACTAGAAATTCTAGAGAATGGACCTATGTTCCTATGGCGGTCACTTCCGCTAAAGAAGACCCATTTAGGAAACCTCTTAAGAAATGGACACCTGCTGATAGAAAGGTGCCAAATCAAGATAAAAGGCTCAAAAGTATCATAATCTCATGTCTTCTAAAACACATTATGAAGTCTATCATTCAGTGTTCCACAGCCAAACAAATGTGGACACACTTAGTGTTAGATCATGAAGGAACATCAGATACTAGAGATACTAAGATTTAGGCACTTAGATTCCAGTTTAATGTTTTCAAAGCATTGGAAGGTGAAAAGGTTTCACAGACGTATATGAGGCTGAAGATTCTCCTAAATGATCTGGACATGAATGAAGTCACCATTCCTCAAGCTGAAGTCAACGCCACATTCGTCAACAGCCTGCCAAGGAAATGGCTGAGCATGAATCAGACCTAGAGACCCAATAATTCCATTAAGAATGACACTCTGACTCAACTTTATGGAAAGTAATTATGAAGAAGTTCTGATTAATGCCATATACAAGTAAGAGTTTGAAAGATCCACAGTTCAAGGAGCAACTTCAAAAGCCCTGATCTCAAACTCAGGTTTCCATGACAGTGACTCTGATGTTGAAGAAGACACAAGAAGCAGCCAAAAGTTCAAGATTGATCTAAATGCTGAATTTCATGAATGGGCTTTGTTAGCTAATCAGAGAAGGTTTTACAAAGGTCACGGAGAGCTAGATCAGCCAATAGACCCACAGATAAATCAAAAGAAACATGCTTTATCTGTGGAAAGATAGGCATTTTTAGAAGGATTGTCCGTCTATATAATCATCATCACCAGCCTGTCCATCATCATCCAAACCATACAAATTCAAGTCATAACATAACAACTCATTTCATCAATCCAACTCCTCTGATCATGAGAAGAAGGATTACAAGATTAAGTACAAGGCATCAAAATCTGAGCTAGAACAGATGAATTTGAAGCTAGAAGCTGATGAATCCTATAGATTCGGATCTTTAAGCTGCTAGGCATGATTATCATTCATATGATTTAACATAGCGGAATTAGAACAATAATCATGAACAAGGTGTTGTGGACAAGATGAATTTTCCCAAACGTTACTTGTATTATTAAACACAAATAACATCTAGACGTGTATACATTGAATCCCACATCTAGACATACGAATTGCTTGTAGGTTACATAGTGAATGATTGTTATATTAAAACCTACGGTCTGGCATTCTTTATATAATAGAATGTCCAGACTTTTACAAAGGAAACTAGATAAAACCAAATCTTCTAAATATATCTTAATATATTTTCTACAAGTTTGTCCACCAGCTTGTAGAATCTGCTTTTGTCAGATTTAGTCCTTGTCTTTTAGTTTTGACACATCAACTCAATAATTCGAACCAACAATCTTCCCCTAGTTGATGATGTCAAAACACTTCCACTTAAGCATGAATCCTTTGTATGTAGTACATGATCTCCAAGAAGCTTCCCCTTAAGTATAGCACATATTCTTCCCCTTTTTGACACATCAATAGCGAATATGTGAAAGTATGCAATCTTGAAGATTCTCCAAAAGTAGCTCTATGTAATGATCTTTGAAGAAAAATAACCATAATATTCTTGATGTAGAAGTAGAATAACCCAAACCTGTGTTCCATGTCTTGCATTATCCATGTGACTCCAAAACTCACAGCTATAATGAGTAGACTATAAAACTCACGGCTATAATGAGCAGTCTCTTGACAAAAAGAGTTCTCTAGCAAATATGAGCATAGAGCGTCTTAAGAAAAATCTCATACCTTTGCAACCTTTTTATCAAGTCCGTTGTCACAAATTAAAAGAACCTTCAAAAGTAATGATGACCAGACACAACTTTTAAGATAAGATAGAACACAAACTTCGCGAAATTCTTCTTCGAACATCAAACTTACTATAAGAATTCTTCCCCTTAATCATATACGTCTTCTAAAACTATCCGAGCCATAAATATCAAAATGATATTCTGAAAAATAACCAGAGATCCCATGTACCTTCGTGTGTAAATACCTCGTTTGGTGTGCCAAAATCTATCCAATTTTCCAAACAGCAGCTTTTCTTCCTTTATCCGAGATCCTTCACTGTCCAAGATCCCATCAGTATGTGTTGACATATCTCTGACAACACATCATTCTGTCAGCGCTTCTGTCAGCGTCCGACTTATTCTTATCAGCGTTTACTTCTGTCAGCGGCTGACTAACACCCATCAGCGTCTAAAATACGAACGTCAGCGGCTACATCACACTTTGTCAGCGGCTTAAAAAAACCTCACGTTTTTTTTAAAAGCATCAGCGTCAACTTTACTACTTGTCAGCGTATCTATGCAATAATTTTCTTCCAAAAATAATATCATCACGTCATGATTCATATCCTAAGAATAGGACCGTCATATATTCTTTACAAATATAGGATCAATTAAAAATCCTAAAGATTCGCAAGTCAACTAAACCCATCTAGAGCTCAAAACGAAAACTTTTGCACCTTTTCTTGTACTCACCTGTTGGCCAATAGTATTTTTATAATCCCACGTGATCACTTTTTCTATGTCTATTCCTTCTTTATTCACACTAGGATTTGTACCCGCGCTTCGCCGCGGTGTTGTGTGTTCGATTTTGGCAATGTATTTCTGTTATATGCGTTGGTCGACAACGAATAGCAGTGAAGCAAAGGTGTCGTAAGCAGTTTGTCTAAGTGCTATGTTCAGCAGTCTAAATGGCCGATTGGTCGGTATGTAAAAGATCTAAAAGATGGAAGTGCGGGGAATCGAACCCCGTGCCTCTCGCATGCAAAGCGAGCGCTCTACCATATGAGCTACACTCCCGGTTTGTATAATAAATTGAAGTTATGACTCTGCCATAATGTTGCACCATCGTGGCTTCTTGTATCACCTACATTGGAAGCAGGTTGTGTGTGGTTGAACACTAAAGTCATACTGCAGCACACTACCCAACCTGCCCAACACGACACCTGCCCAACACGACACCGATATCAAAGAGTATATGCACTTTGTTCTTGTAATACGTAAAAAATAATGCAAAATATAGATAATCTTTTTTAAGAACTTTTTCACAAATAATTGGTATCGCCATCTTTTTTGAGAACTTTTTCAAAAATACTTGATGTCTAGAAAAGCGGAAGCAGCTAACCTTCATCATAAGGCATTGCGATCGAAGGTCATACACCGAGGTACGGGAAGCAAGCATCAAATCCAACGCATTTGCCTTTGTCGTGGCACCTGTGAATGTGGACAACTTGTGGATACCTGCGACATCAACGTACCTAAATACACACAAATACGCTAGTCATAGGGGTGTTTGGTTGTTGTTTTAACAGGATCCAAACACTCTTTCTGCAGCAGACGGGGCGTTTGGCTGCTGTTATAATAACATCCAAACACTCCTTTTGCAGCAGAAAGGGCGTGTTGCTCGTGGATAGCTTGTGCATTGCTTATTTACCAAATCCGTAAGAACTTTCTCAAACTCAGAGTATAGTAAAAAGAACGTTGTACCAACCTGCAACATCTCCAAGACCAGCCCTTGATTTTATTGTTTGTGAGCTTGTGACGAAACTCTAAACTCCAAACACCAGGTTTATAACAGTGATTTTATGAGTGATGAAAGGTGGACACAAATGTTTAAATGAAAATTGGTCTATAGTGTCATTTTATTACCTTGTGAGTTCTCTTATCCGTATCGTCGCTTCAGATTTAGCCTTGTTAATGGCTTCCTGCATAGATATATACATGTAATGATTTAACGACATTTAGATGTGATTAAATACAGTTGCATTTATCTGATAAGACACCAAAACCAGCAGTAAAGACTTGATTAGAAAGCTGAAAAATTACTTACCATACAAGCTGTAGTTGCAGCAGCTGTAATGGAAGCCGATTTGAGTCCCTCCTGCATGTAACCCCTCTTCTGGAATGCTATAGCAAGAGAACCAACAATCTTGTCATTTTTCAAGACCAAAGCATAAAAAGTTAGCAAGCAAGTTTAATGACAACTTTCTTGAAGCAACAAAGAAAACGACTTGCACTTGTTATCCAAGTTAAGAAACTACGCAGGTTCAATTATTATCGCCAAAAGTATATTGGAAATATTGGTTTAAATCTAGAAGTTTTCGTAACATTTGATAATACTTTAAACTGACTTATAAATAGGCATTCAGGACCAATGTTTCATCAAAATTCCTTAAAGGATGATGCGTAAATTCGTAAAGCACTTCTTGTGTTGATCTTGCGGACATAAAATGTTGGTGGGTAAGCAAACAGGCTAGAAATAGTAGTCGCGTTTTTGTTTTCATTTTTGAGTTATGTAAAGGTGTAAAGAGGAGAAATATATATTACCTTTCCAACTGACCTGTAGCACCAAAGTTCCAATCTACACAGTCATGGTTCTCCACCACTGAAAGTGTGGTACCCTCGTCTCAACAATAGGCTGCAAGCATATATTATAAATTGCAGACAATATATATGGCTTCGTGAAAAAATGCCACGGCAACTAAAACCTGCACAACCAAAAAGGCAAAGGGAATGTACGATGGTCAAATTAAACCAACAATAAACTTTGATTCTTGTTTTACAATATAACGCAATTGCTTTACCTTAAGCTTTACACGCGCAGGCGCCTCCATATATGCTCTTCAGCAAAGTAACACGGACCACTTTAACCAACTGCGTAATCCACCGCCATTTAAGCCATTTTGCATTGCCAGCCAAAATAAAAGATCCGGAATAGCGCACAGTTCTAATGAACAGTACCAATCTCGTCATCTTCTTCATATTCCTCCTGTCACAATTTTAAATTTTCAAAAGGTAAGTTTAACTATAACATTTTCTTTTGGTAATTTTGAAATAAAAAACTACGTCTTTAGCCATTGCTGTTGCAAGTTATATTCGTAGACTTTTATCTTTGTTATTGCCAAGTGGTCATCATTTAGGTTAGTTTAAAGATTAACTTTATACGTAGTAAATCGCAATTATCAGGTGAAATCATACATCCAAACATAATTTTAGACTTGCTATCAAGATGGTCACTGGCAATTCTTAGACTCAATTCCTATTTGCCTACTCTCATTATTACGCACTTAGATTATGCTAATTTAAAGGGTATGTGACCAAGAGGCAATCATTTAGAGACGTGTTACCTGGTATGTCATATCAACACATTATGCCACCAAATGAAAAACTTATATTAGGCTAATGTATATATATATATAATAAATCATATTTGCCAAATACTTAAGATGTAACAAACGGAAAACCTTGAAAAATAAATTAAAAGTCATAGTAAAAAAACCTCATAAGACATATATTTGACATCAAGCCTCCATTTCCTGTATTGATTGTGATCTAGTCTTCCTCCCATAAGTAACTACCTTGCATCGGAACAATCTGCATCCAAGTGAGTAAGTTTAGTGTCAGATGATGTACAAAGTAAAATAGTCACATTGTTGCAAGTCCTCCCATAGTAAAGCCACTCATGCGAACGACATTAAAATAAAAATTAACCCTTTCAACCGCTTGTAGTTTCCCTGATCTTAGGAGATTAAAATTAATAGTTTTGCTAATAAAGCAAATCAATCAATGAGTCATAAACAGATCCAACAATCATAAATGTATACCCGTAACATATAAGCACATCTGAAATGATACTAAAAAACAAAAGACCATATCTGTACGTTACAGTCCCATTTACAGTTCCTTCTAGTATCACAGAAGCAACAAAACAACCACGAATGGTAACACCACGCTCGTAGTGTTACTCTTGTGGTTTATTTCGTCGAGTAGACCACCAAATCGAGCAAAGTTAACAGTCCCTGATTTACTCTGCTGTTACTCGTCTTACGATTGATCTATTCTAATTCACAACACCATTAATGACACACAATATTTACGCACAACAAAAGTATATCTAACTACCATTCACTAATAAAACATGCAACACATAACTACCGCTGGTTACCATAGACAACTCAAATTTATATTAGCTTTGCTAACAATAAAAATATAAATCAGTGCAATTAACAAATAATTCATGATGATGTAAAGTTATTCACGCACATATGCTTACATGAAACTTTTTTCTACTATCATATATCAAAACCTAAGTAAAAATCATAGTTCATATGCGAACTTAACTTCACTCATTACCGTAAAATTTAGTACTAATAATTAGTGATCTAATTCACTTGTAACATTGCAGTGCTTATAAGCAAAACTTAATCCGCCAGATATCACATAATAAATTCATACGAAAATAAAAAAAAAAACACAAACAAATTTTAGAAAAAGAAATCAGAAACCAAATTTAAAAAGAAAAGAGCCTAACCTCATCCACATAAAAGGCCAATAAACTTGGTTATTTAAGTCGAAATTCGCGTCAACAATCCTCATAATCTTTGGTGCCATCTCTGTTTCAAGATAAATTGCAAATCTATTATATCAAATGATTTAAAGCACGAATCCCACCAATGACCTAAACGTAAAATACGCCGGCGACTTCACATGTGGAATTGGTTTAGATGAAGAAGATAGAGAGACTGAGGTCGGATCAGATCATGGTTTTATAATCAGTGATCATAGACCTAAATGATTTGAGAGAGAGAAATGAAGAAAGTTCGAGAGAGTGAAGGGATTAATATTTGCTGTGCAAATTTTTTTTTAAGAGCCCATTTTTTTGTGGTCGAGAGAGTTTTTTTTTTTTGCCTTATCTTTTGGCTTAAAAACGTACTGTAGACGACAACAGTGCCAAAAGCACTGTAGCTTATAACAGTTGCTTTTGAGAGGTAAATGGCACTGTTCTTTTGAACAGTATTTTCCTCTTTTATATAAGTTATAATGGTATGATCATAATACTTATTATTAAATTAAAAGCTCGTGTGAATACACCATCACCAAAACGTGGACCACCATACACCATATGCGAACAATAGCAATGTGACCAAAACTTTTAGACCAATGAAAACTCAATACCACGTGATACATATTAAAATAAAGGCAAATAGTACCTTCATTTGTTTCTAGCTGTTGGGACTACTTTATTGCGATACCAGCAAAACCATAGACATCACTATACTCTTGCTTTATCAGATCATGTCAAAACCACTGTACCACGTGAACAGCTCCCTTGATTCCTCGAATCACATATAGCTTCAATTCTTCACCAATAAACCATCACGTGAATTGCATCTTTGTCCTATAGTTGCTCCTTAAATACACATTAAACAGTGTACTGGACCACTTCTGAGTAAATACAGTATACACAGGCTTTAACCACAGCTACAAAAATCAAATCTAGAGTTTATCCACAAAAACCCTCATAAACAACTTTTCTTTTACCAAAATTAAAAAGGACGCATCACCACTTGCTGCTACTGTTTTTGATCAAGTGACGATCTAGGATTGCATGCTTGATATCTTTTCCATTAGAATAAACACAACTATATTACTGATCAAACCAACAACATACCTTCAATTACAGCAACATCGATCTAGGGTTTATTCATAAAACCCTTTTACTGTGGTGAACTTCGACATCTAATAACTTCTTCATGAGAGCTCAGATAGAAGATCCCCTTTGTGAGATCCTAGACACAAGTGCCAAGAATCTATAGTAAGAATTTCACGATGATCCAACGGTTAATAAAGGAGAAATCTCGTTTTTACTAAAGTTGTCCAAAGAAAACAGCATGTAATCATTCTTTTCTACTGTTGATTTCGACGCTTAATAACTTTTTCTTGACGATAAAACTTGACAATCCCTCTGGTGGATGTCTAGATATATGTGTATAGAACACACACAAGAAATTTTTGTGACGATCCAATGGTTCAAGAAAAAGTTATGCCCTTCGTACTACTGCTGCGCACACCAAAAACTGCATAAAAACCCTAATACGGGTTTTTCTTCTTTTTCACTACGAACGAACACCTCGTTGATCCTAGCATCGAGAGCCACCTTCTCTGATACCAATTGATGAATCCTATAGATTCGGATCTTTAAGCTGCTAGGCATGATTATCATTCATATGATTTAACATAGCGGAATTAGAACAATAATCATGAACAAGGTGTTGTGGACAAGATGAATTTTCCCAAACGTTACTTGTATTATTAAACACAAATAACATCTAGACGTGTATACATTGAATCCCACGTCTAGACACACGAATTGCTTGTAGGTTACATTGTGAATGATTGTTATATTAAAACCTACGGTCTGGCATTCTTTATATAATAGAATGTCTAGACTTTTACAAAGGAAACTAGATAAAACCAAATCTTCTAAATATATCTTAATATATTTTCTACAAGTTTGTCCACCAGCTTGTAAAATCTTCTTTTGTCAGATTTAGTCCTTGTCTTTTAGTTTTGACACATCAACTCAATAATTCGAACCAACAGAAGCTCTGTCCAAGAAGTCAGAAGAGGGTTGATAGATGAAGCTTATGACTAGAATGATGAACCTGTAGCATCTGATGAAGATGATACTACTAGGGTCAGGGCATATATGGCAATAGATGAGGATGAACCAGCTGTGGGTAAAAGTGATGCAAGATCAGGACAACAGGTTTACATCATTATGAAAAAGGTACACACACTTATTTTCATGACTGAATGTGAAGAACGAAAACATGTTCTTTATTATACTATTGTTGATCTTCATTTTGTGGAAGAATAGAGAAAAAACCTGCTAGGAAAATATAACTATGTTAAACAAGAAATGCTAACATATAAGTCTGATTGTGAAAACCTGAAACAAGTCAACTCAGCGAATGCGACAATACATAACAAAGTTTCATAATTAACTTTGTGTAGTGAAACTTTGTCTGACAAAGTAGCTGATCTACAAAATACTATTGAAAAATGGTCATGTAGCAAGTTCACTGTTGATGAGCTACTTGATGATCACGTTCCTGCTGACATCACACGAGCTCTGGGAGCTAAAGGAAAAAAGGGCAAACCCACAGCCACTAAAGATATCATCTTTAAGTCCATAGAGACCATATGTGTATCCAACCTACCCCTGTATTTAAGGATGTGGAAAAAAACCAAGTGCCTTTGCCACCTCTTGCTAAACTTGTAGGTGTTTAACATAATAATACATCTAGAGGAGTAAAATCTGATAATGATTATGCTAAGATTTTCTTTGTGCCTACCAAATTGCAAGAATTAACTTCACCCATTAGGACAAATGTGTGGTTACGGCTCGCTCTTCCGTGTTGGTCCGTACGTTCGGACCCACTTTATATCTTTTGTACGCGGTTATGGTACGTCGATTTGCGTATGCGACCATAATTTTGAATACTTGATTAAGTTTAATACTGTTAATCAAGTGTAGCACCATTAAACTTGGGAAGCTACCAGGTATAATAATACCACTATTTCTGTGCATGTCACGCAAATATATTTGGATATATTATGTACGTAAGAGGCATTGTAGACTCGGTACGAGGACTGATGTAATCTCACACCAGCCGCGGAGGTACACCCTCAGCGCGCTTATTCCTTTTCCACAGAAGTATCTCTTCCGTTGGCTTATTTCTTCGCCGCGGAAGTACGCCTTCTGCTGGCTTATTTGTACGCCACGGAAGTTTCTCTTCCGTTGGCTTATTCCTTTGCAACAAAAGTATCTCTTCCGTTGGCTTATTTCTTCGCGCTCATTCCTTTTCCACAGAAGTATCTCTTCCGTTGGCTTATTCATTTTCAATGAAAGTATCTCTTTCGTTGGCTTATTTCTTCGCCGCGAAAGTACGCCTTCCGCGCGCTCATTCTTTTGCCACGAATATATCTCTTCCGCTGGATTTTTCCTTTGCAACGGAAGTTTATCTTCCGTTGGCTTAGCCTTTTGCCACAAAAGTATATCTTTCGTTGGCTTATTCCTTTGCCACGGAAGTATCTCTTCCGTTGGCTTATTCCATTGCAACGGAAGTATCTCTTCCGTTGGCTTATTTCTTCGCCGCGGAAGTACGCCTTCCGCACGCTCATTCCTTTTCCACGGATGTATCTCTTTCGTTGTCTTATTCCTTTGCAATGGAAGTATATCTTCTGTGACACCCTAGAAGCGAGGTCATTAACGATACCCTAAATTACGCTAAATTTTGAAATTTTTAATAAATTTTAATTTCTCTACTTATGAGTATTTTGGTTAGAGCCGATGTTCGAGGTTATAATTTTTACGGTTGACGTTTTAAGAAGGACGATGACGATTACGATCCCGAGGGATGCCCAATTTCATATAATTTTTGACGATTTATCGATAATGTAATTTTTCGAGAATTTTATTTACGGTTCGTGTTAAGTTGAGTCGGGTGAGTTTTATAGCCTTCCGAGTACATTTAAAGTATCCCAAAAATATTTTGGAGCGTTCGGGAAGATTTCCGACTCCCGTAAAATTTTCAAAATTGACAAATGAGTCAAACCCGCAAAGTTTTGAGGTCGTTTTCTATTTAAGGACAAAAGAAGCCAAAAATTGCATTTAGGTCCCTCCTAACCCATCAAAAGGGCCAAAATGGATAAACACACAAACACACACAACATTTACAAAAAAAAAAAATCAAACCCACTCCCTCTCTTCTCTCTCAAACCGACGGACACCCCCACCACCATCAAAAACCCACCAAAAATCTTTTTCCACTTGATTTTTCAAAAATCTAAGGTTAGACCACACTTAGTTTGGTCATTCCCCACATATTCATGTGCTCAAATCCAACATGCATTGATAAAAAAATTTCAAGATTTTTCCATATGATCCAAATTCGTTTTTGAGGCTAAATGAGCTAATGCATGTTGATATTAAGTGTTATAGAAGTATAAACACCATGAAAACCCACCAAAATTAATTTGGTTGTGGTGATTGGGTCACCCAAACCCCACGGCAAAGGGGGTGTTTGGGGAGCCATGGTGGTTGTTGATTTTGCATGTTGTTGTTATGTTTGGTTTGTTGTTTTAGGATGATTCATATAGGTTTTATTACTTGCATGTTCATTTTCTTTGATTCTTGATATTGAGATTGGTTGATCAATAGGGGTAGGATGGAAGTTTGATGTTAGGATATGTTTGGGAAGGCTTAGGATGATGTTTAGTGTTGGTTAGAAGTCTTGGAATCGAGTCTAAGCATGTTTTTGGTATGGTCATTTTTAGGCAGAAACATTTGGTCCATTTTATAAAAATGATTTTTGTTCCAGGTCTTGAAAACTAAATGTAGTGATAGAGGGTTTTTCTAGCTTTAATTTGGTATAAGGTAGAGCCCGTGACTCAAAACGAGCTAAAAGTTATGACATTTTAAAGATCGGGTACCGGGAGACGAGGACTTTCACAATCCGAATTTGTGCAAAGTTTTAGTCAAATCCCGAGGGTCACAAGTATAATTTGGTAAATGGTCAAGGGTCAAAATTTGGTCCCTAACCTGTGTAAATGGGTCTATATGTTGACTTAGGAGTCAAAGAAGTCAAAGGTATTTTTCATATAGGTCAAAGAGGTCAAAATTGGTCGAAGCGCAATTTCAGCCCGTAAAATGTAGTCGTGGAAATGAGTTGCGTAACGGGTCGTAAAAGCAAAAACTTTTATTGGGCTTAAAAACATGTTATCTACAGGTCATATAGGATTTTTGGAAATTTTGTCAAATTTTATAAGCATGGTTTAATAAGGTAAAACAGCCCGTACTTTAGTCAAGTACCGGCGAGAACGAATAAAAATGGACAACGTAAGTATTGAGAACGAATGGAATAAAATGAATGATACTTGTTGTTTTGTTTTTGGCGTGAGTTATATTTGTCCTAAGTGACTTGTATATATGTATTTTATACAGTACCGTAAGTATTTAAATGAGATTACTCATTACGCGTTATTTGTGATAGGTGTTGATTTAACCGGGCATCCGTAACATCGTCAGTGATCACTCCTCGAACTACCGACTACTTCATATCTAAGGTGTGAATTTATAGCCTCGCTTATATTATTTCAAATTGTTTTACCCGCGAGGGAAATGCATGCTAGTTTTTAAAAAGGAACGTATATCATGAATGATTGTTAGACCCGAAAGTTGCCTTAGAATTGTGTTGAGTACCAAAGTTGCAAAAGTCCCTAAATTCATGAACTATTAACTATTGTCTTGCCCTCGAGTAGGGGGAAATAGCCGCTTATGCAATTTGTAGTACTACGGGGTTAACGACCCAATGCTAGCCGAGAAGCTGTACTTATAGTAAGTTCTGCGGTAGATTATTTTGTATGAGAAATAAGGTATAATTGCAACTGATGCCTTTAGAAGGGGCACTGGTTTCATCTGAATCATGCCGGTATATTTACGCGGGTGATTGAGTTAACGGATTAGTGTCATGAGCTTAAACACAATTGTCAGTATCCTGATTATAGTTTGTTTGATCGACAAGACTATAAATGATCACGAATGGTTTTTATTATATATACGTTCAAATGGATTGTAAAACCTATGAATTCCACTCAACGTTTTCGTTGACCAAATTTTTGGCATGTGTTTCAGGTAACCGCTGAGAAGTAGGATGGAGCATGCATGGGATGGATGTTGTGTGCATGGCTTGGTGTCCGCTTGTTTTTCCCTCCTTTTCTACTTAAACAATTTTTATGTTTAATGTCATGTGGTTGTAAACTGAAGTTTTTGGGGTTGAGATTCATGGGGACCGAAAACGCTAAACTCTGTGCACTATTTGGGGTTGGAAAAACTGTGGACATGTATTATCTAACAATTTTAATTTCAAGTTTTAAGTCGACGTCTTTTTAGCGTCGTTTGATATACCTTGTGTGCAATGAATACTGTGTAGCACCCATTGTTGTAGTTCCGCTGCGCATAACAATTGTGGGGGTGTTACAGATTGGTAATCAGAGCCACGAGTTATAGAGAACTAGGTCGTTTTTGAAAATCCTAAACTATAACTTTTGGTGTCGTAAGAAAAAGGGTCCAAGCACACACAACTATCCTGCATGGCTCCGGTAAGATTTATTGTTGTATTTATGGCATTTGACGTATACTTTTGAGTAAAGTATATATGTGGGTAATTATTATATAAGTATGGAATTACTATATGTAGACGTTAAATTTTACGAGAAATATCCGACATCGTAATTTTCATATTAATCATGCATGAGCATCATATTATTACATTTCGGGCATATGTACCACCTTTGCATTGCATTTGCATGCATATATTTATAACTATTGTATAATTACTTATGTACCCTCCGAAATTCGCTGTTATTGCAGGAATGGCCGAGGTACCGCCCAACGATAACGGAAACGATTACGTCGTAGGTCACGAAGGGGGACCGTTTCCTCCGAACCCGCCGGACAATAATAATGGATGGATCGCTCCAGAAGACGAAATAGGGCCGGAAAACGACAACGGCGAAAGTGAGGTGGATAACTTCAGCATGAGTAGTGACGAGAATGAGGATTCCGAAGAAGAGCCCGAGGAGCTATTGGATGATGGCATTCCCGAGGATGCCGTGGGCCAGACCGAACCCGATTTGTTTCAATCTCCGAATTCGCCGAAGGGTTATGAGGTACCACCGACCGGTCGTTATGAGCAGCAACCCTTTGATCGCCCGATGGACAATAGTAATGGGAGCAGTGGAGAGTCATCCAAGTCGCCATCGATTCATGAGAATATTGCAAGGGTCTATTTTCCGAGACCGAGTCACTACTGGGATCCCGCAGGTCGTTTGGGGAGGATGGAAAGGTTGATGTATGAGCGGTTTGTAGTTGAGACTAGGGTGATTAAAAAGTTTGATAAGACTGAAAGGGAACATCAAAGACTGTTGGAAAGGACTTCAAGAATTGCGTATGATGGGATGATGAACACGAGTGCCATCAACAGTTTAAAATCAATGGTTGCGAATTTAAGTGCTAGTCTTGACCGTGTGAGGGAAGATCAGATGAGGTTGTCGAGGATGCAGAGTTGGGAGCATCGTGTGAGGGATTCATTGCCCCCGGATTGGAGATTCGTGGACGATGTGGAGATGGAGGCGAATGACTTCATGGTTCAGCCACCTACTGGAGGTGCTTGTATTTCGGTGGGAAATCAGGTAGCGATTGAGTGTGGATCCACATCAGGGATGAGAAAGGAAACAGAATGTGGGCCGGATGAGAAAGGAAAGGGGAAAGTGGATGATGTGGATGAGGACGTGAGTGATGAGGAAACCGAGGAAGACGACGACGAGCCGCCATCCAAGAGGCAGTGTGGATCACCACATGCCTAGTTACTTGTTTTGTATTTTCTTTGATCATTGTAATAGAACTATTTTAGACCTTTGTATGATGGTATTATGACGAGAAACTCAAGTACTTGATGTTTTGTGGTGAACGATTGTAGTGGCATTACTTGTCACGATTTTGGTTAACTATCAATACAATCTATGTTACCTTTCATGATCTGTGATATGTCTTAAATTTGATCTTTTGTGGTGTGAATTGATGAATATTAGTAACTCCGTAGTGATGTGTCGTTGTATGTATTTTATGTCTGGGAAACTTGATATGAATACTTACATTGTTTTTCTATTTTTCTTGTCTTGCAGAAAGAGATATTCGATAACACAATGCCTCCAAAGTTGACTGCCGATCGTGTTAACAACATGATTCAGGAAGCAATAGCTAATGCGTTGGAAGCGGACCGAGCTGGGAGAAATCAGGATCCAGGAAGGAACGCGGGGAGACAGCCAGCCCCGAGAGTGTGTACCTATTCTAGCTTTATGAAGTGCGGTCCCACGCAGTTCCGTGGAACGGGTGGAGCTTTAGAACTTAGACGATGGTTGGAAAAAGTTGAAAGCACGTTTGAAATCAGTGGTTGTGCAGAGGCGGATAAAGTAAAGTTTGCAGCGGCTACGTTTCTGGATGATGCGTTAAGTTGGTGGAATACCCAGGTAGCTACGGTTGGATTGGCTGTAGCAAATGCAAGGACGTGGAATGCGACCAAAGCTTTGTTGACAAAGAAGTTTTGCCCAGAGGAGGAATTGGGGCAATTGGAGGACGAATTGAGACATTTGACCTTAAAGAACAACGATATAGCTGCTTACACCAGGAGATTCAATGAGTTAAGTCTTTTGTGTCCGGACATATTTGCCAATGATGCCAAGAAAATGAAGCAGTATATTAAGGGTTTATCTAGCAACATCAAAGGTGAAACAACTTCGTCGAAACCTGGAACGTTTGATGAAGCGGTTCAAATGGCACACGCTTTGATGGACGTTAAGCTTCAGGACAAGCAGAATTACATTGCTGAGGGCAACAAAAGGAAATGGGAGGCAGCACAAAGTAATCAATCCCAAGGCCAGAACCGAGGAGGAAATCGAAACAACCATGGGCCGAACCGTAATCAGCAGTTTAATCAGAGAAGGAACGAAGGGATGAGGGCAGTGACGAACCCTAGAGGTGTGAAAGTGAACCCCCATTGTGGAAAGTGCAACTTGTATCATGTTGGAAATTGCCCGCCGGCATGCGGCAAGTGTGGAAAGGCAGGTCATAGGACATCTAGTTGTCGAACAGGAGGAGTAGCCACTGGGGCTAATGCTATCAGGATGAGGGGATGTTATAGCTGTGGAGAAAGAGGGCATGTGCAAGCAAATTGCCCGAAGACAGGAAACAGGCGGGGAGGTAATAATGCGGCTGCTGTGTATCAAGTGGGAACTGCTGATAAACCACAAGGTCCAAATGTGGTTACCGGTACGTTTTTGCTAGACGCTTGTTATGCTAGTATTTTATTTGATTCTGGCTCCGACAATAGTTTTGTAGACGTTAGATTTAGTCGTCATATCGATAGAGAACCGGTGTTGTTAACGACTAGTTATAATGTTGAATTAGCCGATGGAAAAATTGTCAGTACGAATTCTATACTGAAAGGGTGTACCTTGAAGTTAGGAAATTACGCTTTTAAAATCGACTTGATGCCTATAGAGCTAGGATCGTTTGACGTGATTGTGGGAATAGATTGGTTAATGGCGCATAGTGCTACGATCGTCTGTGGTGAGAGATTGGTGCAGATTCCGCTGAGGAATAGGGTTTTGACGGTAAAGGGAGACGAATGCACTTCTCGTTTGAAGGTGATTTCGTGTTTGAAGATGATGAAGTACGTAGAGAGCGGATGCGATGTGTTCTTGGCACAAGTTTCGAGCGATGGTGATGTAGAGGCGAGGATTGAAGAGGTACCAGTTATTTGCGAGTATCCGGACGTTTTTCCAGACGAGTTGCCAGGTTTACCGCCTACCCGTGAGGTCGAGTTTCGAATTGATTTAGTGCCAGGAGTTACGCCGGTTGCACGTGCACCTTATCGCTTAGCACCATCTGAGTTAAAGGAGTTATCGGATCAATTGAAGGAATTGATGGACAAAGGATTTATTAGGCCGAGCTCATCACCTTGGGGAGCGCCAGTGTTGTTCGTAAAGAAGAAGGATGGTTCGTTTAGGATGTGTATCGACTATAGAGAACTCAATAAGCTGACGGTTAAGAATCGGTACCCATTACCGAGGATTGATGATTTGTTCGATCAATTGCAAGGTTCCAGTGTATACTCTAAGATCGATTTAAGATCAGGGTATCATCAACTGCGTGTAAGAGAGGAGGATATTCCTGTAACCGCCTTTCGTACGCGGTATGGACACTTTGAATTTCGAGTGATGCCGTTTGGGTTGACAAACGCGCCTGCTGTATTCATGGATCTTATGAATCGCGTGTGCAAGCCGTATCTAGATAAGTTTGTTATTGTTTTCATCGACGACATACTTATTTACTCTAAGAGTAAGGAGGAGCACGAGAAGCACCTAAGAAAGATTTTGGAGTTGTTAAGGAAGGAGAAGCTGTATGCAAAATTCTCTAAGTGTGAGTTTTGGTTGGAATCAGTGCAGTTTCTAGGTCATGTGATTGATAGTGAGGGAGTTCGTGTAGATCCTGCTAAGATCGTAGCGATCAGGGAATGGTCAGCACCGACGACGCCGACTGAAGTTCGACAATTTTTGGGTTTAGCTGGGTATTATAGAAGGTTTATTGAAGGATTTTCGTTGATTGCGAAACCATTGACGCGGCTTACCGAGAAGAATAGGGTGTATGAATGGGGAATTGAGGAAGAGCTTGCTTTCGAAACGCTTAAGGATAAGTTATGTTCCGCGCCGATTTTATCATTGCCTGAAGGAACCGAAGACTTCGTGGTGTATTGTGATGCGTCTCGTAAAGGATATGGAGCAGTATTAATGCAACGTGAGAAGGTGATAGCCTACGCGTCGAGGCAATTAAGGAAGAACGAGGAGAACTACACGACGCACGATTTGGAATTAGGAGCGGTAGTTTTTGCGTTGAAACTGTGGAGACACTATCTGTATGGGACAAAGTGTGTTGTATTCACTGATCACAAGAGTTTGCAGCACATTTTAGATCAAAAGGAGTTGAATATGCGACAAAGACGATGGGTTGAACTACTGAGTGATTATGACTGCGAAATTCGCTATCACCCTGGGAAGGCGAATGTTGTAGCGGATGCATTGAGTAGGAAGGAACGGGAGAAACCTTTGAGGGTTAGAGCTTTAGTGATGAGTGAGAGCGTTGACTTAACCGAAACCATACTGAAGGCTCAGGAGAGAGGATTGATGAAAGGGAATGTTGAAGCCGAGAATTTGGGACGAATGTTGAAACCTCTTTTCGTGATTAGGTCAGACGGACTAAGATATTTTGATAATCGGATTTGGTTGCCACTGTGTTCATCTGAGGAAGGAAAGCCTGGAGTTCGAGAATTGGTTATGAATGAGTCGCATAAGTCGAAGTATTCGATACATCCTGGATCGGATAAGATGTACCACGACCTGAAGAAAGTCTATTGGTGGCCGAATATGAAGGCAGATATTGCTCGTTACGTCAGTAAGTGTTTGACTTGCGCGAAGGTTCAGGCAGAACATAAGAAACCATCTGGATTGTTGGTACAACCAGAAATCCCAGAATGGAAATGGGAGAAAATCGCAATGGATTTTGTGACGGGTTTACCTAGGACTCCTAGTGGAAGCGATATGATATGGGTAATTGTGGATAGGTTGACGAAATCTGCTCATTTCTTACCTATGAAGAAGACGGACAGCATGGAAAGACTCGCCAGCGTGTACGTGAAGGAGATCGTCTGTAGACATGGAGTGCCGTTAACGATCATTTCGGATCGCGACAGTAGATTTACGTCGGAATTTTGGAGATCGCTTCAACGTGCGATGGGCACTGAACTGAGTTTAAGCACGGCTTATCACCCGGAAACTGACGGCCAGAGCGAACGAACGATTCAAACGATGGAGGACATGCTCCGAGCATGCGTGATCGATTTTGGAGGAAGTTGGGAACGCCACTTGCCTCTAGTGGAATTTTCATACAATAATAGTTATCATGCGAGTATCAAAGCGGCACCGTTCGAAGCATTGTATGGAAGGAAGTGTAGATCGCCCGTGTGTTGGAGTGAAGTAGGGGAGAGTCAATTGACTGGACCCGAAATGGTTTTAGAAACGACAGAGAAGATCGTGCAGATCAAGAACCGACTACTTGCTGCGAGGAGCCGACAGAAAAGTTATGCCGATAACCGAAGGAAACCGTTGGAGTTTGAAGTTGGAGATATGGTTATGCTCAAGGTATCGCCATGGAAGGGTGTGATTCGTTTTGGGAAGAAAGGAAAGTTGAGTCCGAGGTATATTGGACCGTTTAAGATCGTTGAACGAATTGGACCAGTAGCGTACAAGTTAGAATTGCCGACCGAGCTTAGTGCTATTCATGACACGTTTCACGTATCGAACCTGAAGAAGAGTTTGGCGGACAAGGAATTGGTGATTCCTTTGGACGAGATTCGACTAGACGACAAAATGCACTTTGTGGAAGAACCTGTGGAAATTATGGACCGGGAGGTCAAGCGGTTGAAGCATAGTAGGATTCCTATTGTGAAGGTCCGATGGAATTCTAAGCGTGGACCGGAATACACCTGGGAACGTGAGGACTTTTTCAAGGAAAGGTATCCTCATTTGTTCCAGTAAGACGAAATGTGAGTACAAGAAGAGGCGAGCGCCGGGACGTCGCTCTCTTTAAGGAGGGGTGGATGTGACACCCTAGAAGCGAGGTCATTAACGATACCCTAAATTACGCTAAATTTTGAAATTTTTAATAAATTTTAATTTCTCTACTTATGAGTATTTTGGTTAGAGCCGATGTTCGAGGTTATAATTTTTACGGTTGACGTTTTAAGAAGGACGATGACGATTACGATCCCGAGGGATGCCCAATTTCATATAATTTTTGACGATTTATCGATAATGTAATTTTTCGAGAATTTTATTTACGGTTCGTGTTAAGTTGAGTCGGGTGAGTTTTATAGCCTTCCGAGTACATTTAAAGTATCCCAAAAATATTTTGGAGCGTTCGGGAAGATTTCCGACTCCCGTAAAATTTTCAAAATTGACAAATGAGTCAAACCCGCAAAGTTTTGAGGTCGTTTTCTATTTAAGGACAAAAGAAGCCAAAAATTGCATTTAGGTCCCTCCTAACCCATCAAAAGGGCCAAAATGGATAAACACACAAACACACACAACATTTACAAAAAAAAAAATCAAACCCACTCCCTCTCTTCTCTCTCAAACCGACGGACACCCCCACCACCATCAAAAACCCACCAAAAATCTTTTTCCACTTGATTTTTCAAAAATCTAAGGTTAGACCACACTTAGTTTGGTCATTCCCCACATATTCATGTGCTCAAATCCAACATGCATTGATAAAAAATTTTCAAGATTTTTCCATATGATCCAAATTCGTTTTTGAGGCTAAATGAGCTAATGCATGTTGATATTAAGTGTTATGGAAGTATAAACACCATGAAAACCCACCAAAATTAATTTGGTTGTGGTGATTGGGTCACCCAAACCCCACGGCAAAGGGGGTGTTTGGGGAGCCATGGTGGTTGTTGATTTTGCATGTTGTTGTTATGTTTGGTTTGTTGTTTTAGGATGATTCATATAGGTTTTATTACTTGCATGTTCATTTTCTTTGATTCTTGATATTGAGATTGGTTGATCAATAGGGGTAGGATGGAAGTTTGATGTTAGGATATGTTTGGGAAGGCTTAGGATGATGTTTAGTGTTGGTTAGAAGTCTTGGAATCGAGTCTAAGCATGTTTTTGGTATGGTCATTTTTAGGCAGAAACATTTGGTCCATTTTATAAAAATGATTTTTGTTCCAGGTCTTGAAAACTAAATGTAGTGATAGAGGGTTTTTCTAGCTTTAATTTGGTATAAGGTAGAGCCCGTGACTCAAAACGAGCTAAAAGTTATGACATTTTAAAGATCGGGTACCGGGAGACGAGGACTTTCACAATCCGAATTTGTGCAAAGTTTTAGTCAAATCCCGAGGGTCACAAGTATAATTTGGTAAATGGTCAAGGGTCAAAATTTGGTCCCTAACCTGTGTAAATGGGTCTATATGTTGACTTAGGAGTCAAAGAAGTCAAAGGTATTTTTCATATAGGTCAAAGAGGTCAAAATTGGTCGAAGCGCAATTTCAGCCCGTAAAATGTAGTCGTGGAAATGAGTTGCGTAACGGGTCGTAAAAGCAAAAACTTTTATTGGGCTTAAAAACATGTTATCTACAGGTCATATAGGATTTTTGGAAATTTTGTCAAATTTTATAAGCATGGTTTAATAAGGTAAAACAGCCCGTACTTTAGTCAAGTACCGGAGAGAATGAATAAAAATGGACAACGTAAGTATTGAGAACGAATGGAATAAAATGAATGATACTTGTTGTTTTGTTTTTGGCGTGAGTTATATTTGTCCTAAGTGACTTGTATATATGTATTTTATACAGTACCGTAAGTATTTAAATGAGATTACTCATTACGCGTTATTTGTGATAGGTGTTGATTTAACCGGGCATCCGTAACATCGTCAGTGATCACTCCTCGAACTACCGACTACTTCATATCTAAGGTGTGAATTTATAGCCTCGCTTATATTATTTCAAATTGTTTTACCCGCGAGGGAAATGCATGCTAGTTTTTAAAAAGGAACGTATATCATGAATGATTGTTAGACCCGAAAGTTGCCTTAGAATTGTGTTGAGTACCAAAGTTGCAAAAGTCCCTAAATTCATGAACTATTAACTATTGTCTTGCCCTCGAGTAGGGGGAAATAGCCGCTTATGCAATTTGTAGTACTACGGGGTTAACGACCCAATGCTAGCCGAGAAGCTGTACTTATAGTAAGTTCTGCGGTAGATTATTTTGTATGAGAAATAAGGTATAATTGCAACTGATGCCTTTAGAAGGGGCACTGGTTTCATCTGAATCATGCCGGTATATTTACGCGGGTGATTGAGTTAACGGATTAGTGTCATGAGCTTAAACACAATTGTCAGTATCCTGATTATAGTTTGTTTGATCGACAAGACTATAAATGATCACGAATGGTTTTTATTATATATACGTTCAAATGGATTGTAAAACCTATGAATTCCACTCAACGTTTTCGTTGACCAAATTTTTGGCATGTGTTTCAGGTAACCGCTGAGAAGTAGGATGGAGCATGCATGGGATGGATGTTGTGTGCATGGCTTGGTGTCCGCTTGTTTTCCCTCCTTTTCTACTTAAACAATTTTTATGTTTAATGTCATGTGGTTGTAAACTGAAGTTTTTGGGGTTGAGATTCATGGGGACCGAAAACGCTAAACTCTGTGCACTATTTGGGGTTGGAAAAACTGTGGACATGTATTATCTAACAATTTTAATTTCAAGTTTTAAGTCGACGTCTTTTTAGCGTCGTTTGATATACCTTGTGTGCAATGAATACTGTGTAGCACCCATTGTTGTAGTTCCGCTGCGCATAACAATTGTGGGGGTGTTACATCTTCTGTTGGCTTATTCCTTTGTAACGGAAATATCTCTTCCGTTGGCTTATTCATTTGCCAAGAAAGTATCTCTTCTGTCGGCTTATTCCTTTACAACGGAAGTGTCTCTTCCGTTGGCTTATTTCTTCACCGTGGAAGTACGCCTTCCGCGCGCTCATTTCTTTGCCATAGAAGTATCTCTTCTGTTGGATTATTCCTTTGTAACGGAAGTATCTCTTCTGTTGTCTCATTGTATTCGCCGTGGAAGTACGTCTTTTTCTGGCTCATCTCTTTGCTGTGGAAGTACGCCTTCCGCGACAAATTACGTGGCCCGACCACATAGTGATTTTTTCAAAGTTTACATGGTTTGACCTTAATTAGACGTGGCCTGATCAACTACGTCTAGTTCAAGAAACAACGTGGAAATTTTTTGAAGTCATTATCAAATGTTGTGGCCATAAGACGGGTGTAAATATCCGCATAACCTTGCCACAAAGGTACGCCTTCTGTTGGCCTTAAGTCGAATGTAATATTCGCACTATGCCGCATCATCAGTGGGTACAAGAAGTATGCCTTCAATGTGTTCACGATGCAACATACGAGTTCCACCTCCACTTTCACCTTCACCTTTATAAAACCTTCTTATCATCCTCATGTTAGAGATGAACAAGAACGATACCTTTCCAATGTTAGTGTTACCCCTACTATAGAAAACTTATTCTTTTTTACGGGGTCTTTATTGTCACGTAGCAGGAAACCAAGCATTCGAGCACAATCACCCGTCTTACGTATACTGGTTCCCAATTTCTTTCGACGTGGATACGCTTACAGGTAGCGGATATGGTGTAAATTTCTAGTAACCTTGGTGACAACCTCGCATACTAGACTAGGGGGACATGATGGCGTATAGTGGCTACGCTCACTATTCGCAACCCCAGCCCATCTTTTTGCTAAAGGTAGCCCATTACGAGTAGAGCCATATGTTACGGACGACCCACGAGGATGTCCTAGAAGCAAACCGCACACGGTTGTTATTGTGCGTGATACATGAATGATTTTAGCATAACATGATCCTAGACCATGTCATACTAGACTGAGGGACATGTCGACGTATAGTCGGTTAAGGGCCCATACCTTACTTATCCTTCAAGAAACCCTAGCACTATATAAACAGGGGTAGGGGTCTCATTCTACAACAGGTTATATCTCATACTTACACCACCTTTACTATGTGTCATCCCGATACTAACTTAACCGTCGGAGGTGGACCCCGAGGTTCCGGCCTTGGGTCCACTCCTAACCGGTTTACCTTTGTTTGTAGCATTACGCAGGACCCGGGAAGACGATGAGCGGCCCAGGAGAGTCGTCGAAACCGGCTCAGCCAAAATATGCTTCAACAGTCGGTATCAATACCATGATGTTGACTTCGTCCATTGGCAACAAGATGAGCCTTATACCTGCTTAATGAGCCATCTGCATGAAACTTATGTTTGAAAAGCTAGATAGAACGAACAACATTAACATTATCTGGATGAGGCACAAGAACCCACTTCCCGTTAGTAATTAAAGCATTATATATATCTAACATAGCGAGGAAGTGGTAAAGTGGTGGTGACCTGACAATTCATACGCTCAAGAGGCTTAAAAATACCGGATTTAGCACGAGTAACCATGGGATGAGTGGATACGAGTTGCGGTTAATTTGTATTGAGGGTGTAGTGTTGGTTGCTTGAGGTGGAGAGTGAACTGGGCCTATATCAGTGTTTGAGGAAGAAGTAGATGCAGGTGATCTGGGCTGCGGGGAGTGTTGGGTTTGTTTAGAAGTAGTGGTAGGTGGTATAGTGGGGCCATGAAGATGGTTGTTTGAAGGTGTCTCAAGGTGGATAATGGGCTCAAGTGGTGTAGGCATAGGTTTGGGAGGAGGTAACGGTAAAAGGAAATCATAATTTGGATGTAGAATGCATCTCAGTCCCGAATGGGAAGACATCCTCATCAAAATGAACATGTCGTGAGATAATGATTTTATTAGTGGAAATATCGAGACACCTGAATCCACGATGGTTTGCGGGCTAACCAAGGAATATGCAACGAGTTGATCGGGGTTGGAGCTTATGTGTAACATCAACGTGAGGATAGCAAAGGCATCTAAAAATACGCAAATGTTCATATGTGGGTGTTTGGTTGTAAAGCTTGGTGAATGGTATTTCACTATTGATGGTTGTAGAAGGCAACATGTTCAAAAGGTGAGCGACCATATTAAGAGCTTCCACCCAATAAGAGGGAGGTATGTGGGCTTGAAAAATCAATGTATGAATTAGATTATTTATGGTGCGAAGCATACGTTCGGATTTTCCATTCTGCTAGGAAGTACGAGGGCAAGAAAAGCGAAATTGTATGCCATTTTGGCAAAAAAAGTTCATGGAAACGAGTGTTATCATATTCATCCCCATGGTCACACTACAAAGCCTTAATATCTACATTAAACTATTTTATTGACATAAGTACAAAAATCAACAAAAGGAGCAAACAAATCAGATTATTATGAAAAGGGTAGACCCAAACAAAGTGTGAAAAGTGATCTAAGAAAATTGCATAGTATTTAATTCCACTTTCACTCGGAACTGGGGATGTCCATAAATCCGAGTGAATAATTTCAAAGACAGACTCAACGAAAGACTTAAAACTATAAAACGGAAGCTTAACATGTTTACCGAATTGACACGCATGACACAACCAGACAACTTTAATTTAATACACGAAATTAAATTACTTAACTCTTAGCGACGAAGAACATCATCCCTGGGATGACTGAGGCGTCTATGCCATGTAGTGGAACTAAATGAAAGCAAAACAACAAGAGTTTTAAGCGGAGGTTGCTGAGTAACTGGGTAAAGGTCTTCCGTACTTTCACAATGAAGAAGAAGTCTTTAGGTTTGGTAATCTTTCATAGAAAAACTATAAGCATCAAACACAACAGAAACATCATTGTCACGTGTAAATTTACGAACAGAAATCAAATTCTTAATTAAATGAGGTGTGACAAGGATATGGTTTAAATGAAGAAGCTTATGAGATGTATGTAAAAAGCTATGTCCAATATGCGTGACGGGAATAGATTGACCATTGCCAACAAATACAGATGGATAAATGCGCGAATTACTAAAGGAAGTGAGTATACCTGTATTGTCCGTCAAGTGATTAGATGCTCCGGTGTCCATGTTCCAAAGAGATTCTTGAGAAAGTTCATATGCAACATTGCAATCATTCCAGGACTCCGGTCGATACTGAATGTATGTTAGGTCCTAATGGTGAACCCGTTTTTTATTCCACCTTGTATCGTAGCTTGGCAGGTGCTCTGCAATATCTTACTTTTACGCGACCAAATATTTCTTATGATGTTCAACAGGTTTGTCTTTATATGCATTATCCCCGTGAGCCTCATCTCATTGCTTTGAAGAGGATTCTTTGGTATGTTCGTGGTACTCTTGATCATGATCTTTAATTGCATGTTTCTACTGCCACTCAGCTCGTTGCGCATACTGATGCTGATCGGGCAGGTTGCCCAGTCACCCGAAGATCCACTTTTAGGCATTATGTTTTTCTTGTGGATAATATACTATCATGGTCTGCTAAACGACAGGTTATAGTCCCTCGTTCTAGTTTAGAAGCTGAATATAGGGGGGTTGCTAATGTTGTTGTTGAAACTGCATGGATTCGTAATCTTTTATTGGAATTACATGCTCCTTTGCAAAATGCTACACTTGTTTACTGTGACAACGTCAGTGCTGTTTATCTTTCTACTAATCGGGTACATCAACAGCGTACTAAGAATATCGACATAGATATGCATTTTGTTCGTGATTATGTGGCTTTTGGGCAAGTGCGTGTTTTACATGTTCCATCTCGGTTTCAATATGCGGATATCTTCAACAAGGATCTTCCTAATGCCTTATTTCTAGAGTTCCGTTCTAGTTTGAATGTCCGAAGACCTTCCGTTCTAATTGCGGGGGAGTATTAACCAAAGGTTTAAAAGCCCATAAATTGTTATCGGGCTTAACCCATATTAGTTATCTTATTGTGTAAGACTTGTTATGTATTCATATTGATCATTAATAATGAATTAATGATAAAGCATGAAGAATAAACCTATTCTAATAGGAACTTCTATGGGACCGAGGGGTTGTAGGCTCCTCAAAATTTTACTTTATTTTTTTACTCTATGTATATTTAATACTTTTTTCAATATGTTTTTAGTCATTTTTAATAAATAAGTAAAAATTAAGCATAGTGTATATCACCCCGTTAAAATAAATACTTTTCAAGTTAGCTCTTATGTGTAAAAAACGTTCAAGTTTCGTCACTGCGGACGAGTAGCTTCCATCCCTGCGCACGAGTAGCTTGCTAGTCTATTTTATATAATAAATCAAAAGATTTTACAAGTCCTCTAAAGCACGACATCAAATGAATGAATTAAAAATAATACCATATATAGATTAATGTACAACAACACAATGCAACAACAATTTAATTTATTACCATAATTAACTCATTCATAATTCACAGCATAGAAAAAATTACATACCAATAGCCCATACCGTTTAATGGACTAAAATACTAATTGATAAAAGCCCACAACGTGTGTTTTACAAGCCCAATAAAAACATGCCTATGACGTGAATGTTAATAAGTGCTCTCATGAAATCTTTATATCCTGGGAACAAATGGCTATCATAAAAAAAAGTAAAATCTAATTTAATGATTATCAAAAATAAAATTTTATTGTATCTTTGTTTTTTCATTAAAATTATTAACTACTTTTTAAGTTGTTGAAAATGTAAATAATTGAAAAAAATATGTGTGTGTGTTTTGTACGTTTAGTTTTAATAAAATGTATTTTTTTTTAAATTTTTAATTTTTAAAAAGTTTAGGCAGTTACGATATTATTTTAGTATTTATGTTAAATTTTAATAAAATTTAATGACAACATTTTTTTGGAAACACATTAATGTAAAAATATTGCTTTTTAAATAAGTCTACAAAAAATTCTAATGATAACAAACATATTAATTAAATTGGTGAAACGTATTATGTGAACATTGGTGAGCCAATTTTACCTTTCACAAAATCTATTTTTTAAAAGTTTTCTAACGGAAATGAATTAAACGTGTCAACAAAAAGATGTTTTTGTAAACCTAAAAAAGCGTTTAATAATTTGTTACTATACTTTTACTAAAAACATTTCATTAGTCTTAAAAAACATCACATTATTTTTATTTTTTGTAAACTTTAATAAAATATCTTTGTAGAACTTTTAGAGGTTGCATAAAAAGTTTTAAAGATTCTTAAAAAAAATAACTTTTATGAACGTATTGTTGTAAACTGTTTATTATTCTTATTTGTAAAACTTAAACGTATATTTGGAAAGTTGTAAACACAAAATGCGTTTTAAAAATTGCAAATTAACAATAATTTCAAATCAAAACAGTTTATACGTTATTTGGAAATTAATTAAAATAAAACACGTATTCTTAACATTTTAAATTAAAAAATACTTCTTGGGAATTTATTTTTGTAAACTGCAATCAAAATGTCTATTACACGTTATGCAGTTTCAAACCAACATTTAATGTATAGGCTCCCTCATTATTTAATTGCAGTTTCAAATCACAGGTTCATTATAAAAACGTCACACACACAAATCATATGACTAACACGCACATGCAATCACACAACTAACCCAACCAGCCATTTTTATGCTATACACGCCGTAAAATTGGTAAGTATCGCATCAATTCAAGTTATGTTTTTAGGGGTTCAATTTAAATCTCATAGTACGCCTATTTTGATTTGTTGTTTTTTTACAATCAATCTACTTGTGTTTGATTCAATGTGTAATATTTTTTATTAATATTAATAGAATTGTGTTTCTAATGCTTCTGTAAGTGCATTTAAATCATTGATTTTGCAAGTCATATCGGATCATTACAAATCTTAATGTGTGTATTGTTGGAAATGTCACTTGAAAAAGAGTACAGTGATTGAGAAAATCCGGCTAGATTTACTCTCTAGGTATTCATTAGCTAAATTATATTATTGCTTGGCTCCAGGTTAGGTTACTAACATGATTCATCATCTTCGGGTCGTTATGACGTGCTAAAGCAGCCTCAAAAGGGTACAGATGTTCGTGTTATAAAATAATAATCACCACTTTCATAACCTACTGATAAACATTTAGATGTTGATTTTTTTTTCCAAATCGTATGTGCAATTGCAGGTTGAAGACAACAAGTTGGTGGATGTGGCTGCAGTAAGTGAAGGAAACAGTTAATTTAGTTGTAGTGTATCTATGATGTGTTTAAATTTATCACAATTAATTAGTCGCATTGATGATAAAGAAGAAATATATACTGAAAAAAAAATCTTCTATAGGGTCGTGTATATCAAGAAAAAGATCCACAAGAGTTTGTTGCCATCTTTCAGCCTATGGTCGTGTAAAAGGTACATGCATCATATTACTACTTTTGAGGTTGATCCCGTAATTAAACCGGAGCTTACACACTGTTCAGTAATTTGAGGCCAAAGAATAATATATGACCTAATATGCCAGATCTGATTAAAAATAGTTCTTTGTCCAAAAAATGTTATACAGTAATTGAATATTTGTTCATGTATGCAGTTCTTTGTTATAGCATGTGCTACACTTCTTGCTATTGTCTTTATGGGAGTATCATTATGGAAAAGGAAGACGAGAACTTTCTGTTAGCCCCATTAGTAGTCAAAATACTAGCACAAGAGAAAATATGGTTGATCCTTTGGTGACCATTATGCTTGATAGCTGAGATGAATCTCAAGAGAAGCCCTTATTTTTATAGCAGAAGTTATTGATCGATTGTTTGGCTACGCATATTGGAGGAGTGTAATATGTTGTTATTATTATTGTAGAAGCTATTTATCGATATCAATTAGAGGGTCATAAGTCATGAAATGTCTTTAATATATGAAGTAATTTTTTTTCTTAATACAATAGGTGTTTGGCTAAGATGAAGATGAAAAAAAAAGTTGCACAAATTTTCATCTCGAATTTCTTGTATTAATGTCTATAAATTTTCATCTCAAGTCATACTGTAGTCCCTTTGTTTCTCAACATCCTTCACATGTAGAAGCACTATATGAAGATGATATACCATAGTATATCATGGTTGAAAGCATACTTACACAAAGCCTAATAGGTACTCCTGAGTGAATTTTGTATTTTCTTTTGGTTTAAAGCTTCGTCCCGGCTCCTTACTCTCTAATGACCATTTTGAGCCATGTGAATCTTGATAACTTTCAGAAGGTCCATACTCTAAGTTATAGCAATCAAATGGACAATATACTAAGAATTCCATAAAATATAAAGACCAATGAGCCAGTTAATGTTGGTTCTTTTTTTTCTTTGGCCGAGTTTGCAACATTAAGTGGTTGTGAGTTGATCTTTTTCCCCCTTTGCTCATGCCTTGAATAACATGCATGTGAGCGGTGATTATGCGTTAAAACTATGCATGAGATGACGACAAGCAAACAAAAAGTGCAAAATTTTGAGGTGACGCCAAGCAATTTATACATTTTCAAATGTTTAATGTTTTTTCAATATTGTGTAACTTATAAATACATATTAATTATTGTTCAGTAATTTTCTTTTAATTATTTTTCATTCAGCTATTACGTGTTCATGAAATGAACATTGACTTTTGACTTTATTCCCTCTCACATATCTTAAGGTTGGAGACCAGAATGCATGGAACTTTATTATTGTGATTGTTACAAACTAGACGTTTATAGAATAATTCAGGTCCTTTTAATTATTTTGTCATATATTATCAAGACCCGTTTATCCTCTTTTAATATTAACATTTGTTTGTTACTTTTTACAAAAATTATTGAATAAGCTATATCCGACGTTAGACATGTGTATAAGTTAAAATCAACGTATAAGCGTATAAACATAACAAAGTAGATATAGGCGATTTTGTGTAACGGGTCGATATGGGTAATTTTATGTACCACGGGTCTTTAAGCTACTAAAAGATAACAAACACGAAAACTCGACTAACATGTGCAACTATTACATGTTTGTCAACGATTCATTTTTTAACACAACATGTTTAACTAAAGTCTAATTGCATTTTTATGTCAACAAATTGGTGTTCACCCATTGGAATTTGGCAACCAACTACACATCTATGACAAACATCATCTCATACTCAAGATCATGAACTTTGGAATTAAAAAACACATGGAACTCTTTATTTAATTTTTTGCAAAATCATAACATTATCGTGTAATGATACATGTTTACTCTCGGTTTTTCTTTATTTCATATATTAATGTTTCATACTTAAATTATTCTTTGAGTATTTCTCTTAATTTACTTTCTCATAACACTTCTTACAAATTAAATTTTCTAAGACATCCCGTGATTACACGGGTTTTTAAGCTAGTTATATATAATACAGAAAATTAGTTGATGTCAAATTTGAAAACGAAAAACAACCTGAACATAATTAAACGGAAAGAGTAGTACTACATAATATATTGATTTCCCGCTCAAAAAGTTAAACTGATTACACGATTCTCTCATTAAATAAACAGAATATTTCACTAAAATAATGCTACAAGAAACCCTCTGATCACCAAAAAAAAAAGTAAAAATGTCAACTCCTGTGAGAAAACCAAAGTCAGCATCAAATGGAAGGCTTATCATAAAACAAATGGTTATGAATAATTTCAAATCTTATGCTGGTGAACAATGTGTTGGTCCCTTTCATAAGGTTCATTAGTGTTTTCTTTATTTTGTTACACAAATCGCGTAGCTTTTTTTATTTTGATTATGGGTTTTGAATCTGTTGATCAGAGTTTTTCGGCTGTGGTTGGTCCTAATGGAAGTGGAAAGAGCAATGTAATTGATGCTATGTTGTTCGTGTTCGGAAAAAGAGCAAAACAGGTTATAATATTTGTTTCTATGGGTTTTTAAGATCAAAATCTACTGTTCTAGGTGTTTGGGATTGTTTATTTAAGTGCTTATGTGCATAGTCATTACACAACTTTGAGTGTTTGGTTAGTTTAGAACTTTGAAATTAAGCAAACCCGGACACGCCCTTAACTTTAAGTAGGAAAAAAAAGGTGATGCATGTCGTCAAATGCTATTCTAGTTATAGAACGTTAGTTACATTTATCTGCTAAGAGTTGTAGCAACATAGAATGGTTCATTATGGCGTATTTTTCATATTTTACAACCCATGTACGTTACCTATATTATTATGTCGTTACTTGTGCTCTAAGCGTTTCATGATGGTTATTGTTAAGCTGTTTAACAAGCATATTGCAGATGCGTCTTAACAAAGTATCGGAGCTTATTCACAATTCAACCAATCACCAAAATCTTAATAGTGCATGTGTATCTGTTTACTTTCAAGAAATCATTGATTTGGTATGTATTCGTTTCTTGTCAAAGTTTTGATATGCTTTTTGAACATAGGGCTTATTTACTGTGTTGGATTTTAGGATGATGGAACGTATGAAGCTGTTTCAGGCCGTGATCTTGTAATAGCTCGTGAAGCGTTTAGAGATAACTCTTCTAAATACTATATTAATGGACGTGATAGTAAATTCACCGAGGTGACTAATAAACTAAAAGGGAAAGGAATTGATTTGGACAATAATCGGTTTCTGATCCTTCAGGTTTGTGGTTCATGTTAGTCAATCATATCTTTGTCATTTGACTATTATAGGTAGAGGTCACATTAGATTTACGATGGGTCGATTTGGATTACTTAAAACCGCAAATGGGTCACATTAACAATTTTTAGCTATAATAAGAACAGGTTAAGTGGATTGCTAAAGCGTAAAAGTTGTATTGTCAAAAAAGACACAAACCAACATGAACTGTTTGACATGTACTAAAAATGTCCCAAATTGAACCAAACCATTTTGGCGCATCCCCCAATTTTAACTCTTGATTTATAGTTTGCTAACTTTCCTTAGGGTGAAGTTGAACAAATTTCACTTATGAAGCCAAAATCTCAAGGCTCACACGATGAAGGGTTTCTTGAATACCTCGAGGATATCATTGGAACAAACAAATATTTGGAACGCATTAACGAGTCCCATAAGCAGTAAGTTCTAATGCTTGATATGTCGTTCATGAGTTGTTGTTTTCTGCATGTTAAGAATTGTGTATCCCTGGAAGACTGTCATTTAACCAGTTCCCTTTTTAGCTAAATCTTATTTATTACTATGATTTTACCCATTTAACGGTTATCATTCACTTTTTATACGGTACGACTAATCTTTTTCTTGTCTTTTAGGCTTGAATCTCTGAACGAGAAGAGGACTGAAGTGTTAGAAAGGGTCAAGTTAGCCGATAAAGAAAAAGACAAATTAGAGGTTATATCATGTGTTAGGATTTATACCTATGTATATACTTTTGTTAACTATTAATTAATAAACGTAAAAATTCTACCAGAGCGTAAAGAACGAAGCAGAAGATTACATGCTTAAGAAGTTGTTCTTATTAAAATGTCAAGAAAAAGCGCTGAAATTTGCTTTGGAGGATAACGATACAAAAAAGGGAGACATTCAAATGTCGGTGTCTGGCCTTGAAGAAAGTTTAGCTAGTGAAAGGTAATTGTTGTTTTAACAATACTTTCATTTTTATAAGAAAACTAAATGTGAAATGAAAAGCTATATTTATTTTTAACAGGAGGAAGATTGATGAAAGAAAGAAAGAATTGAACGAGCTTGAGATGTCGCATAATATGTATATGAAGAGACAAACGGTTTGTTCCATTACTTATTTTAAATATCAATATCCATCTCATTAAAGCACACGTTGTTCATAACTTGTGTTTATATTGGTTCAGGAACTAGACTCTCAGTCTAAAAGGTGCAAGGATGAACTGAAGGAATACGAGAAGCAAGACGATAAACATCAAAATGGTCTAAAACGTGCAAAACAAAAGATCAAGGATATAGAAGAGAAAATCGTAATGGTAAGGTATAATAATACTTTGTTCTCTAGTTTGTGTAAAATTAAGCATTAACTATTGTTTTTTTTTTCTGCTTTAGGATTCCGCAGAGATTACAAAAGTTGCAAGGCAGTCAAAAGAATCGGCTAATTTAATCACCAAACTGCAGGAAGATAATGTGAAACTGCAACAGAACTATGTGGACGAGGATAACATATTGGAGGAACTTAAGAAGGATTCCAAAGGTAATAGTATCTTGTTCACACACAAGTCATTTTTAAGTGAAAACTAATGTTACGTTATTACCTAATTTACTTACTTTCAACAGTTGAAACTGAACCATTACGTACCGAGATTGCTGATGTCCGGGCTAAGCTCAACCCTTGGGAAAAACAGCTCATCGTGCACCAAGGAGAGCTCCAAGACGCATCCAATAAAAAGAAAGATTTGTTTGAAAAAGTGAGAAACACTGTCATAATTATAAAAACAGTTCATTTCATAAGCACCAACATATACCTTGAGTGGATTAAATTCAATTCTTGAGTGTTACAGCATGAAGCAGGTCGTGTGGCGTATATGGTTGCACAAAAACGATTGAATGACATACACACGAGACTTGTTACAAAGGCTTCAAGCATAAAGGACATGCAAACAAAGTTGGACAAAAATATACCTGATATGGAGAAAGCTCGTAAACTAAATCAAGTACGTTCATTGTCACATCTTATCATCTACTTGATTAATTAAAACTTGTAGTCACTCATGTTTAATATTGCAAAGGAAAAAGAGGTTTTGTTGAATTTAGAGCAAGCAGCAAGACAAAAGGTCACGGAACTAAGGTCTGTAGTGGAATCAGAAAGGAATCATGGAAATGTTCTGAATGCGATATTGCAAGCGAAAGCTTCGAATGCTATACAAGGAATTTATGGAAGGTTGGGCGACTTAGGGGCTATTGATGGTAAAATGTTATTGCTAAATCCATATTTGTTTCATAAAATAGAGTAATTTTTTATTTATCTTTTTTTTCTATTGCAGCAAAGTATGACGTGGCAATTTCAACAGCATGTCCTGGACTTGATAATATTTTAGTAGAGACAACTGCTGTAGCAAATGCATGTGTGAACCTTCTTCGCAAGAACAACGTTGGCAGAGCAACTTTCATAGTATTGGTAGGATGTCCCTTTGTACAATAAACTACTATAAACCTTTGGTTTTTCTGATAAAGACCCACTCCACTTGGTCAAAATAATTGATGGCTGATTTACTCATATCAATTACGCACAAAATCAGGGAGCAATTACTGCACTTGATTTCTATTTAGCAGTTTACCTTATTTAAGTCTAAGAAGGATAGTATAAATAATAGGTCTCTTGTCATTGTTATCATCACCTCAGTTTTTCATATGTTATTTCCTGTAAAAGGAGATCTTGTAAAAGGAGACCTTGCCCCTCTCGAATTGGGCCACTATCAATAAAACCTATCCCATTGCAGTTCCTATTAATTCAGTACCTATCATTTATATAACCCTTAGCCTGGTTCTATCATTTGGTTCCGATGCCGGGAAACGAAACATGGTGCAAACCCGGAATAGCGAGAACGATCCAGTTGCCACTCAATTGGCTGCAATAGCCGCGAAATTGGAGGTAATTGAAACGATGAAGGAAGATATAGCAGCTTTGAAGGAAGGAGATCGATCCAGATCCAAAGGAAGCAAGAATTTTGATGGGGAAAGTTCTTGGACGGGTCGACAGTCGTATAGACCCTATAACAAGATTGACTTCCCGAATTTTAGTGGCGGAGACCCTCGCGGTTGGCTGCTGAAAGCCGAAAAATATTTCAAGTATTATCAAACACCGGATGAAGAAAAGGTAGAGATAGCTTCAATGCACTTAGAAGGCGATGCCTTGGACCTCTATTCATGGCTCTCTAACGGTCAGTTCATTTTTTGGGAAGAATTAATCCAGGCGTTTACCAAAAACTTTGGACCGGCAGAATTCCAGAACCCGGATGAGTTCCTGTGTAGCATTAAACAAACTGGTTCAGTACAGGAATATCGACAGGAGTTCGCTAAGAGATCCTCTCGAGTTTCTAACTGGCCCGATCATTGTCTTTTGGGGGTGTTCTTAAATGGCCTCAAAGATGAGTTAAAATCAGATGTACGAATTCACAAGCCTCGTACAGTATACAGCGCCATGAGTCTGGCTCTAGAGTTTGAATCTAAACTCACCACCCACGGACCCGAAAAAAATGCTTCTTGGACCCCAAATCCGAAACCCTCTCAACCAGACTCTAAACCATCAACTTTCACCCAAGCCCAAACAACCCAACCAAAAAATACTTTCCGAACTTTTGAAGCAGAAAAACAAGAACGATACCTAAAGGGGGAATGCTTCAAATGTGGCGATAAATACGGACCGGGACATCGTTGCAAAACCGCTACCTTAAAGGTTTTAGAGGCTAATGAGGATGTCGATGAATCCTTTACAACAGATTCAATCGGCATCGATTGTGTCGAGGAAGAATCTGCTGCTCAAATAAGTTTGCATGCTATTTTGGGGAAGAACCAGCCTACCACGATGAAGGTCCACGGTAGATGAAGGTCCACGGTCAGCTTCATTCTACTAAAGTTTTAATTTTGATTGATGGGGGTTCTACACACAATTTCATTTCAGATGGTTTGGTGAAAGAACTTAGGCTGGCTACTCAGCCAGTAGCACCTTTCGGGGTTCAAATTGGTAACGGAGATATAATTCGATGTGGTCAAATCTGCAAAAATCTTCCTCTACAGATTAATGATCTCAAAATCACTCAAGATTTTCATCCTTTTTCTCTTGGAGGGGCTGATCTAGTTTTGGGTATTCAATGGTTAGCCACATTAAATACGGTTCAGGCCAACTGGAAAGAATTGTTCATGATTTTTTCAATAGATGGGAAGCGATATAAACTAGAAGGCATAGTAACCGGTCCCCAAAAATCATCCAGTTTCCAACACCTAGCCATTAAACCAGAAGTTATACGCTCCATAACAGCCCCGACTACACCATTACCCATCACTAAAGACAGGGAAATTGACTTGCAACCAAGTTCTGTCATGACGCATCGTTGGGTTTATGAAGCAGGCCGCCCGAACTTGGAATTGCTGATTTCCTGGTGTAATCGGCCTGTAGAAGAGGCAACATGGGTGACCTATGATTTAATGGCTGAGCAATTTCCTACATTCCGTCTTGAGGACAAGACGTTTTACCGGGAGGGAAGTAATGATAAAGACCCACTCCACTTGGTCAAAATAATTTATGGCTGATTTACTCATATCAATTACGCACAAAATCAGGGAGCAATTACTGCACTTGATTTCTATTTAGCAGTTTACCTTATTTAAGTCTAAGAAGGATAGTATAAATAATAGGTCTCTTGTCATTGTTATCATCACCTCAGTTTTTCATATGTTATTTCCTGTAAAAGGAGATCTTGTAAAAGGAGACCTTGCCCCTCTCGAATTGGGCCACTATCAATAAAACCTATCCCATTGCAGTTCCTATTAATTCAGTACCTATCATTTATATAACCCTTAGCCTGGTTCTATCATTTTCCTTGTTTGATTTGTTTATTTTTGCCGTTATCTTGATGAAGGAACAACAACTTAAGCATATGTCTAGATTAAAGGAAAAAATAAGCACTCCGGAGGGCGTTCCACGTCTCTTTGATCTTATCAAGGTGCAAGATGAAAAACTAAAACTTGCTTTCTTTCAAGCAATGGGGAATACCGTTGTCGCCAAGGATAATGATCAGGTGCGTATTTGGTTTGTTAAAACTCGAACAGAAATTCAATTTCTTTTCTGAAGGTGACGTTATACTTGTAATATATATTTTACGTAATTGCAGCTTCATCCTACCTACCCCATACCCTTCTCTGGTGGGAATGGGTATCATTATTGTTGTTGTGAATATATATTTTACGTAATTGCATCCATTTTTTCTATTTTAAACTTTTTCCAGGGAAAACGCATAGCATATGGTGTAAAAGAAGCATTTAGGCGTGTCGTTACACTTGATGGCGTTCTTTTTGAGACAGCGGGGACAATGAGTGGGGGTGGAAGAAATCCTAGCAGAGGTAAAATGGGGACTTCCATCAAATCAACTAGTGTCTCAAGAGAATCTGTTATCGAGGCTGAAAATGAACTCAGTCGGATAGTTGAAAAGTTAAAACATGTACAACAACAATTATCGGAATTGGTTAGGCATCATGAGGAGTTGGAAAAAGAAAACACAATTCTTAAAATGGAGTTATCTAAAAGCCAAATAGAGGTAAGGCTCGTCTGAGTTGACCCGCTCACGATGTTTGTCAGTATATATAACTTGTTTCAAAACTATTAAAAATTAGATTTGGCTGACTTTCCAGTTTTGGCCTGTATGACCCGTTACCGTTGTTTAACTCATTCTTCATTTGACCTATCTGACCCGTTATCACTAATATGGTAGATCGAAGAACTGCATTCGCAACATGAAAATCTTGCAAAACAACTCGATTCCATAAAAGCTGAAGCAGAGCCAAGTAACGATGATCTTCATCGACTTGAGGAACTCAAAAACATTATACTAGAAGAAGAAAAGAATATAAACAAGCTGACACGAGATTCTAAGCAGCTTAAGGAGAAGGTTGGTAACTAACTGTATCTATCATATATCATTTTGCTCACAATCTAATCATTTCATTGATCAAAAACCTCACAAATTGTTTAGGAGTTGGAGCTTCAAAACCGAATCGATAATGCAGGTGGTGAAAGATTGAAAAGCCAGCAGGAAAAGGTTAAAAAGATCCAAAATGTAAGCCATCTTGTCTAGGACTAAATGAAGTTATACTAGCACCCCGCTAACTCTTTTCCTACATCAGGACATTGATAAAAACAACACCGAGATCAGTCGACACGAAGTTCAAATAGAGACGGGTGACACAAGGACTAATGAACTAAGAAATGAGATCGAGAAATTAAATAAAGAGAAGGACCGATTCATTTCACAAGAAAAAAAATTGGTCAACACCCTTACAGAGATCAACCAGAAAATTTTGAAGGTTGATGATGAGTATAAAACAACACAACAGGTTAGTATCTAGTGATATATATTTGATGGTTTTTACTAAGGTTATTGTTTAATTGAGTTTATTTTCTTTGTTAGTTGATAGATCAACACAAGGGTGTGCTCGGAAAGGCAAAATCCGACTATGAGATTTTGAAAAAGACTGTAAATGAGTTGCAGGCATCTGAGGTTCTAGTATTGAACTCTACTTTTTCATATAATGATATAGACGGGAAACTTTAATGATATGAAACCAACCATTTATATAACATACCTACCATGCGGTTCCGAAATAAACCACTTGTTAATGTTTCGTTAAATGGTTGGGAAAACGTATCTGTATATGACGGTAAAAAATGAATAATACATTTCATGCATAACAAGTTAGCAACCAAACAGATTGATGTTGTCGATAAATTACAAGACATGAAGAGGATGTTGGAAGAGTTGAAAATGAAGAGTAACGATTACAAGAAAAAGCTTGAGGCTTTGAATACCGCCTTTTCTAAACACATGGAACAGTAAGTTTGTGGTATTGATCTTTTGAATGTAACTTGTGATAATCTTTTAATACAATCACTTCTGATGCAGAATTACTATAGATCAAGTCGACCCACAAAAGGTTCAAGATACACTTGGAGATGAGTTTATAGCCAAGTGTTCTGATCTTGAGACCATGCTAGAAAGAGTGGCTTTACTTGAAGCACAAATGGAAAAGATGAATCCTAATCTTAATGCAATCTCTGAGTAAGAAATTTCCTTCATGCATTGATCAGGTTGTGCATCATATGTTAGTTTCTGTTTTTCATGTTTATTTCCCTTTACAGTTATCGGGAAAAAGTATTAAAATACAATGAGAGAGTGGAGGAGCTAACACTGGTAACGAAAGAACGTGACGAGACAAAAAACCATTACGATGGATTGAGAAAGAAAAGGTAAGTTTTTTTAGGTGTGTGTTTTCTAACTGGTGATTATCTAACCGCTTCCGTTTTTCAGGCTTGAAGAGTTCATGGCAGGGTTTACTATTATATCATTAAAGTTGAAGGAAGTGTACCAGGTATGTTATTTGTTCGATCTTATAACTCTGTTCTGTCTATTTTGCTATACTAAATTTGTGCGTTATTTTTACAGATGATAACTCTTGGAGGCGATGCAGAACTTGAGTTAGTGGATTCTTTAGATCCTTTCACTCAAGGTGTTGTCTTTAGTGTTAGGCCTCCTAAGAAGAGTTGGAAACATATTGGAAATCTTTCGGGAGGCGAAAAGGTATCTCTTGTAAAGTATGATGTTTTCCTCCAAAAAAAGGTATATATATACTATTGTAAACTAATTAATATCCTCATTCTGTATGTTTTAGACTCTGAGCTCACTAGCTCTTGTTTTTGCGTTACACCATTATAAACCATCGCCGCTTTATGTTATGGATGAAATTGATGCTGCTTTAGGTAATTTTTTTGGACCATTGTCATTGTTATTATTTCTGTGCGCTACATCTTTACTTACTCGCTCTTTTGTTGGCTCCTAGATTTTAGGAACGTTTCGATCGTCGGGTATTATGTTAAAGAGTGTACAAAGGATGCACAGTTTATCATCATCAGGTATATTTGATGCCATTTTAGTCCTTTCTTTGTATATATAGTCTCTTTTGTACTTATTGCGATTTTTTTTTGCAGTTTACGAAACAACATGTTTGAGTTGGCTGATAGGCTTGTGGGGATATATAAAACTGATAACTGCACCAAGAGTCTCACAATTGATCCAAGAAGTTTTGTAGTTCATGGAAAGGGCGCTTAAACTCAACTTTTTTCGAGTTGTATTCTAAATTTATAAATAAATCAACATTTGAGGGTGCTTAAACTTAACATTTGAGAGTATCTTTTCATATTAAGTTTTGAGTGAAATGCACTTTTCATACCTGTGGTATGTCCAGATTGCATATATAGTAACTGGTCTTCTGAAAGTGCAGACGGCCTCCCTGGTCTTTCATTAAGTGTTCATTTAGGTACTTTGACCGTAATGATCGTTATCCTTTGACCGTTATGTTTTGTTGCTACAAGGCTTTATTTGCCTTTTTCCTATTTTTTACCCATCATCCCTTCCAACATCACCACCACCACCTGCACAATCACCACCTCTGCCACCACCATCACCCCGCCACCATCACCGCCACCATCAACGTCGCCACCATCACCACCCATTTCTTCCATTTGTAATGAGACAACTTTTTACCTACAGTATCAGATGTGGTGAAACTAACTTATTTTTTGGACGTGAACTTGACCTATCTTGTATAATTGGCATCACTAACAACCATAATATCAGTAAATAACTAGAATCCGCCCATGCCATGGCCCATGTGTATGTGACGTACCCTGCCATTCTTTAATGTTGTAGTAGTAGTATATTAGCAACTAAAGCTAGAACTACCTTATGATTCTTCAACATAAGTTAGAGGTCGTACTAGAAGAGTATTTTCACCTAATATATATGTGTATTTTGATGTATTTTCGAAACACGGCAACCCAGTCGCATGAATATGTGTTATGCGACCACAACCCACCAAACTGTCCTTTGACACCGCAACCAGGGGCGGTACCAGAAAAACTTTCGAGAAGAAAGTGAGTAATATGTCGAGTCATGTTATACATGTATTTGGCCAACAGTAGGTAAAAAGAAACAATGGAAGAAATGGGCCGTGATGGTGGCGACGGAGGTGGTGGGGTGATGGTGGAGGTGGTGATTGTGAAGGTGGTAGTGGTGATGTTGAAAGGGGAGATGGGTAAAAAAAGGAAAAAGACAAAAAAAGCCATGTACCAACAAAACATAACGGTTAAAGGATAACGTTCGTTATGGTCAAAGTACTTCACTTTCAGAAGACCAGTTACTATATATGCAATATGAAATGTGCATTTCACTCTTAAGTTTTTAAAAGTAGAACTTAAGGTCAGTGTGACAAACTCTTGTAAAGATTTATATATAAATTAAAATTTTCATGCGACATCAATAATAAAATTAAAAATTTCATGCGACATCCTTAATACTTCATCTACTTGTAATCTAGTCTCATTCTGCTCTCTAGTCCGATGGAATGTTCCAACTTCCAAGTGATCATATCAGGTGGCATCATCATGAAGGTTATAGCACCCTTTACTCATCAAAGAGGGGCTATACGCCTATACCCATTCTAATTAAACTTCTGCAGAAATATTACCAGATACAGTTGATAATTGTTGCCTTCAAAAAAGAATCATAAATACCGGTATATTATGCATGAGATTTAAATCAGTTAGTCATTAAAAAATGGTGACTGTAATATTTTACAGTATATAAATGCTTTTGAAATAGAATCGACTTGATTATGGTCTTTGAGGCTTGAGGTGAGATTATCTCATATTTAGGGACTCATAGATATGCCTCTGAGTGGGGTGACAGGCTTTTGGTCGATGACATATATTTGGATTAAAATGATAAAGCCTCATCAGTGAATTTTTAGAGTCCACGATCTCTGGTCATAACGATATATGCTTACTTCTTAAAGATGGAGTGAAATTGATTGGGGTTCTATTCAGATTTCAGTGATTAATTGGTTGATGTTCTGTCACCATGAGTAAGGGATTATGCTTAAAATGGGACTTGTAATGCTGTCAGTACTAGTAACTTAAATCCATCTCCGAACATTTCGAGGGGGCTTAACCAAAAAACGTTGCCGATTATCTGAAATGACATACTGATGAAGTTCTAAAAAGAAATGCCATTCACGGAAAATAATGCATCAAATTCATGTTTTTTGAGATTTCCATTAGTTCCTTATAGCACTGTCTAAAGTTAGTCTCATGTGCGACTAAACATTTAATAAAGACAATACTATCTACTCTGGTTTGTTGCAACTGTTCTCTGAACAGCGGAAATACCATCCACAAATTTTGTCCGAAAAAGGACATTGGCATTGTTGAACAATCCTTCTTTGAGTGACACAACAATAAACTGCGAACACAAAAATGTAGATTGTTGATCATATTCGGGTCCATATAGCAAGAATAAATGATTTTACATAAGCTAAAGTATAATAGAAATAGTGACGTTTAATGTATACCTGTGAATGCGGAAAATGAGCTTTGATCATCCTTCCAATGTTTTGTGTGTGACTTAAATCAAGAGCTGCATCAACCTGCTCAAGAAAAGGTAACGCAATGTTTTTGAGACATTCTATGAAAATGTTATTTTTGTAAAATAAAGTCGCCGAATACCTCGTCCAGTATATATATTGGAGCTGGTTTAAAGAGAAGCAACGCCAGAATTAGTGATAGAGCAAGTAGAGATCTTTGTCCTCCACTAAGTTCGGATAAAGACTGTTTCCAAACACCCCCCAACGCCACACGCACCTCTAACCCATCGAAACAACTACCTCCCTCTGGCGGTTCTAGCTTTGCCATTGTGCCCGGTAATAGAGTAGAAAATATAGATCCAAAATTACTGAAAATAGTGGTGCCAAATGTTTAACCAGAAACTGTACTCCGTATATTTCTAAAACGTTTTTTTTTTTTCAAATTTAGCCAAGTTATTTAAGTGACTCACCTATTCACCTTAACCCATGTGGCTTGAAGTATCTCATTTTTCTTCGCATCAACTTCTTTAATCACAAGCTTAATCTTTGACTTGTCGGTCTAGGAGAAAAAAAATGCTCAAAGATCGAAATGAATGTAAAAGGATTTTCGGGGCATTCATGAATTCAGAATGTATTTTCGCTAACCTCGATAATGTTTTTCTTGGATATCAAGTCATTGTACTCATCTTCTGTTTTCTCAATCACGGACATAACTTGCTTGTTTACCCTCTTCTCATGGCTACAAGAAAAAGAAGAAACAGAAGTTGATATGGTCAAATTACTAACAACTATTTATGCGACAAATTCACCACTTACTCTGCTTGTTGAGCCTCAAGATTTTCAAGTTGTCCCCGTGCTCTATGTGGATCACGGGATGTAAAATCATAGTCACTTCCACTTCTCCCAAAAAACTGTTTCTCGGAAGTTATCCAAGCATGCTTATTAATCAATTTATCAACCTTCACTGAGCAGTTCTTTTGTTCAACTTCTGTGCGTTTCACCTACAAGAAATATAAAGCATAAGTCTTGACCGAAAAAACATGTTTACATGACAATTTCAAGAAGCATCGGCCACTGTTAACCAGAATTTTACCTCACTTTCCAACCTTTTTTGTTCAATCACCTTCTCACGAATACCATCTTTAAGTTTTTCTTGCTCTTTGCGAATGCAACTAATTTGTGAATCACACGCCACAAGCTTTGTATTGGCTGCATTGAACTCCGATTGTGCTTGACCATTCTCATCTATCAAAGTAGTAACCTGAAACAGCGCACATATTTCGTTGTTGGCAGTTATCATATTATTGCAGTAGATGTTAGAATGATATACAGTTGTCTACCTTGGTCTTGAGTAGATCCACTTCAGAAGTTAGCGTGCTGATCTCATTCTGTAAAGAGACTAATTGATTCTCCAAAGAGGCGTATTCTTGTTTAAGAGCTTCCACTTTCATTATAAGTTTCTCCCTTTCCTTTTCATACCCCTGAATTAATACTTGTCTTAAGACACGTTTTATAAACACAAGTTTATGAACGGAATTAGTTTTGCTCCTCAACAAGAAAGTATACCTTAAGGTTCTTTTTAGCTGACTGCATTCTTTTCTTCACCGCCTCAATCTTTTCCGCACGTGTGTTGAGACTACCATCCTCATTATTGGCATGGTCCTGAACTGAAATTTCGAGATTTGCCACTTTCGTTACACATTCTTCATAAAATGCTTGCTGTTCAGTAAGAGCAGAATTTGCCTCTTCAAGTTCTTGTTTAATCCTTTCTACTATTTCACTAAGCTGCATCACACAAAAGAGTAAACAAATGTACTATAACGTTAATCCTCAACACAGGTAGCATTTTCATATATATTAAATAATCTAAACGGAAATGTGTCAAATGGTTGGAAAGTCACTTAAAGCGTATTTTAGAAAAGATTGATTTGAACTTTGATGGCTAAAATTTTGGCAAAATAATGAATAAAAGAAGATATGTCCATCTATTAATAGCATAATATATAGTTGAACCTTATAATGCTCATTCTGCTCAACGGTGTTCTGGGATTGTTTGAGACGAAATGTATTGACTTCCAACTGTTGCTTTAGTTCATTATACTTTCCATGAAGTGGAACAAGCGCATTGATCTAAACATACAACAAACATTAAGAAATCGGAATACGTTGTGTACTTATAACAATAAAGTAGAATTGAAGGAAAACCATTGCTTCAATTTCTGATAACCGCTTCTCATGCAAGAATAATTCTGAATAAGCCTCTCCCAACGCATGTAGTTGCCTTAACTGATCACCACCACGCCTGTGCATTATGAGAAAGTTATTATTTGGGTGATCATTTTTTAAAGTTAATACTAATATCTATTTTGGTTATCGCAATTTGGCTTACCTGACAGAACCACCAGTCACGAGTCCACCTGGTTGAAATAGGTCACCTTCTAACGTCACACTTCTAGTTTTAACTTGTCGATCAAAAGCAATCTGCCAGCCATATATAGTTGAGTTATTAATAAGAAGTCTTTTAATATATGGAATATGAATGATAAAGATTGTCTAATATTATTCGTACAATAACATACCTTCTCTGCAGCAGCATTTGTCTTGCAGACAAAAGTTTCACCGAACACAAATTCCATTGCTTTCTAAAATATAGATAACTCTGAGATAAGTGTGACGCTAATGGATTGCCACAAATTAAATCGAAGCATACCTTAACATCATCAGCATAACCAACTAACGAAAGCGCAACTTCAGCATTTCCTTCACCTGCCTATGAAATATAAATAGTTATCTACTTGTATTTTTTTTCTAAAATATGTGAAAAAAATAATAATCGTACCAATTCAACAGCAGCTTTATAAACTTGAGACTGGACAGATTTGCTTTTGATTCTGTTTAGAGGAATTGTTGTCACTCTTCCTCTTAGATCACGACTCTCGATTATCTGTTGGGCTGTGTTTTCATTGTCTACCACGATATTAAACAACTTTCCACCCGCACAAACCTCCAAGGCAATCATTGTCGAGTTATTTTTCACTTTGGTGAGCTCACCGACTAAACCTTTGACTTTCGACCGGTCGAATTTCTTCACAAGATCATGATAAGAAAAGTTTAAGTTTCCCAAACATGAATAGATACTCCGAATGCTCTCTTTTATTCTATTCACAGCTTGCGACTCCACCTCCCAATCCTTGAAATATTCAAATCATACAAAATAGTTTGTTATATATGCAAATATATCCGCTGAACTTGATTAACCTATAAAGGAAAATCGAACCTTTTTTAGGCTTTCCATATGCCCTTCCTGATATGAAAGAGACGTTAATGCCCTTTCAACATTTTCGACGTCTTTCTGTCTGACTTTCACCTCATTTTCTAAAGCAACAGCTTCATCGTGCTTTGACAAGAGTTTAGCTGTTTTCTCTTTTAGTTCCGTCTCACAACGACTTATCTTGGTTTTTAGTTGCTTTAGACCTGCTTCCGCCTTTATAACCACCAATTCAGCATCACCTAGTTGGTTTAAAAGGCTCTTATCTCCGTCCTGTCCAAAGTAATTACAAGTGTCGATTTATTATTGTATTTACAAATTTACATAAGCCTGACATTTACCTCATACTCTTTCTCGTGTTCCTCTAAACTCTTTGCTAACTCATCTATTTTCGTCTTCAAGTCTTCTGCTCCATTTTCTGCATTCTTTATAGCAGAAGCTCTATCTTCAATCTTCTTTTGGACCTGATAAAATCACCACAGAAATATTTAGAACATTTTACATATTGAATCCAAAATACGCATTGAAACAACACATCAATCTGCCAAAATATACGTTACTAGAAAAGTGGTATATACTGGTATTATACTTAACGATCACTTTACCTCATGAACATTATTTTTCTTGCTTGCAAGATCTTCCTCTGCATTTTCAAGACGAGATACTTCCTTATTAAGATCACGAGCAATTGCATCAACTCTATCTGACAAACGTTTAACCTCCCCACCCATATTTACATCTTTTTCCAAAGTCAACCTTGATACGTGTTCCTCCATCTCTTTCACCTCATTCTGCATCGTCTTTGTATCATTATCAACCTCACATATTTTCACCTTTAACTCGTCAACAACACGAACAGCATCATCTCGAATTTTCTCTGCTTCAACAAACTCATAAGCAATACAAAACCTTTTCAATCTATCTAACTCCGCATTTCCATTAGACCATTGCATGTATTCGGTTCTTTCTTTCCTCAGCTTCTCTAAGGCGGGGAGTATTTCATTATCAAGAAGTCGGTTGATCGTATCAACCTTGCCTTGCTTTTTCACAAGGGTCTTCAAAACGACGTCTTTTTTTCTTTCATACATTCTTGTTCCAGCTGCTTCTTCAAGCATGGACAATGTTTCAATAGGTTTCATGTTTAAGACTTTGGTAATACGCCCTTGCATTATCAGAAAATGTGGATTGTCTACATTTAATTGCACAGACTGGAAAAGATTTTTCACTTGATCTGATTCTGCACGGCGTCCATTAATCACATACTTTTGCCTCCCACCAGCCACAATCTATAATTTACGAAAAGGAAAATAAATAAGGTACTTACGTTGCAATAACAAATCAAGTCATATGATATGAAACCATAATAACAGCTAATATTTTCGCTTTTAGCATCAATATATAGCTAAACTTAATCAACCCAATTAAGCATATCTAAAAGTGTTAAACTTCTTAACAACCATAGAATCAGAACTAATGGGATATTTACTAGGGCTTATTATCTGAAAATGTATCTTAGTTTTCACTTTTTTGAGTTGTATGTATCATCGTTAGGATCGGACTATTTAATAACTAACTTTTTGAATTTCGATTATATGGGTATCAATTGACGTATTTTTGGGTATCAAACAAGCATTCTTGAGAATCGAATCATCTATTCTTGGGAATCAATACACAAGATAATCTAAATTCAAAAAGTTAGTTATTAAATAGTCTGATAGTAACGATGGTACCAGGGACGGAATCAGAGGGGTGACTCGGGACACCCATGGAATTCTGTGGCGTAGATGGAATTGCCCCCCTTTTTGTAAAATACCTCAATTTTTCCTAAATGCACCTGGTCTCAAAAATTATATTCCTAGTTTCAAATAGTTATTCGTAAATGCACCTTGTCCAAATCTATCCTAGTTCCGTCCCCGGGTACGTACAAGTAAAAAGAGTAGCAAGTAAGATACACTTTTAGGCAATCAGTCCTATTTACTACTGTAATACATTGTTATATATTATAGAACAACAACAACAAACCCAACCACCATTGTTATATTTTATGATCTTAAATAACGCAATTACAGATCTTGTATGCAAGTAATAACTTATTTCGATGTGTTTTAAAGTACCTCGCGTGAGACAGTAATTTCACGGCAATCTTCATATCCAATAGGGCTCCGAACCCTATCAGAATTATCAAACACAACGGACACCGTGGCCTTGGTGATACCAGCTTGTCCTTGTTTGTAAACCAACTCTTGCAAATTCGAAACTCGAACTTGTGACAAATTCTTGATACCTAAGACAAAACAAATGGAATCTAGGATGTTGGATTTGCCCGTTCCGTTTAGTCCGGTTATAGCATTGAAAAGTGGATCAAAACCGCGGATAACTGTTCTTGTGGCATATGATTTAAATCCATCTAAACAAACCTCTTTTATGTACATTTTTGCTGAAAAAATATTGAATCCCTAGAAATGTGATGATTATGAAAGATAATTTTGATTAAGAAAAAGATTATGAAGAGTAATTTTGGGATTAGTCAAACCTTCCGAATTTAAAAATTTTATAAGTTTATAAACAAATTGAACAAATGGCGGGAAGAATTAATAGCTGGGCCTGGCTGTTTCCAAATGGGCTATTTTATATTCTCAAAATAATTCATTGTAGGGAGCTAGTGTTGACCTCTTTGGTTATCGGGTAACTCGGTTTATTCGGTTGTCGGGTCGTTTGATTTCTCGTGTTAAACGATTTTCACCAAATTTGTAAGTATGTTACAAAATTTATGACATTTGCTTACTAAATTAGATGTGATAAAAGTAATAAGGGGACGTTAAAAGTATTTTTTTTATCAATTTCTAGTAAAAAGAGTCGTAAAAAGTTATTTTTATCAACTCCTACTTGAAAGAAAAACATAAGTAATAGAGGGGATTACTAAAAGTCTAAAGAGTAAGCAAAAGTATACAACTTTATTGACTTTTTTTTAATATGCAAAAGAGTAAGAAAAATTGTGGGTTTCTTTTGTCTACTTTTATATTCATTGTGTTTTAATAAGAAAAAGTTATAATGACTTAAATAGTTGTAAATCTTATAAGAGGGATATGCAGAAATGCTCCCTTCCCTGTGGTTTGCTCAAAATGCAGGCGGCCTCCCCAACTTGGCGAAAGTGCATGTAACCTCCCCACCGTTAAGGAAAAGTCGGCATGCGGCCTCCCCAACGTTAACGTCGACTCGTTATCTAAGTTGGACAAAGGGCATGACCGTCTTTTCAATATTAAACTATTAATAAACCCATTTTAGCTAAACTCGTACCAATTTAACCGGGTATAGAACCCGTTTGTATAAATCCCCCTTTCTTCCCCAAATAGAAAAAAATGTTTCATTCACCCTTCTCTTCCCCCATTGATAAAACCTTTGTTCAAGATTATGAGTGACCCAGATAACCATTTTCAAATGAATGAAATGTTCCAAAACTTTTCAATTAGGCCAGAAGGAGAGGATTCCGATATTGCATTATATGGTAAATTATATCATTCATAATCGTTTTCTATTTTTATGATTTTATTTCAATTGACTAATTCAAGCTTTGTATTACGTTTTGCAGATACCTACAAGAGTTTATTTTCTTTGAAGGTGCATTACTACGGGAAGTTCATTGATTCTCCTCATAAGAAGTATGTTGATGGTGAGGTATGTTTCGTCGACATGGTCGAGGTTTCTACATTCAAGATTGATATATTGCATTCCGTGTTGAATAGTCTATGTTATGAAATACAAACTGAGGTGCGTTTTTTTACAAGCTACCATTAAAAAAACATAGATATAGGCATTAAACCTTTGATCAATGATAAAGACTTTAGAAGCCTATTAAGTTATGTGAATATGCATAAGATAATGTATGTGTATGTTGAGATTGTTGAAAAAGAAGATAGTAACTCTGAGGATGATTATGAGTCTGAAACTGATAGTGATGATCAGCTATAAGATGAGGATCACATAGTTGATGAGGTTGAAGTTAATATGGATAATTTTAGGTTTCAAATAGAAGATGATGTGAATGAGTCTGTTGATCCAATTCAACCTAATGTCAATGTCACAGAGGATGCTTTAGAAGTGTTAGACTTTGATGAATTAAATAGTAATTTAGAGGATGATATACCAGAAAATGCACTTAGTGTAGGACTTAGAAACATAAAGAAGAAACATAATTCCTCTGGTTCCAAGATTAACTTTTATGTTGGGAAGGAATATCTAAATAGGGATATAGAAAAATACTTGCTTAGAACACATGCAGTTGAGACAAGGAGAAATCTCCATTTTCTTAAGAGTGATAAGAGAATAGTTATAGTCATTTACAATGGTGTTGTGCCAACTTTGAACAACTCCAATGTTCAAGGACCAGAAAAGGGCAATTGTAAAAAGAAAAATAAGTTGTTGGTAGTGCAGAAGAAGACAAAACTAGTTGCCCATGGTTATTATATTTATCAGTCGGTCATAAAGGAAAGTGGTTGGTCAAAACTTTCTATGAAGAACACAAATATCTTCAATCCAGAAAGATTAAATACTGCACATCCACTTTCCTTTCCAAACATATCACAGATCTACTATCCATGAATCCAAAAAGGCCTGTAAAAGCCAATCAAGAACAAATTCACAAGAAATTTCATGTTACTATTTCAAAAGATAAGGCTTTTAGAGCAAAAGTCAAAGACACAAGTTTATTTGTAAGGAGATATCTAGGTTCAATACTCTTTGTTAAGAGATTATTGTAATGAGCTACAAAGATGTAACCCAGATACCACAGTCAAAATAGATATTTATGGAGAAGCAAATCCTGAAGTTAGCACTAGAATGTTTAGAAGAATTTATGTCTGCTTGGGGCCACTGAAAAGGGGCTTTAGAGAAAGTGGTAGGGAACTGCTTGGACTAGATGGAGCTTTTATGAGGGGGCATTATCCTGGAAAATTGCTAATAGCTGTTTGGGTGGATGCCAATAATGGTATTTACCCTTTGGCATAAGAGATTGTAGAATCAGAAAACCAGTATTCATGGACTTGGTTTTTAAAGTGTTTGGGTGATGATTTGGAACTCTCCAGCAATTCAAATTTCACTTTCATTTCAGACAGGCAAAAGGTAACTAATTAATTACATTCATTGTATTTATTCTGTCCAAAGTAGTAGTTCTAATCCAATGTATGTATTTTGTATGTATGTAGGGATTATTACCAGCACTTGTTAAGCTTTTTCTAGCTGTTGAGCATAGATATTGTGTGAGGCACATCAATGAGAACATGAACCAAACGTGGAAAGGAGTTGAGTACAAAGAAATGCTTTGGAAGTGTGCAACATCAACAACAATTGTTAGGTTTGAAAAGAATATGTGCTTGATTTGAAAAATTACAACAAGAACTGTTATGAATGGTTAAACAAGATAGCACCTGAACATTGGTGCAGAGCATACTTTTTAGGTATTCACATCTCTAAATATTAACACTATACATTTTGTCCATTGACTAATTTCTAAAACTTATCATATGAACATTTGTTTAGGAAGAGCACACTGTGATGTCTTAATAAACAATCTATGTGAAGTCTTCAATAGGCAATTTCTAGATGCTAGGGATAGTCCCATCATAACTGCCCTAGAGTATGTAAGAGAATACTTAACAAAGAGAATTGTCATTGTACAAAAGGTGATTGAGAAGTCTCATGGTCCACTTACTCCAACTATAAGTAAGATTTTTTATAAGATTAAGTTGGCTGCCACATACTGTTATGTTGATTGGAATGGATCAGAGCTGTATCAGGTTAAGGGTCTAGTCACAGGTCCAAATCAAGAGCAGTATGTAGTAAACTTAGTCGAAAAGACTTGTAGCTGTAGGAGGTGGGAAATTTCTGGAATCCCTTATAAGCATGACATTGCTGCCATTTATGAAATGGAAGATAATGGTATGGAAGTTGGTATTCCTGAAGATTGGGTACATGAATCCTATAAGCTTCAAACATGGAAGAATGTATACTCTCACAAGATAAATCCAGTTAATGGAAAGGACATGTGGGCTAAGTTTGACTGTCCAACAACATTGCTACCACCCAAAGTGTACCCACAAATTGGAAGGCCACCAAAAACAATAAAGAAGAGCAAAGATGAGATTGAAATGGTCAAAGGAGGTAAGCTGACTAGAAAAGAGAAAAGTGTTACTTGTAGCAACTGTCTTGGTGTAGGTCACAATAGAAGAGGATGCAAAAGTAGCTCAAGTGTTGTAGGTCGGAGTTCACAAGCAGGTGGTGGTCAAAGTTCACAAGATGGTGTTGTAGGTCAGAGTTCGCAAGCTAGAGGGCAAAGTTCACAAGCTGTTGTAGAACAAAGGAAAAAAAGAAATGCGAGTGTTATAGGTCAGAGTCACAAGCAGCACCTCAAAGTTCACAGCCACCTACTCGAGGCAAAAGGACTAAAAAATCTGCAAAAAGAATTTCATGAATATGTTTGTTTTGTGTAATGTTTCAATAGATAATGTTTCTAAGGATAATTTTTTAGTTCACATCCTGCTACTATGTTGTAAGATAAATATTTTAGCTTTTGTTGTTCAAGTGCTTATTTCAAATTATGATACAATCTGTCTTGGTCAAGTACATGCTTCAATTTCTTTTTCTTTCATTTTGACCCATTGTAAATTGTGTCACCATTGGTCTTAACATTTTGTTGACCCATTTATAATATTGACTAAGTAATTGAAGAGATGGAGTAAAGTCTCACAATTACTTTCCCACTTAGCACACAAGTTAAATAGGACTGACTAGCCAATTGTTTAGTCACTTCCTTTCATAACACATTTTCTATCAATGGCAAACCTTCCACCTTTTGGATCACCACAAAGACCTAGACCTATTGTAACACCAGCTATTGCAAAACGATTTAAGGATGGCAATGTTTCAGATGAGTTGGTGGCTTGGTATGGATATGTGGATTACTTTGAGTATCTGGATGATGATTACTAGTATGAACTCTCTATTGATGCTAGTTAATCCAGCGAAGAAAGCTTAGAAGATACTGACAATCAAGGACAATCATTAAAGCCAATCACACCTACTAGCAAATCCAGTCAAGTTGTTAAGTACATACATGTATGCAAAAGTACGTCCTCAAAGGCAATCACCAAAAGCCTTGTAGCCATAACTGGGGTCGTGCTTGGACTTTACAGTCAAAGGACTTGGTCTTCCATTGAAGAAAAACTAAGGAAGAGGCCCGTGACAATCAAAAAGGATGAAAAGGACAAGGGAAAGGGCAAAATCTAAAGTGCTATGATGATTTTATGTGATTTTAGTAGTATCTTTATGCTTATGTTTTTCTGTTATGTATGCTAATGTTTTCTGTTTTGGGACTTCATGTAACGGTTTTTTATGAATGAATGAATGCATTAGCTAATCCTATGAACAAGAACATAGAACTTTAATAGAACTTCATTCAAATCTGGAAAACTAACTGACCATTACATAATTATGTGGCCAATAAGAAGTTCAATAACATTACTTGGTCGATTACATTAAAACTAAAAACCAAACCAAAAAAACAACCAACTACACACAAGCAATTTCTTGAGTCTTCTGTTTTCAGCAACAACCGCATCCATATTTGCTTCCATTGCGTTTCTAGCTCTTAGTAATCCAGGGATGATAGAAACTGCACGAGCACACATTAGAGGATCCACCCAAGAGAAAAATGGACAATGAGATGTTGAACAAGATCGAAATCGACGTCCTGGATTTCAGTCCAGGGCGTACGGACAATGCTTTGATTACCACAAAAACAATTCATTCTTGGTGTTTATTGAAAAAATAGGGTTTACAATTTGGGGGGATTCTGGAAAAAACCTTTGTGGATCAACTGTACTTATAGGAAAGAAGGAGAGAAGTGTTTATTAATTTATTAATATGGAAAAGATGGTCCTGCCCTTATATAACGAGTCAACGTTAACAGTATTAAAGGCTGAGGAGGCCGCCTGCCGAATTTTCCTTAACGTTGGAGAGGTTACATGTACTTTCGCCAAGTTGAGAAGGCCGCCTGCATTTTGAGCAAACCACATGGAGCATTTCTGCATTTCCCTCATCTTATAATAAACAAAACTTTTAGTAATTAAATGTTTTTTATTTTGTAGTGGTAGTAAAATACTTATGATTTAAAGTCAAATAAGATAGATAACGAGAAAGATGATCGTCGTTACTTATAACGGGGCTCGAGGGATATTACTAAGACCGAATGGATATTTTTTAAATTGGGCCAGACCAATCAGCTTTCATCTAGGGTTTCTTTTCTTCCTTTGCCTCTTGTTATATTCTTTCACTGACGTAGATAAGAAAAAGAAAAGCTTACCTCTTAAAATGTCAGACAACATCCCTTTTGATATCCAAACAGAAATCATCGAAAGGGTTCCTGATGTCAAGTCATTAATTCGATTCAGGTCCGTTTCAAAACTATGGAAGTCTGTTATCGACAGCTCTCAGTTTATCTCTAGTTACGGTACCCACGACACTCAGACACATAGTTTACTTTTAAAGTACGTAAGAAAGTCTTGTGAGTTAAAATGTCTTTCTTTTACTGATGATGCCAGTTTCACCCAACAACAAGACTTTACTCCAAATATTCCTAACGTCCTTGAAAACCTATTGTATAGTCCGGTCGTAGTTGGTTACTCTCATGGTTTGTTGTGTTTGTGTATTCACAAAAATGAGATGTTTGTTATGTGGAACCCTTCTATAAGAAAATTTGTTGGAATTGCTTTGCCTTCTTATAAGGTTGGTGTTGATGTTTTTGGTTTCGCGGTTTGTCCCGTCACCAATGATCCTACTATTGTAAAGATTTCATACCGTCCTTGGAAAGTTCAAATGTTTACATTGATTTCTAAGAGATGGAGTGTGATTGAGTGTCGTAATGTGTGTCGTGAATCAGTTAGGAACAAATGGTCGCACGTTGTTATAGATAGGTGTATCTATTGGCTTGCTTATGAGATAATTGGCACTATATGTAGTGATGGCTTTGATCATTCGGTTGTTTCATTTGACTTGGTTGTTAAAGAATTTAAAGTTGTATACATACCAAATCACTTATTTAGCCATATATGTATGCTAGGTTTCTTCATATCTAATCTAAGGGAGTCTCTTGTTCTGTTTGTACCTGATAGATCGGCTGAGATACCAGCTTGTCATGTATAGAAGATGGAGGATGATGGTTCTTTCACAAAGCTATTCACCTTTAACACACCTGGTTCATCAATACGCAGGGTATTAGGGTTTAGGAATCACGATAAACCTGTAACGGAAACTAAAAAGGAAGGTGAACCAGGTTCTGTACTTGAAGTTTACGAGCCATGTTCAGATCGCATCAAGAATCTTGGGATTTACAGAGACTGTCCTACAATCTTCCTGGCATCTTACAAGGAAACGCTACTTCTACTGGATCACTCGGATTATTGTGTGTGACCTGACAGGAATTGAGATGAGAGATATATGGCCACGTTGTAAGCTTTTGGAGTTACAAAGTTATATGTTGTCTCGTGAGGTAGGTGCCTAGTTTCTAGTTCGAGTTTGGAAAATCACCATTTATTTTGTTTAACTGTTTTAATGCAGACAAGTTTTGTTATGCTTTGTATCATTTGAGTGTGTAGATTCATCCATATTCCATACATATAGATGATTTTCAGGGCTTACGTTTATCAAGTAAGTATCGCTACTAAGAATCATCTGATGTAAACCTCATGAAATTCTTTTTCAACGTTTAGTAAGTTAGCCATTTAGTCGCCTTAACTGATCAGCACCACGCCTGTGCATTATGAGCAAGTTATTATTTTGTCCTACCTAGGCTGAACCAGACCACCTGGTTGGACATGTTTGCTTTTGATTATGTTTTAGAGGAATAGTCGTGACTCTTCCTTTTTATCACGATTTTCCGATTATCTGTTTGCTGTGTTTTCGTTGTCTACCACGATGTAAAACAACTTTTCACCTGCACAAACCTCCAAGGCAGTCATTGTCTAGTTATTTTCACTTTGGTGTGCTCAAATTCCACAAAATAGTTTGTTATATATGTGAATATCTGCGAGCGTGATAAAGCTATAAAATATAAACGCACATTTTTTAGGCATTCCATATGCCCTTCCAATGCACTCTCAACGTTTTTGACCTCATTCTGTTGGAAATACGTATTTACGTATTTAGAAAGGATCGGTCACTCCAACTATTTATACGTAGATTGGGCTCGTGATCCAATATAGCCCATCATAGCCCACATGTAGGGCGGGCTATATATACCCCCTCCTAGCATTTTAGGAGGGGTTGGTCATTTTAGTTCTTTTACATTTCATCAATCACACACATCTTTCTCTCTATTCTCTCCTTTCTCTCTCTATCTTTCCCTCTCTTGTTCTTCATCTTCTTTAGATAATCATAACACTTGCACAATCCTAAGAAATTAAGGACCTAAAAATGGTATCAAGAGCTATGGTTGAATCTTTAGATTTGTGTGTTTTTATATATCGATTTGGTGGTTAAAATTTTTTTATAAAGTCACAATCTTGGATCGTTTATAATATTTTTTATCCTACTGTTGTTTATCCTACTGCTTTTATCATACTGTTCTTGTCACAATTCTTGTCATCAACTTTTATTGTGATAGGGTATCAGTTTTATAGGGTATCAAATTTTTTATTATCAACTTTTATCAATATTTCAGCTTTTATCCTACTCTATCATAATTTTTGTCCAAATAGTCATAATTTTCTTGTCTCTTATTTTGTCTAGATCAACTTTTGAGTCTTTTATCAACTCTTGTCAACTTTTGAGTATTGTCAACTGTATCTGGTGTATTAGTTTTTATTGTCTCTATCATAATTTTGTCCAAACGGGTATAATAGTTTGATATTCCAATAGATAGCAAAGTTCAGTATTATGATCGTAAGTTTTCAGGGTTTATCTCATTCCGGTCAGAATATTTCGATCGCAAAAACCTTAGGGTTTCTACATTGCGATCGAATATTCCGATAGCCACTTTGCGATCTAATATTACGATTGTAGCTTGCGATCTAAGTTACGATCTAAAGTTACGATCTAAGTTACGATCTAAAGTTACGATCTAAGTTACGATCTAAGTTACGATTTAAGTTACGATCCGACTTGCGATCACGACTTGCGATCACGACTTACGATCAGATATTGCGATGGAAAAAATTTGATATTGCGATGGACATGTAAAATATTGCGATGGAATAACGTCTTTCAAACTCAAACAAAAGGACTCATTCACTCACTCGACTCAAAAGGACTCACTCTAACATCACTCGACACAGACGTAGCACCCAGACTCAAACATTAGACTCGAACACCATCAACAGACCTCTCTCTCGACAACAACTTACTCATCTTATCTCAAATCATCAGACTAGTCAAATCATCATACTCGTCTCATCTCATCAGACTAGACTCTCAACTCACTCACACAAGACTCACTCCTCTCTCAACAAACTAAGACTCGAACCAAAATAGTAATTTAAATCATACCAATCTCAGATTCGTTCAAACTATCGAAAAGATCTTTATTGATCGTGTTAGTTCGAACTTTAAACATCATAGATTCATGTATGGCTTACCACTCTTGATTTACGAAATCATTGTATGAATTAGAACATGTATGTTCGATTCTTTTGCTGATTTCGATTAAAACCCCGAAACAAACAGAAAACATAAAATTAACCTAGACGCATACAGGATCTTGAAGTCGCCTTCTTTTTGTCCTCGTGTGCTTTGTGAAGATTGATCTTCGATTCAATATCAAATAGGTTAAAGAGAAAAAGAATGATGGGGGCGGAGATAATTTTATGTGAGATTAGGCTTTGAAGGAAGTAAATAGTGAGGCGGAGTTTTTAAGAGAGGTGAGATTAGGGTTACACAGAGTTAAGTGAAGATTAGGTCTAGTGATTTAATATGAGGTAAATTAGAGTGATATATAGTCGGTCGAGTATTAATATAGTATTTGACAATTAGTGGGTGAAACAGAGTAAGTAAACACGTACACCCAAATTCTTTGCTGAAAGCCACGTTACGTGCTAGACCATTAAGATACTTGACCTCTCAACAGCAAGCCACGTTGTCGTGTACTGTGTACATTCTCAAGTAGTGCAGACTTTTTGTTTTTGTATTCTCATACGGATTCCATCAGCAAGTCCTTTTTGTTTTTGTAACTTTGTTTCGTTAATTTTCCTCGACATTGTTTTGGGCCAATTTCGTTATATACCAGTTGGTATTTGGATTGTGAAGTCTTCAAATTGTGAAAAATATTGTGACGTTTTCAATATTTACAAAATTTGACTTTATTGATTTTGAAAGTAATCGGTTTAATGGCTTCGGGTCACGTATAATGTGTCAGAAAATATCAAAGAATTGGCTTTAAGAGAAATTATTTCTGCACGGATTTCAAGACTTGAGTTATTTGGGCTTCAGACAAACTTTGAGGATTTTAGCACCGTTTTATATCATCAAACGGGATTTAATCAACAACAACTTTCATTGTTCGATCGATCAGTCATCCTTACCTTCAGTTTTCATCAAATTTCAATGGATTTTTTGAATTCGACATTTCACGAGGGAGAACTGCAACACATGCAACTCAAAGAGATCAAATTGCGTCAAAAAAACATTGGATATCTTTCACGAGCTCAAGACACACCTTGCAATTCTCTATCCGCACAACATGATCGAACTTCCAGCCGTTGTTCAACTGTTCTTTGGCAAAGTGGATAATTTCAAAGAGAAGATTATCAATAATTTGGATGAGTTACGGTTGCAATTTAAAAGGGAGAATCTTCATGAGGTTAAAGCGAAGATATGTCTAGAAATCCTTCGCACGCAGTTTAAGGACTTCTTTGCCTCAACAATGGTACCTCCTTTTGATTATTCGACTCCAATCCTTCACCAGCTTTTCAACTTGCATACGGGTTACCAAACTAAAACCTTTAGAAGTGGTTTACTCAATCACATCAATATACTTGAGAAGTGTATTGAGGTCAGGTTAGTTAATTACAACGAGATACGGTTGAAAAAGGATCAGATTCAAAGAATCAAGGAGTCGTCTAAACCATTGCATGCAGCAATACCTCATGAACATGATAGAGAGACACGCTTCAAGTTGTCGTCAAAAGATGATCAGATCTGATCGGTGCAAGAAATAGGTGACACTTTGGTCGTCATGGTAAGCAATGGCAAGGAATCAGGAGGAAAGCATGAACCAACCAGCAAGTCACAAGCACCAACTGCTCAGCTACCAAGTTTCAACACTAAACAGCATGTTGAGCATTCTGAACCTAATTATGCCAAACATGGGATGGAAAAGAATGATAGCGATACCACTTCTGATTCATCCGATGTGAGTCATAATGGGGGAGAAAGTGTTCAAAATGCTAAAAATCATGATAAGTGCCTTATGACTGTTTCTTTAAATAATTTTGATTCTAGGATTAAAGAGCTCGAAACGATCGTAGCTCAGTAATCAAAAGATCTTGAGGATGCCAAACTTGAATTTTCCAAGAAAACGAACTAATTTGAAACATATTTTGAAAAACTTGAAAAGTCAAACGTTGTTCTTGAACGAAAATTGGATCAAACAGTTATGGATTCCAAAGCTGAAAAGGATAATCTTTTGAAACAAATTAAGTTGCTAGAATCTAAGTTGGCATCCCAAGATGAATTGCTCAAAGAAAATGAGATCTTAAAGGCTCAAGTACAGGAAAAGGTCTTTGCGATAGCGGTTCTGAAAAACGAGTTGAGGAAAACTAAAGGAACTAGTGTGGACACTAAGCTTGAAAAACCATCAATCTTGGGGAAACCGCCTCAAATTCAGTATGTTAGACAACCGACTGCATTTAGATCCGAGCGACCAAAATCCTCGAGACCGTGGTTTGCCTCCCAAGTTGATATGGTTCATCCTTCTAGACCAGTCACTCCACCAACTAGGGCCAATGTGACTAAAATAGATTTTGCAAGACCTAATCACATGATTGCCTCTAGTCTCCCTAGACATAGTTCAAAGAACACGTCTCGAACTAGTTCAAATGACGTTCACCACAAGTTTGGTCTAAGGGAAGCTATTCAAAAGATACAAGTAAGAGATGTGAATTTCAAACCTAGTCAGATGCCTTCTAGATTACCCAATACGGCTAACCGTAGCATGTCATATCCTAGGAGTATCAATCAATCATCTAGGAATTCTAGATCTTACTCGGACATTAAATATGCTACTTGTAAAACATGTAGGAAATGTGTCTTTAAGGCAAATCATGACTCTTGTGTCAATAAACTCCTTAATGAGGTGAAATCCCACGCTAGAATTAAATCCCAGTGGGTAGCTAAAATCAAACCCGTTGGTAAAATGTGTCGCCCCACTGGTAGAACTTTCACTCTTGTAGGAAACGAGTGCCCTTTAACTAGGATAGTCTCCGATTCTACCAAGACTACTAGGGAGGAAATTGAAAAGGATGATACATCACTTCAGCCTGAACTTAAGGTTTTCTATAAAAGGAAACGTTTGCCAACTAAGACAAGTGATTCATCTCCTCAGGTCACCTCTGGCACAAGTAAGGCCAACTGTGAACCCCCACATGGGTCTAAAATAGATATCGCTAACCCACATAAAAGCATCCGACTTTCTAATGAAAATGGAGGTACCAAAGTTAACGCTCAACAAGAACACAACGTTCCAATCGTTGTATACCATTCAATTAAGGACACTCTCAGAGTTTGGTTGCTGAAGAAGCTGATATCTAAGAAACAAGTGTCTCAGGGGATTTGCAGTTAAGCTTACAATGTATAAGGCTTATAGACAAATCACAGTCTGTGACCCGTTCATCAAATAAAGGAAAGTTTATCGTCGATGATAAACTTATCCTCAAAAACGAGAAATTAATTTTTCTCGGACACGAGCTAACATTTACAACTATTCAAAAGGTTTTAAGCTCGTGCACATGGCTCACAATCAAATCACAGTCTGTGACCCGAACTTCAAAGAAAGGGAAGTTTATCTCGTCAACGATAACTTACCCTCAAAACGAGAAATTATTTTTTCTCGGACACGAGCTTACATTAAAACCATTCAAAAGTTTTAAGCTCGTGTATATGGCTCATCGTTAAATGTCAGACGATGACCCGATCTTCAAATAAAGGAAAGTTTATCGCCGATGATAAACTTATCCTCACAAACGAGAAATTAAATTTTCTTGGACACGAGTTATTAATTAAAACTATTCAAAAGTTTTAAGCTCGTGTATATGGCTCATCGTTAAATGTCAGACGATGACCCGATCTTCAAATAAAGGAAAGTTTATCGCTGATGATAAACTTATCCTCACAAACGAGAAATTAAATTTCCTCGGACACGAGCTATTAATTAAAACTATTCAAAGTTTTAAGCTCGTGTATATGGCTTATTGTTAAATGTCAGACGATGACCCGATCTTCAAATAAAGGAAAGTTTATCGCCGATGATAAACTTATCCTCTCAAACGAGAAATTAAATTTTCTCGGACACGAGCTATTAATTAAAACTATTCAAAAGTTTTAAGCTCGTGTATATGGCTCATTGTTAAATATCAGACGATGACCCGATCTTCAAATAAAGGAAAGTTTATCGCCGATGATAAACTTATCCTCAAAAACGAGAAATTAAATTTTCTCGGACACGAGCTTACATTTTTTATATTCAAAGGTTTTAATCTCATGTAAATGGTTCACTGTTAAATGTCAGACAATGACCCGGACTTAAAATAAAGGGAAGTTTATCTTGTCAACGATAACTTACCCTTACAACGAGAAATTAATTTTTCTCGGGCATGAGCTTATATTAAAAACATTCAAAGTTTTTAAGCTCATGCATAACGGTTTGCAGTCACATGTCAGATTGTAACCCGCGCTTCTAAAGAAAGGAAAGTTTATCGCCGATGATAAACTTATCCTCATTAACGAGAAATTAAATTTTCTCGGACACGGGCTTTCATTAAAACTATTCAAAGGTTTTAAGATCGTGTAAAATAGCGTATAATTATATTTCAGATTATGCCCCGGACTTCAAAGAAAGGAAAGTTTATCGCTGATGATAAACTTATCCTTACAACGAGAAATTAGTTTTTCTCGGGCATGAGCTAATATTAAAAACATTCGAAGTTTTTAAGCTCATGCACAAAGACTTACAGTTAAATATCATACTGTAACTCGGACTTCAATTTTAGGAGAGCTTATCTTTAAAGATAGCTTATACTCGTAACGGGAAATTAAATTTTCTCGCTCATGAGCTTGTATTAAAACATTCCAAGTTTTAAGCTCATAAAGGAAAGTGTATCATTTAAATAAGAGATTTTTTTCACATAACGAGAAATTCATCTTTCTCGGTCATGAGCTTTTCGTTAAAATATTCAAAAGTTTTTCAAGCTCATGAAAACGACTTCTAAGTAAATGTCAACTTAGGACTCGTTCTTCAGTTAAAAGGAAAGTTTATCGTCGATGATAAACTTATCCTCACAACGGGAAGTTTACAACATCTCGGACTTGAGCTCGTTTTGGAAGATATTCAACATCTTAAGCTCAAGTAATTGGTTTTCAAAACATTGAACACAATTTTTCAAGAATTTCTCAAAAGGTTTTTCTAAATCTTTCAAAATTATGTGTTCAAAAATGTTTTGATAAAAAGAGCATGTCTTCTGGAATCGGTAATATTTACGATACTAGATATGTCATTCAATAATGACACGGGGTTGTAAATAAATTTTGAGCATAAGTTCAAATGTTTTAAAACATGCTCAAAATGGCTTGCTATTATTTCAGATAGTAACCCGTTTTTCACTTTAAAGTCAAGCATTTCACCGGAAAGCTTTGACTCAACAACGGGAATTAAGTTTCTCGGGCATGTTTTATTTTATAACCATGTAAGGGATTGTGTTTACGGAATAACACAATCTACACGAATTTATGTACGTGTAAGTGCATTTATTTGTTAAAACAAGAGAAATCTTGTTTTTATGAAGTTATCATCTCCACCAACCGTAGCAATTTACAATTGATATCTACATACTCCACGATGCGACTACTCAAACGGGCGACTACAGCTCTTTCAATAGAACACGGGTCAACAATTAAGGGGGAGCAATTGTCTAGCATTCATAATCTTTGATGCCAAAAAGTGCCAAGTTCACATATTGGTGTCAAGACAACGATATCAATCGTACACATGATGTCAAGAGATAACTTCAGACGTTACGAGGCGACCAAAATTCGTGAACAAGAACCATGTGATTCTATCATATGATGTTCTCCATCATTCAGGTCCAACCTCGTAAATTGCTAATCTTGTGAATACATTATCATATATGATCTTTGCACGGGATAAGTACCTTACACTTGTGTTTAAAAGGTATTTTATTTATGTTTCAAGTACACCCTCATTAATTTGAGAGGGAGCTAGTGAAAATCATGAAGATAACTGGATTTGCATTTTGTTTTCCTAAATTTTCTTAAAATGCTATTAAATCAATTGATATTAAAACATCGATTGGGTTAATATTTTTAATATGGGGGAGAAAATGTAATTTAATATGGGAAATGATTAATCACAAATGGTTTGACTTAACATGATAGCTCATCCCGACATGTGTGAAATGTTTTCGAATATCGTGGCATATATTAAGGGGGAGCAAAATGGATTTGCACTTCAAAATGGATTTCATGGTGATTTATACTTACCCATAACCCATTTACTTCACGACGATGAAGATTGTGGTGACATAAGGATGGTAGGATAGGTTAAGTCCAATGATTCTTCTAAAACCGGAGGAATCTTCCCAAGGACATTCCATAGCTAGAAATAGTAGTCCTTAGGAAAGATGGAGAAAGATTGTGAACGTAGCTGAATGCCGACCAAGTACTTAAGTTAGCACTGGAAAAATCACAACAAGGTTCTAATTATGACGTATTGGTAAGCATTGAAGGGGTTGAAGAATGAAAAAGAATTGTAAAGATAAAGGATGTAAAGAGAGAAGCCCTCCTTACAACCTTAGGCAGAAACCGCGTCAATACATATGCTATTGAGATCATTTTTCAATGATTCTTGATATTGAAGATAGACATCATGGATCCAGTGATGCAATGCACAACCCATCCCAACTAACTCAGATATCTCTCAAAAGATATTTGTTTTAATCACACGGGGACAACGCATTATCTATTGATTTATTCACTAAAAATAAATTGGTATTGAAATGGTGGCACTCCTTTCCAGCCTCCGATCACTAAAATCCAAAATGCACGATCGAGTCTAGAGCCATTTGAGATAATCAAATATCTCATTAGGACACACTTTCATAATTCCTTGCTTCTTCACACACTGTGAAAAGTAAGAAAGATCTTAAGAGTCCTACACAAAATCTTCATGATCTTGCCTGAACATCCGAGTAATACGAAACTATTTACAATGAAGATGGAAATCCTTCTTGAGCGAATATCAAAAAGCTCATGGTAGGTGACTTGTGCGATTCTTTATGAATCAATCTTGTGATAACTGGAAAGCAACAGTGGTTTAATTCTTAACTGAACTTAAACACGTTCTAGGCCTCTACGCAATACCTTAGTGATCTTGCCAGAACACTCATAGTGACACTCTATAGTGTTCACAGTGATGAGTGGAAATCCTTCTAGTGTTAACATCAAACAGCACTTGGTAGGTAACTTGTAAGATTCTATATGAATCAAGCTAGTGACAACTGGAAAGCAACGATGGTGTGATTCTTTAATGAATCAAACTTGTTCCAGGAACATGAATTGACGGCTTCAATCATGAGGATAACTTTATCTAAATGATTCACTCTTTACGTTCGCAGTCAGCTTTGGACGATCGAGTAAAGAGAACGGGTTTACCCGCGAAATCTTTTCAAGGAGGTTCTTAATTGAAACTGCCTGCCACAAGTACGATATTTAATATCGTCCAATGGTCTTCACCGACCGGAGGTAAAATTCTACCGAATTAGAATGAAATGTTCAAGGCCATTTCATCCATGTATATGTTTTGTTGCTAACTGTCTTATGCAGCGTAACAAGAAGGTGGCATTGCGGTGTACAATCCAGAAGAAGTCGTCACCACATGCTTATACTGTATGCACTTAATATTTCAACAAATTCAAGAAAGTCTAAAAGTCAAGTCTTCCGTTGTATCAAACTCTGAAGCTTTCAAGAATTATAAAGGTATAAGTATGTGGAACATGAAGTCACGAGGAGGCGAATATCACAAGTGATGAATGCACAAGGTCAAGGCAAGGAAACATGCTCAAGACTAAAGTCAAAGATCACATCAAGCATATTTACAAGAACAAGGTCGAAGACTCAAGCATAATATGCTAGGTTTAAGATTTGTAAAATGGTGTGACCTCCCTTAGGGGGGATTGTTGGAAATACGTTTTTCCAAAAAAATTCTCGGTCACATCATTGTTAGCATAGATCACGAGCTATAGACTATTTAGGACATTGTAACTTGGAGTGACCTCCCTTAGGGGGAGATTGTTGGAAATACGTATTTACGTATTTAGAAAGGATCGGTCACTCCAACTATTTATACGTAGATTGGGCTCGTGATCCAATATAGCCCATCATAGCCCACATGTAGGGTGGGCTATATATACCCCCTCCTAGCATGTTAGGAGGTGTTGGTCATTTTAGTTCTTTTACATTTCATCAATCACACACATCATTCTCTCCATTCTCTCCTTTCTCTCTCTATCTTTCCCTCTCTTGTTCTTCATCTTCTTTCCTTCTTTAGATAATCATAACACTTGCACAATCCTAAGAAATTAAGGACCTACACATTCTGTCTCACTTTCACCTCATTTCTAAAGCAACAGCTTCATCATGCTTCGACAATAGTTTAGCTGTTTCATTTTTAGCCCGTCGAGCAACGACTTGTCTTGGTTTTTAATTGCTTTAGATCTGCTTCCGCCTTTGTATAACCAGCAGTTCAGCATCACCTAGTTGGTTTAAAATGGCTCTTATCTCCATCCTATCCAAAGTAATACTAATTTATATCGTTTTATTATTGTATCCACAAATCTACAAAAACCCTCGAGATTTACCTCAATATCTTTCTCATGCCCCTCTAAACTCTTTGCTAACTCATCTATATTCGTCTTTAAATTGTATGCTCGATCTTCAGTATTCTATATGGTAGAACCTTTATCTTCAATCTTTTTGTGGATCTAACAGAAGTACCACACAAAATTTTACAACATTATACGTCTAGGAGGGTGTTTTAGATTGAGTTTGTAAGCGAACCATGTTATACACGTAGAATCCAAAATACGCATTGACAATGTTTCAATAGGTTTCATGTTTAAGACGTTGGTAATACGTCCTTGCATTATCAGAAAATGCAGAATGTCGACATATAATTGCACCTGCTCAAAAAGATTTTTAACTTGATCTGATTTTGCACAGCGTCTTAATCAAGTACTTTTGCCTCCACCAGCCACAATCTATAATTTATCTAACGGAAAAAAATCTAGTACTTACGCTGCAAGAACAAATTAAGTCATATGATAATGATTATCATATGCCTCAAACATTTGTATTAAAAATCGGCAGTATTTTCCTTTTTAGCTTCAATAGCTAAACTTAAACAACCCAGTTATACACATCTTCTATGTATCGGTTGACGAACTTTTAGGTATCAAAGCAAGTGTTTTTGGGAATCGAATAACGTATTTTGGGAATCAATCAATACATAGAACAATTAAAATTTAAAAGAATAGTGTCTGATCCTAAGAGTGGGGGAGTGGGTGGCTGTTGGATGGCTCGTAAGCCTTTGGCGCCATACCATCAATGGTGCACCACTCCCGGCCTCGCGCCAAAGCTAACAGCCAGCGCCAACCGTTTATAATTTATTTTTTTGTTTTGTTTAAAAAAGTATCCGTTGGGAAGGGTTTATTTTTGCAATATTTTGAAAATGGCACCCCTAAACTAGCCGTTTAAGGGGGTTAAAATACAAAAAAAAGTCAAAAATTTTAAAAATAGCCGCTATAGGGGCTAAAAAAATATTTAATTTTTCAAAAAATACCCTAACTTCATTCTATAAATTAAACTTCAAACCTTTTATTTCATATCCCAAATACATCTATTACTCTATTTTTTTTCAAAATTGATCCTTATCAAAACACCGTTTACGAATACGATGAATATTTCGGTAACGCCCATGAACGTCACAGTCGAGGCTTGGCGGAGTATGAGACATTTGTTGGTATGTGTAATCAAGGAGCCGGTGGATCGGGTTCGGGGAATACGAGGACATACATACCTCGTGATCGAGAAGATGCGAGTCGAAGATTGATAAAGGACTACTTTGGTGATGACGAAACTCCTCCAAAATATACGGAAGAGAAATACTGGCGAAGGTATCGTATGAGTTCAACGCTTTTTAGGAAAATTGTCAATGCTATTTTAACTCATAATGCCGACCCTCTTCCTGAATACTTTTCTTATTTTTGCACTGGGTTAGATGCTACGGGTCGGGATAGTATTCAACCCGTTTTAAAAATCACTTCGGCATTTTGTCAATTGGCGTATGGGTCATCACCCGATGCATTTGATGAGTATTTGCAAATTGCCGATCGCACTGCTAGAGAATGTTTGCTTCATTTTACTAAATGCATTTATGACTTATATGTTAAAAAATATTTAAGAAAGCCCGCAGATATAAAAAAATATATGAATTGCACAATGAGAAACATGGAATCTCGGGAATGCTCGGGAGTATTGATTGCATGCACTAGGATTGGATAAATTGTCCCAAGGCTTACAGGCATAATTCAAAAGGCGGGACCCAACTCTTATGTTAGAATCAGTGCCGGATCAACAATTGACATTTTGGCATGCATACTTTGGTTGTCCTGGGGCTAACAATGATCTAAATGTCTTATATGGTTCACCTTTATTTGATGATGAGTTAGCCGATAAGGTTCCTGATTCTCCGTTTGAGGTAAACAAAAAAACATACAAAAAAGGTTATTACTTGGCTGACGGTATTTATCCCGAGTGGTCTACTTTTGTGGAGCATTTGAGCCGCAATCATTAAATTTATGTTTTTAATTGTAATGTTTTTTTATTGTAATGTTTTTTTTATTGCAATATTTTTTTTATTAATGAAGTTTTTATTTAAGTTATTTTGTGTGAAAAAAAATTTAAAAATATTATTTTCGTTGGCACCAGAAATTCTGGTGCCAACGGTTACCCCTGAAATGTGATGCCAACAAGAATCTGATGCCAAAGGCCCAGAATCCTACGTGGCGCCTTTGGCACCACATTCTGGTGCCAACGACTCCCAGCACCCTAACGATGGCATATACAATACAAAAAAATGACAATTAAGATACATCCTCACACAATTAGCCCTATATAATATTACATTGTTACATTTTATGATCTTGAATAATACAAATACAAAATTTGTATATAAAAAAATACTAACTTATTTTATACACTAGGGTTTTTGCCCGCACTTCGCCGCAGTGCAGGACAAGCTTTTGTGGCAAGGGCTCTATTCTATTTTCGTACAACGGTTGTCATTTGGGGTGTGGATAAGCATTAGTTTCTGTAAAATGTGGGTGCTTCGCCGCGAGTGTTTTGGTTTCGTTAGTTGCAACGTATATTCATGAAAACAGTCGATGTGTTTGGATTTTCATTCTGCAAGAGCAGTATCATACATATAATGCTTTACATAACATGTTTCATAAGCAAACTCTAATCCATACTTACATATATGTTGCCATTGTTGGAGATGTACTACGAAATCGTTACATTTTTTAGTAACTAACAGGTGGTCTTCCTTGTACTCTTCTTCAACAGTGTCGCCCGCAACATCGTCGCCTTTTCAACCGGGTAGTCTTTAGCAAGCACAATTTTCTAAACTGCAAAAAAAATCAAGTTCACACTCTTGTATATTTTTTTTACATTTTTTAGTAACTAACAGGTGGGGTGAGCTTGGTGGAATATTACAAAATTTAAGCTCATTATACTCCAACTCATGCTCGTATATACTATTATATGAATTCAACACAATAGTCTATGCATTATTCGTCCAAGTATATTTATTTTAAACTAAAGAACATATAACCCACACATACATGAGCAAGGTTGATAACTGCAACATACGAAGTCAACAGATAATGAATTTTAACCTTAGCAAAGAGAATGTAAATTTTAAAAGCAGTTTGGTTTTTGCTACCTGTCAAACCTGACTAAGTATTACATTTGACTTATTCAGGTTCTTGCTTGATGAATTTAACAAAAGAAATAGTATTTAAGTCTACCAAATCTGTTTTATAAATAAAAAGACCTGATCTTTAGTGTTAGTGGAGCAGCCCCATGCTTGTATAAGACTTTGAGTGATCATACTTCAGGACACGATGCCTGCGCACTTTAACAATTTTCTTTGGTAATGTTACTTACTTATCTTTTGTATGTGTCCATTATTGTTGACTCATGAAAGTCGAGGAGGGGGACGTGGTTATATAATATAAGGCCCAATTAAGAAGAAGGCATACCTTTCTCGGCCCTATGGCTAAGATCAAGAAGTGTAGTATCTGTCAGTTGAATATCTTATATCTACGCCATTGGCTCACTCAATGTTGATCTTATCTTTGGCGAAAGACTCATTACAAAAGCTCAATTTGCATATGATTGTTGTGTTCCGGGTTCCCTCCAAGAAGATCAAACTACATTAACTTCCTTTGCTTTGTGTAAATAGTCCTCTACGGGGTTGACACTGTGAAACCAAACACATTTATGAATCAATCACTAATCATTAAACTGAAATTTCACATATTAACGAAAACACAGAAGATAAAATGAAAATGTATCATGTTATAAACACATTACTCATGCAAAAAATAACGCTACCATTGGCATTCCACGGGCAAATATGGATGCATACGGTTTAGTTCGATCTTCCATCATTAAAAGACATTGTGCTTCTTGCATTTTACATATGGCATTCCATCCACTATGCATCCTGTATCTATGAAACGTTGTTTAATGTACGCCCCACTTCACCACCCAAATTAATGTCTCTGGTGTTTGGCATAGCCATTTTTTCCTTGTATGTTCTTAGCTGATTCTTTTTAAGTCAAAGCAGTTTTGCCTTAACAGTGAGCCAAGCACCCCTTAAAAAATTAATTGCCATATATAAAAAGATAGCTGAGGTGAAATAGAGAATTATCTCGAAGGTTGGGTAATAAAAAACCAGACAACTGGGAGGCCAAGAAAGCCATCAAAGATTATATTGTGTTCTAAGTTATAATGAAAACATATTTCACTTCAAGGATGCTAGAACTTTTCAATCGGAAACTTAATTTCGTTTTATATATACTTTCTAAAACCAGAACTGGATTGTGACAAACTGGGTTTTAGAGACTTTCAGCTCCTTTTGTATATCAGTTTTTCTGTTTCAGCGCAAATCGATCAACTCAGCTAGTCGGTTAGTCAGACTCGTAAACCATCACCAACAAACCACAAATTTAAGACTTTAAGAAAATATAAAACAGTCAAAGTCAATAAAAAAGTTGAGGGTCAGATATGTAAATACAATGAAAACAAATTCGAAAAACCGCCTTGGCTACATGCGTATAAAATGACCCGCCAAGATGCGATCATTCTCAAAGTTTGGCAGATTTCACTAGAAAACAATAATAACAAATTTGATCATCATCACCTCTAACAATTAAGGGCCCGTTTGGTTAATAGTTGGATTCATGATCTTTATTGCTGTAACAATTAAAATTCGCAGATGACACGAAGACGCAATCTAGTGCTCTATTATCTAAATGCAACCTAAACTAAAACAAATATTTTAATACAAACGAAGACCCAAAATAACGTCGAGATTCGTATATTCATCTATAAGCACACCAATAAAGAAAAAAAATGTACACCCTTACGCACATTGCATTGTATAAAATATTGAAAGTCTCTTAATATGACAATTGTTGAAACTATAACTCGTATAACCACGAAAACACAATGAAATAATTTTCAAACGCGTAATGCTTTATTAACTGTTATAAACAAAGTATTACAAAGTGCTATGAATACACTCGTTGAATGACAATAAAAAATGAACCCTAGAACAAGTAAACTAGATTCGAGACTCAAGTTTACAAGGGAACCAATGAGACGCTGGTAGACAGCTGAGGGCTCAGCGGTTCCAAAGTGCGAAATAACTTAGATAATTTATCCAAGCACAAGGGTTGGTTTAATTCTTCTTTCTCACTCCTATTTATAGTGGTACGAGGTTGCTTCCTTAGTGGGAGTAGTTGATACGTGTCATCTTCTGAATGGAAGAGTACAACGTATTAAATGCATGTCCAAATCGAGACATACCTTTAAACAACTTTAGGTGAACAGTTCTGCCAACTGTTCACCTTTTGTCCCACTAGGTTATACTAGGCTTTATCTTGAATCTCTTGTTTTGTCCCGCTCAAAACACTTAGAAGATTCTCCTGCCTAAACTATAAAAAGATTGGACAAGCTTTGCTTATATCAGACTTCTAGGGTTCTTAAGTGATCTCTGACTATTGTCAACTCAGAGATCCTTGAACACCAGCACATTCCTTCTACATCCCAACTATCCATAATCGCTGGTGAGTATGACTTCCGATTGTCTTCGACTTCTCTGACGTTGTCTTTGACTTTAATGTTCCTGGTGTGCCAGCTGAGGCTTTGCCTTCCACTGGTCTGGTCTCTGTCGTTGGTCCTCTCAGCGATCAGTAACACTTAGTCTAATTTAAACAAATCTAGACTGGGCCATAGTTAAAACTTTCATTGGCCCGACAATCTCCCCTATTTGTTTATAAATTATACTAAGTCTAAAATTATTGTAAGTGAGTACACAGCTTCTTCTTACACATAATTTAACAAATATACCTCAAAGTTTTATTAAAAATAAAGAACCTAGTCTATTACAAGAACACCCAGCGGTGTAAACATAAACAAAATAAAAAGGTTCTTCAGCGATCAAGGCCTTGATCACAGATTCTCTGAGCTTCAACTTTGTCACTCCTAGAGTTAATGATCAACTCAACTTCAAACTCAAAATCATCAGCTAATTTACAGTTCCTTAGGATGCCCTGTTTGAGTCTGATGAGTTGTATAGTTGACGCCAGATGTAGTTCATTCATCCGCTGAAAGCAATACTCACAATTACCATTCATGAAGACCATTTATGTCTTTGGTTCTAAGTATACTTAGCCACCCACTAGTTTGGTGATCTCCTTGGGAAGTACCAGGTTTCTGTGCATTCCATCTACAACAATATTCTTAGTGACCATCTTTTCTACCAGAGGCCCCATTTGGGTTTTCCTTTTTCCATGTCCTTGAGATGATTGTTGTTGTGATAGTTGAGGAGGCAGAGGTACCTTTAGCTTCTTTGTAGTGTCCCTTACCCAATTCAGCTTAGCTTGGATGTTTTTCATCATTTGGGCAGCACCAGGCCCAGTCTTCTTTTGGGTAAGAGACAGCATTTCTAACCATTCAGAGAGGCCCAGATCTCTGAGTTTAAAGTCACTGAAGACTTTGTAGTTGGTCAGTTGGTTTTCTCTGTATAAGGTCATCACTACTCTTTTGTCTTTGTCAGTGTAACATACGTACTTGGTGATTTGACCAGGCTCTGTTGTTTGGTCCATTATTCTCTCATGTTCCTTTTAAAGGTTTCTCCTTTTAACTTCAAGTTCTTTGAGCTTATTCTGTTGAGCTTCCTTTACAGCTGGAGAGAGTATTTTGTTCAGAGCTTCTTTGCTTTTGATTTCAGCAGCTCTAATGTTTGCTAACCTTTTTTGTTCCAAGATTTGAGCCTTTGCCTGCTCTTGGGTTAGTGGTGGTTCATCAGCACTCTTAAATTTGGTCAAGTCAGAGTGCTTGGCTGTGGATCCACCTTCTTCTTGAAAGGAGTGCAGGATTGTTTCAGGTGCCTTAGTGGCAATTCCTTTTCCCTTGTCTTGTGCTGCCTCAGTGATGGGTTTGAAGGATCTGATGGGTTTTGGTGTTGGGATCACTTTTGAGGTTGCTGGTTGTTTAAGTGATTGCTCCCCCTTAGGTGGAGCAGTGTCTGCATCTTCTTCAGAGGTGGAGGTTGCTGAATTCTCTCCCTCAGGCATAGCGCCGGCAGAAGCTGTGCTTGATCCAGGTTTGAGGAACTTAGCAAATTCTTGATGAACAAATAAGCATATTTCTTTGAGTTCCGCCTGTAATAGCTTCTGAAGAAGTTGCCTGGAAGGCTCAGATGCCTTGGCAATAGTAGTAACATTTGCTTTCATAGTTGTTGTGAGGACAGATGGTATGTATTGCTGAAGACTCTGGTTTAGAACTGCTGGGAGGTGAGTTTGCAAGGCATTTCCCAGCAGTTTTGGAAGCAGTGCAGTCATAGAGGATTCCACAGATGAAGTTAGTGAAGTCTCTAGGGAGGTGGTGAGTTCCTCAGCAGCATGGGTGAGTGTTTGTAATTCAGAGAGGATGACATTATTTGTGACTTTAGGCTTGGTTTTACTGATGTCTTCCCTTTTGACCCAGAGATCCTCAGGGGCTAGTTCCTGAACATCTTTCATTCTAGGAACATGGACAGGCTTGAGGTTTTGTAAATGTTCCAAGTGTTTCATTGCCCCCAGTTCCATGACATTTGGCAAGGTAGGGAAGGAAACTAGGGTTGGTGTACAGAGCCTCAGGTCCCACAGCTGCTTGGCAACCAGTTCTTGAACATTTACCATTAAAGGGAAGGAAATGGGTTTTACTTCGGATGTGACTTGGTCATCATCAGCATCCATATCAGCATAGTCTGAAATGGTCAGGTCATCTTCAATGATAAAGACCTCATCTTCTGGCATGGAGTCAATGTCTGACATGGCATCTAGATCAATGTGGGGGGCTTCAGCATTATCATCACCAGCAATGGAATAGGCATCATCATTTTGTTGTTCTTCATGAAGATTATGAGCCTGTTATGACATTTGTTCATAACCAGTGTGAAATAAATATGAAGTTATGGGTTGCCATTCGCTACCCCTAGGATAGTTGGTGTGATTATCCAGCTCCCCCATAAGGATTACTCCTTGGGACTCTTTTAGTGTGAAACAGATATGTTGAAGGGTCGCCATTCGCTGTCCCTAGGATAGCTGGGTGTGATTATCCAGCTCCCCTATAAGGATTACTCATTGGAACTCTTTTGATATGTGAAAATTATGTGGTGAATGGTCGCTGTTCGCTGCCCCTAGGATAGTTGGGTGTGATTATCCAGCTCCCCCTGAAGGATTGCTCCTTAGGACTCTTTTAATTGTGAATTGATGGAAGTTAAAGGTCACCTTTTATTGCTGACCCTAGGAAAACTGAGGGTGATTATTCAGTCCCCCCAAAAGAATAAATTCTTTGGGACTCTTTTAGTTGTGACATATTTGAAGGTAATGGTCGCCTTTTATCGATGCCCCTAGGAAGACTGAGGGTGATTATTCAGGCCCCCCAAAAGAATAAATTTTTTGGGACTCTTTTCATATGAGGGGACCCAGAGACCACGTGAGGTGCAGAGACTCTGGGTCGGGACCTATAGCATGCTTAAGTTGTTATGGACAAGAGCACAGTCCAGAAGGTGAAGGATCATCGGGGTGTGATATGAGCACAAATGAGTCATATCCTTGTGTTAAGACAGAGTGTACAGATAAACCTAAGAGTTCTAGGTGCTGACACAGCCACTCTATGGGTTGAGGCAAACCCTAAGATTTCATCACTCTCTCCTACAGAATGTTGAGAGTGGTTGTATGTGAACCTCCAAGAGAATAAAAATGGCAAACTAATACCTGAGAGATATCAGTGTTGAGAAGGTTCTTAGTCGTCTCTGCTGACAGGGAGACGCTAGACTCTAGTTGTTTGTCAGCGGCAGGCTCTTTAACCACATCCTCCAGAGAAGGGGATGGTTTCTTCTTGGTCTTCTTTGTCTTGGAAGGATTAAAAGAAGGGGTTTCAGAGGAAAGGGGGATGTCTTTCCTCTTATTCTTCTTATCCTTGGGCGCCTTGGGCTAAGAAGTGGACTGCACAGAGGTCTTGGACAAAGACTTGTCAGTTTGTCTTTCAGCATTCACCTCATTATGAGGGATCAAGGGCTCTCCATCAGCAGCGAGTAACCCAGCAACCTGCATCATATGCCTGCTGAGAGGCACTTCATCCTTTAAGGGAGTCTTCAATGAGGCTAGAGTGATGTTGATAGGGAGAGAAGGAGTGAAGTTCATCATTAGTGTAGGTTTCACCAAGCATATCCTCTATAAGGAGAGAGAGATATCTTGTGTAGCAGATGGTGGCTAGTCGATTCTTCTTCCCTTTGTTTTGTAGCTTTGCAATGAGGTCAGTGTAAAGTATGTGGGCGATCCCTATATCTTGCCCCCAAATTAAGCTGTAAGCGATTGCTTGCTGAGCACCATTAAACTGATCATGTGACCCCTGGTTTCCTCCCAAACATTTCACAATGTACAGCATCAGCGTCCTCCAGATGGGTGAAAAGTAATTCACTTTGATCAGAGATTTGTTTTGGAAGCCTTAGGTGGTGAAGGGTTTATCATCGTCATCATGAGGATGAAGGGTAGCCAGAGCCTTCTTCACTGTGGCGTTGGCGGGCACAACGGACATGCCTTCATTGACTGGAAGTCCAATGACTTTGGCAAAAGTGTGGAAATCAAAGGTGAGGGGTTGTGGATGTGTGGAAAGGTTTAAGGTGATGTATGATGAGGTTTGATCAACTCCAGCGTTGTACCAGAACTCCTTCAAGTATTGGTGGTAGCATGTGGAAGGTTCTCTGGTAATGGCTTCAAAAATGGTGGAGTTCTTGAGGAAGGATAACAAAGGATGGTAGAGGGGATTGTTATGTTCCAAGAGGGCTACACAGTTGTTCAGGGCGATCTTTCCATCGGTTATCCCAAAATCTACGTTTGAGGCGGTCAAGACGGTGAAAGATGTGTTTGTTGATGAAGACGCCATTGTTGATGGAAGGAAGAAATGGAGGATGTGGAGAAGATGAATAGTATGTGTGTGTGAAAGTAATGAGTAATGTGATATTTGAAAAAATGAGTCAAGAGTTTTGATAAAAGGTTTAGCCGTTTTCAATTAAAGCATTTAATGCAAAAGTTTACCTTTTAGGAAAAGTGGGACCCCTTGACTCTTCATGTGATTTTTTCTGTCCCATTGGAAAGTGGGAAAGTTGTTGACAATAAAGGATAATCATTTGAATTAAATATGGGAATATATTAACTCTCATTGGAATGTAACTACCTCGTTACATTCAATTCCCTTAAATTCCCAGAGACAGAGATCATTTATCAGATTTGTTTACCGATATTGAGCATACCCAGCTCAGCAACCAACCTAGTAAAACTTGGCTCAGCCAGAGGCTTGGTGAATATATCAGCGAGCTGGTATTCAGTGGGTATAAAATGAAGCTCAATGTCACCTTTTAAAATATGGTCTCTGATAAAGTGGTACCTGATGTCAATATGCTTAGTTCTGGAATGAAGTACCGGATTATTGGAGATGGCTATATCACTTGTGTTGTCACAGAATATGGGAACCTTTTCATAAGTGATCCCATAATCAGCCAGCTGACTTTTCATCCAGAGAACTTGAGCACAGCAACCAGCGGGCGCTTCGTATTCAACTTCAGCTGATGACATGGCCACAGAGTTTTGTTTCTTAGCACTCCAGCATACTAACTTTCCTCCAAGGATTTGACAACTCCTAGAGGTGCTCTTTCTATCAAGACAGCACCCAGCGTAGTCAGAGTCTGAGTAGGCTTTGAGTTCGAAGCCTAATCCATTTGGATACCAGAGACCCAGCGTGGGAGATCCTTTTAAGTACCTGAAAATTCTTTTGACAGCTACAAGGTGGGATTCCTTGGGGTTAGCTTGGTACCTAGAACAGAGACATGTGGCAAATTGTATGTCTGGTCTGCTTGCTGTGAGGTACATCAGTGACCCAATCATGCCTCTATATAAGGTCTCATTAACAGAGACCCTGAGTCATTAGCTCCCAAGTTGTTGGGAGGAAGCATGGGGCATTTCACTGATGCACAATCAGACAGATCATACTTCTTGAGCAAATCCTTAACATATTTTTCTTGACAAATGGAAATTCCTTTTGAATTTTGTTTAATTTGAAAACCCAAGAAAAAAGTTAATTCCCCCATCATGCTCATTTCATATTTTTTGGTCATGAGTTTGGCAAACTGTTTGCTAAAAGTGATATGGGTTGAGCCAAAAATTATGTCATCCACATAAATCTGTACTAATATGACATCACCCTTGGACCTATAAGTGAACAGGGTTTGATCAATGGTACCTCTAACAAATTTATTTTCAAGTAAGAATTTTGATAGGGTTTCATACCAGGCTCTAGGCACTTGTTTCAGCCCATAGAGTGCTTTGTGAAGTCTGCAGACGTGATCAGGATACTCACTGCTTTCAAACCCTGGGGGTTGATAGACATATACTTCCTCTACAAGCTTACCATTAAGAAAAGCACTCTTCACATCCATCTGATATACAGTAAAACCCATATAAGCTGCAAAGGCTAGGATGATTCTGATAGCTTCCAATCTGGCTACTGTTGCAAACGTTTCATCATAGTCAATACCCTCATATTGATTGTACCCCAGCACCACAAGCCTAGCCTTGTTTTTAACAATCATGCCAGCTTCCTCCCTCTTATTTCTGTAGACCCATTTAGTTCCAACCACTTGTTTTCCAACTGGAGCTTTTACTAGAGTCCACACCTTGTTCCTCTTGATTTGATTCAACTCATCTTTCATGACAATAACCCACCCTTCATCTAGAAGCGCAGCAGCCATACTCTTAGGTTCATCTTCAGAGAGAAAATCAGCGAAAAGGCATTCATTCGTTGAGGCAGTTTCCAAAGATCTCAATTTGCCTCTGGTGGTGACTCCCTCAGAGGGCTCACCAAGAATATTCACCAGAAGAATATCTTGGTTCCTACTCCATTTGGATTGAGAAGCAGGAGTCTTTGTGGGTTCAGGAGTCATTGCAGGTTCAATGAATGCTGGGGTATCTTCACATGTTATTTCTTCATCCATAATCTCTTCATCAAGGTGAGAGATTGGTTCGATAAGATCAGCATTCACTTCAGTGGGTGGAGTGATAGGTTCAACATTTTCAATCTCTAGAGTGATGTCAGAGATTGAGTATGGATCAAATGCATGAACATAAGGAAAGTTCTTGTGACAAGCATGAGATGATTCCTTGGGATTTGAGAAATCATCATCTGGATATTATTTGACTTCATTGAAATCAATGTCACATTCTTCTGTGTTGGTGTGAGTAATGACAGCATCTGCTTAATTAAAGGTGACATGGATGGATTCTTCTAGTTCTTGTCTACGGATGTTGAATACTCTATAGGCTCTGGAGGTAGGAGAGTAGCCAACAAAGAATCCATCATCAGACTTTTCATCAAATTTTCCCAGGTGATCTCTATAGTTGTGAATGAAAACAGGGCAACCAAAGACATGGAAGTAGCTTACATCAGGGGCTCTCTTCCTATACACTTCATAAGAGTTCGTGTCGTGTCTCTTTACAATAATAGATCTGTTTTGTATGTAAAAAGATGTGTTCACAGCTTCACCCCAAAATTGTTTTGGAAGTCTTGATTCGCTGAGCATGGTTCTAGCAGCCTCTATGAGAGTTCTGTTTCTTCTTTCAGTGACACCATTTTGTTCAGGGGTGCCTAGGTTAGAAAAGTTCTGTGATATTCCCTTTTCATCACAAAAGGCTTCCATGGCATGGTTCTTGAATTCAGTGCCATTGTCACTTCTGATAGTCTTAACTCTGTAGTTATTGAAGTTCTCTATTTCTCTGATGAAAGACATTATTCTTTCGGCAGCATCACTCTTTCTTTTGAGAAAGAATACCCATGTGAATCTGGAGAATTCATCTACAATGACTAGTGTATACTTGTTGTGATTAAGGGATTGAGGTTTTACTGGTCCAAATAAGTCCATGTGAAGAAGATGGAGCCACTTATTTATGAAGAATGATTGCTTTGTCTTAAATGAGGCTCTGTGGTGCTTCCCTTTCTCGCAGGCTGAACAGAATCTGTCGTTGGTGAAGGTCAGAGAGGGAAGCCCAGCTACTAAATCATTCTTGGCCAGTTTGTTGATGTTTTTGAAGTTGAGGTGGGAGAGTCTCTTATGCCATAGCCAATTTTCACTATCAGATGCTTTGGCATAAGGACAGGTGTTTGTCCCTTCTGGACATGATGTCATGTCAATGACATACACATCCCTTCTTGTGGGTGCAATTAGAACAACATCATCATTTTGATTGAAGATTGTTCCTTGGGTCTTAGTGAACAGAACTTTGAAACCAACATCATAGAGTTGACTAATGATGATTAAGTTGTGCTTCAGTCCATTGACATAAACGACCCTTGAAGGTTATTTCGTTGCAATCCACAGAGCCATAACCCTTAGTAGCCCCTTAGGAGTCATCTCCAAAGACTACTTTTGGACCAGACTCCTTCTTATATCTATGCAGATATTGTTTAACCCCCTCTATCCAGATACCAAACAGATTTCTTCAGATATTCCTGCATAGATATAACAAAGCCAGATTAGTTTCGATGATGAACCCACTTTCCAGTGGGTCCATGCTGTCGCTGACCAGCGACATTTGGTCTTCTCTGGTTTCTATTCCCCCTTTTTGGTTGCAATCTCTGGGTTCATGACGCATACTGCCACAGATGTCACATCCGGGATAATGCTCACACTCATCAGAGTGATGGTCAAAGAAGCCACAGTACTTGCATGGGAGATTTGGTCTATAACCCTGAGAATTGTCTCTGGGTTTGGGCTCAGCTCTTCTAGAGGGCCTGTGAGGAGTTTTAGACCTTAATTGAGTTTTGGTTCTTTGAACAACAATAGTCTCCTCATGCTATCTAGAGGTGTGTTCAGTAGACTCGCATGTGATACATTTTGGTTTCTTTAAGCAGTCCTCGGAAGAATGATTTTTGAAACCGCAATGCTTGCAAGGCCTGAATAAAGCTCTCCCCTTTGAGCTACTAGATCCTTCACCAAGAGAGTTAACAGATGGATTGTTAACTCTGGGGTTGATTTGTTCTTTCAGCCCCTTTACTTCTTCCATCAAGGTAAGGAGAAGTTGTTTGGTGGGTGAAATCTCTTCAGGGGGAGGAGTGGGTTTGTTGGAGTCCTTGGCCAAAAAAACCTTTTTGTGCGCTTTATCAGCGACTTTGAGAATTGGATTCCAAGGGGTTTTGGTTGGAGGTTTTGTGCCAAGCAAGGAATCAGATGGGTTAGCACCAGCGAGTCTTGGTAAGACTGGTACATCTCATTGTTTGTCAGGGTTTATCTCATCCACAGAGGTGGAAGATGGAGAAGAAACATCTGAAGGGACAAATTTAACATTGGGTACAGGTATATGATTTTTGTATCTACCCCCAATAGCCTGAACCACATCACCTGGTATGGCTTCATCAACTATTTCTTCCACTGTGGATTGAGCCAAATTCCATTTTTCAATGGTTTTTCTGAGTTCAGTGTTTTCATCTTTTAAAGACTCATTTTCAATGGACAATTTGCTTACTTCATTTTGAAGTTGATTTGCAAGATTCACAAATGGTTTAAGATTTGTTAATTCAGATTGGCAAATATTTAACTCTGTTTTAAGACTATGAAACTTGTTTAACAGGTTTTTTCTTTGCTCTTCCACAAAGTGGAGGTCAACCAATGTATAGTCACTGACATGGTCTCTATCAGGACCTTCAGGCATAGATAGCAGTCTTTGTACCTTTTTCATGGTGATGTCCACCCATTGACCAGATCTTGCTTCGCTTTTTCCCATAGCAGGTTCTTCATCAGCGACAGCCATAAAGGCTCTGACGGTAGTGGTTCCTTCATCCTCAGATGTAAGGGGTTCATCATCCCAGTCGAATGAAGCAGTAATCAGACCTTTTTCAGTCTTCTTAACATCCTTTTTCTTGGCTGCATCTTCAGCTTTCTGGTTGAGTTTTAACAGCTCAGCTTTCAAGGCTTTGTACTTAACTTTGTAGTCCTTCTTTCCCTCTGAGTCAGAGTGGGAAGTTTGCTTGAAAGGTGAGGTGGAAAACTTCTTCTTGCTGCTGTGATTGTTGCTGGATGAAGGGAAGCTTGGAGAGGAGGTTTTGTTTGACCATCAATCTTTTTGAAAGTGACCAGTCTTTCCACAAGTGTAGCATGACACCTTGGATTTATCAACCTTAGCAGCTCCAACTCTACTACATCTCTTGTAGTACCTCTTTAGGTCAGCTAGAAGGGCTCTGTCATGGAACTCAACATGCAATTCATCAAGAAATTCTTGACTGCTTCTGGTGTCCTCTTTTATGTCAGAGTCGTTGTACTGAAAAGAATGGTTAGCAACAAGAGCTTTTGATCAAGTGATATTGGTGGTAAACCTATCAGTCTCTGATTTGTAAATAGAGTCAATTAGCCCTTCTTCATAGTTATATCTACCAAACAGTTGGGCTAAAGTATCTTTTTGATAGCATTATTTGCTCTTAAGGTTTGGTTTAGGCTAAGCCATTTTCTAGGTAAACTATTGATAAATGTAGCATTAACCTCAGCCTTAGGTAGAACAACTCCATTGTTTCCCAAATCATTCAACAAAATCTTAAGCCTAGTGTAAGTTTGAGCAACAGTTTCTGTTTCCAAAGCTTTAAAAGCATTAAACTTAAGTCTAAGGGCTTGGATTTTGGTTTCTTTAGTTTCCTCTGGACCTTTATACCCTAGAACTAACTCAGTTCACATCTCCTTAGCAGAGTTGCATTTTATGATGGACTTCATAATGTTCTTAGGTAGGCAAGAGACTATGATACTTTTGAGTCTCTTGTCCTGGTTAGCCAAACGTCTATCCGCTGGAGACCATTGCTTAACAGGCTTCTTGATGGGTCTCTCAGGGGTAGAGGAAACGGCCAGTGGTACATAGGGACCATTTTCTAAGATTTCTATCAAGAAGGGTTCTAAGCCATCTAAATATATAAGAAATTCACTTTTCTAACTTGAAAAATCTTCTTTATCAAACGCTGGAACATTGGACACATGTGACCCCCCACGAACACCAAGTAGTTGGGGAAGGTCATCATCATTATTACCAGTGCTTACAACCGGTGTAGGCATGGTAGTAGATGTGGTGGCCGGTGCGGTGGTCGAAGTGGTAACTTGACTGGTTTGACCAAAGGGTGGAGGAGATATAGTATCAGTCATATTAGGATCTTGATTTTAAAAACAAGAACGGTTAATAAAATGTTTTATAAATCAAACCGCTATGATAGCAATTGAAAGTCTCTTAATATGACAATTGTTGAAACTATAACTCGTATAACCACGAAAACACAATGAAATACTTTTCAAACGCGTAATGCTTTATTAACTTTTATAAACAAAGTATTACAAAGTGCTATGAATACACTCGTTGAATGACAATAACAAATGAACCCTAGAACAAGTAAACTAGATTCGAGACTCAAGTTTACAAGGGAACCAATGAGACGCTGGTAGACAGCTGAGGGCTCAGCGGTTCCAAAGTGAGAAATAACTTAGATAATTTATCCAAGCACCCGTGGTTTAATTCTTCTTTCTCACTCCTATTTATAGTGGTACGAGGTTGCTTCCTTAGTGGGAGTAGTTGATACGTGTCATCTTCTGAATGGAAGAGTACAACGTATTAAATGCATGTCCAAATCGAGACATACCTTTAAACAACTTTAGGTGAACAGTTCTGCCAACTGTTCACCTTTTGTCCCACTAGGTCGTACTAGGCTTTATCTTGAATCTCTTGTTTTGTCCCGCTAAAAACACTTAGAAGATTCTCCCGCCTAAACTATAAAAGGATTGGACAAGCTTTGCTTGTATCAGACTTCTAGGGTTCTTAAGTGATCTCTGAGTATTATCAACTCAGAGATCCTTGAACACTAGCACATTCCTTCTACATCCCAGCTATCCATAATCGCTGGTGAGTATGACTTCAGATTGTCTTCGACTTCTCTGACGTTGTCTTTGACTTTAATGTTCCTGGTGTGCCAGATGAGGCTTTGCCTTCCACTGGTCTGGTCTCTGTCGCTAGTCCTCTCAGCGATCAGTAACACTTAGTCTAATTTAAACAAATCTAGACTAGGCCATAGCTAAAAATTTCATTAGCCCAACAAATATACCTGACCATTAGCTTCTTATAATCAGTATGATCCTTCTTGTCATCAACATCGCTTACTCTTCACACTTATAAAAACTGGTTCAAACGCAATACGTAAACTTGTGGTCAGGTACTTAGAATATTACCAGTTCGGAATGAAAAGATTTCATATAGAAAATAGAAACTACATGCTTAAGAAAATATGAATCAGCCACAATGGCATTCTGCCTACGAAAAGGATCCAAATTTGCATGTTTGCGATCACTTGAAGTTGAGGATCACGACAACTTCTCATAGGAATGGTATCATGCGAAGCGCCGTCATCAAGGATTCGGGGTTGGACTGAATTTGCATCCGTAATTCTAGTGGTTGTGTCATTCCTGTTTTGCAAATCAAATTGCTTCTGCTATCGGACCAACTCAAGAACCCACGAAATGTAAATAGTGCAGCAACCTAAATCAATCATTTCGGTTATATAGGAGGCTCAGCTAAGGTAACAATCGAACTAAGAGGATGTGTCTGGCATGGCTGCAACAGTGTCAAGTTGCCCTGCCAAGATACGGACGATCTCATCTTGATCGAAAGAACATGTACTCATCACAGCCCATAACGAAGCTGATTTAAGGCAACTATAACAAATAGCAAAAAGAAAACAAGACTCCCAAAATCACACATACAACATTATTTTATACGCCTGACCAAATGAATAGAAACCGCACCCAAAAACCGTCATGGTTGCGATCACAGGGTCGCCCCGCCAAGATACGGTTTCTAGAAAAGCGAGCTTGCCAAAACGTTTCATACACACTGATTTCATGAAGGCCAATACATCTTATAAAATGGTAGAAGATCGAGAACCAATACAATAGAACGAAGCTCACCAAATCATGTCATGAAGGCTGCAAGCAGCTGTAACAAATACGCGATAAATGTGGCTTAGATTAATCGACGTCGTGGCCACACTCATGGAGGTTGCGGAGGCACGCAGTCCGCGCACTCTGCCATCCTTCCATTTTTAGCGGCAACGCGCCATACTTGAAGGATCATCATTGCCAAGTAAACATAATCACACTTTATACGGCAACGCGCCATACTTGAAGGATCATCATTTTTAAGTGTGAGATATATACACACAAACTACAGACCGATGTTACATGCAACAATATGTCCATAACAACTGCAATAATGTGTGCGTTGCCCAAATCGAATACATCTACTTTGAAACCAATATATGATCACACACTACCAATAAAGCATTTCCTTTATAACCCGTTTATTTATGACCCTATGAAAACGGTCCTAACGTCGCATGTCATTAACAACGGCAACGAAAGACACGACTATAAATATCGTCGCCTGCAAATAATAGCGCCAACGAATGGGCGGAGGAGATGAAGTTACTGCTTTGTAGCTACAATGTTATCATACTATGGTAACATAACGAATTACCACAACATGATAGCCCGACATATGGTTACCACACAATTAGTGTACCAACAACGCTTAGCGACTTACGAAACGACAGTGTGATGACACAGACATGCCCGTCGATATCGTCGCCTGCCCTGGATGGCGGCAACGAAAGGAAGGGTGCCAAAATACTATTTGATAACACACAAATTAGTATACCAACAGAGCTAAACGACCAGCCAATTATATCTTTAATAAAAGGGGAAATCTCGACTCCATATGAACAGTTCCCCCCTCACAAACCTAACTGTTTATTCCTAGCTACAGGTTTACCCCTCACATACCCAATTCTTTACCTGACAAACCCAATTCGTTGCCTCTCACAAAGCCAAGACCTTGGGTCAAAATGAACCACAGGCGCTGATTTCCATCTCGCAAACACAAACACACTCACACCCCAAACATAAATTATTGATCTTTCATAAAAAATTATCTGTCACAAATCCAAGACCGTGGCTCAAAAATAACCATATACCGACCAAGTTAACCCAAAACTATACCATTTTTCAATCTAAAAAAGCAGAAAAACAATCAATAAAAGTAGCGCAAATAAGAAACTTACTAACCCATAAGTAACAAACAACATTCAAGAACAAAGGCCCATAAAAAATTAGGGTTTCCAGCAAACCCTATAAATTAGAGCTTTCAACCAACAATTTCAATAATATTGATTCAGTCCACAACAAACAACCACCGATGCAAGCCACACCCAACGTCACCAACCAAATCACCAACGCCACTCACCGAAAACGGTGGCAACGAACACAATTGGGGCATCGAAGGGTATATATATAGAGAGATTGGTCGCATTTATAGATGTAGATCAAATCTGAAACAGAATTCAAACCGATCAATGATATGTGTGAAAACACACATCTTTTCTACCACTTAATTACAATAATAACCGGACCAAAACGTGTATTTTATGTCTTTTATGTCGGAATTATGCGTGGTTTGTGTTTTTGTTGTGATTTAGGACGAAAAGGTGAAAAGTGGAGAAAACACGGGAATTCACGGGCATTTACGGATTTTTATTGAAGAAAAAGATGAAAGACGAAGTCAAGAAGTCAAGAGTGCAAAAAGAACGGAAGTCCAAGACCAATTCTGAAGATTTATCGAAGAAAAAGTCAAAAGACGGAAGTTTATCAAAAGCCGAAGAATTCAAGTCTATTTTATTGAAGAATTTAAAGACGAGTTCAAAGAAATCCCGAAGCCAAAAGTCCTTTAAGTCCAAGTTTAAAGAAGATTAGAAGAAAAGGACTAATGATGCAATTAATGAAGATTAAAGAAGGAAGGACCTAATCTTGTAATTAAGAGAAAAGGAAAGAGGGGAGGAAGCTTCCTTAATCCTCCCCTATAAATAGTCATTAGTTGTAATCATTTTCTCTTGTTGGCTAAGGTGACAATTAGTCTTCCACCATTTAAATACATGTCATTTAATTACCTTGTCTTGCACCTTAAATTCATTTAATTTCAAGTAAGTTTCCATTTAATTCTTGTCAATCTTTACTTTCTCTTGTTAATCTCTCATCTACCTTTCTAAATCTTTGATTTTTATGTTTATGTTTGTGTTCATGTTCATGCTTTTATTTTGATCAAGTGGGTTTTTAATTATTGTGGTTAAATTTATTGGTTTTGTTGATTTAAATTGTTTGTTTATGATTAATTGATGTTTTGTTATTAGTTTAGTTAAATCGTTTTGTTGATTTTGGTTAAATTTGTGTTAGATCGTCTTTATTTTGATCCCTTGTTCTTCGGGGGAGTTTGTTTCTGTTTCTTTGTTCCCAGGAAATCTTCCGAGCCAAGACAAGGAAAGCTGTTCATTCGGAACTTTCAAAGTTCCGAACCAGTGTGGTTCATCCGGAACATTCAGAGTTCTGACTCAAGGGCTTCATCCGGAACATTCAAAGTTCCGGACGAAAACTTCCGACTCAAGCATTTGTTCATTCGGAACTTAAAAGTTCCGAATCAATATACTTCATTCGGAACTCAAAAAGTTCCGGATCAAGCAATTCATCCGGAACATTAAAAGTTCCGGGTCAAGAGGTTCATCCGGAAGTTCATAAGTTCCGGATCAGCAGGGCTTCATTCGGAAGTCTCTAAAGTTTCGAATCAACCAAAACTTCCGAACCAAGGGCAATCTTCCGACTCAAGAGTGTTCATTCGGAAGAGTTCCGAATCAACAAGTTCCGGATCAAGACCAGAACTTCCGAGTCAAGCTTCATCCGGAAGTTCATTCGGATGTTTTGAACTTCCGAATCAAGGGGTCTGTAAGGTTCTTTTTAGCTTTTCTTTTTAAATTTTTGTCCTTTATTTTTAAGTTTATTTTTCCTTCCTTTATTTTAATTGCACTTTAATTTGATTTGCCTTAGTTAAATTTTAGTCTTGCCTTAGTTTAAGTTTTAGTTGCGTTTTAAGATTTCCTTAGATAGATTTAAGTTTACGTCATTTACGTTTAGTGCCCTTTAATTTCAGTCACGCTTTTAAATACTTGCACTTTATTTTAATTAGACTTAGATTTAAATTAACGCAATTTTACTTTAATTGTTCTGCACCTTTATTTAAAAACAACCAAAAATATTTGTTTCACCAAAAACAATAGAGTCACATAGAGAGCCTAGATCAATTCGTTAAGATACCGAGAACAACAATAGAACCTAGCAAAATCCTACATTAAAATGGCGCCGCTGCCGGCTCTTTTCGTAAAGATTAACGGTTTTCTGTGAGAGACGCGTTGCTTTTTGGGATCCGTTCACTTGTGAGCGTTACTTTTCTTGCATAAAAAATTCAAAAAATCATAAAATTAAAAAATTGATAAAAAAAACCATAAAAATTAAAAATTTCAAAAATCCAAAAAGATTTTATCTTTATTGTGTATATATATTGTTTTTGTGTTTGGTTTCTTTTTCTTTTGTCTTTGTAGGTGCATGCGTACTAGATCTTCTAATTATCAAGAGCCCGAGCCTCAAGAAGATTTAGCTATGTCTGGTGTTAACAACAATAATCCACCGCACCCTAATAATAACAAGAATGTTCTTCCACAGCCCGATCTTCGGACAATGGAGGAACTTTGTCAACCAACCATGTTTGGACGAGGAGGACCGATTGCGCCGATGCAAATCAACGCTCCTGAGTTTTCGTTGAAGCACCACATGATTCAGCAAGTGCAAACTAACCCATTCCGTGGATTGCCTGATGATGATGCCAACAAACACCTCAACAAGTTCATTACAATCACCCAAAGCATGAAGTTGGCCGGTGCCACAATGGATGAACTTCGCCTACAACTCTTTCCACACACCTTATTACATCATGCCGAGAAATGGTTTGATCGTCTCCCGAAGAATTCTATTCACACTTGGGATGACATGACTCAACGCTTTTTGTCGCGCTACTTTCCACCATCCATGGTCACAAGCCTACGCAATCAAATCAGCGGTTTCATGCAAGATCCTGATGAATCTCTTTTTGATGCTTGGGAGAGATATAATGTCTTGATTGATCGATTTCCAAACCACAACATGCTCCCTGTAACCTTAATCGATACTTTCTACAACGGTTTGACTTTTCGAGATCGTGATACGATTAATGCAGCCGCCGGTGGCACATTCATGAAAAGGAGACCCGAGGAGTGTAGAGAGTTAATTGAGAACATGACTACTCACCATAAGAACTGGGATTCCTCTGCTTCTTCAAGGAACAACCCGAGAGTCAATGTTTCTTCCACCTCAGCAAACCCTAAGATGACCGAACTCACCCGCATGATGACCGAAATGAGCAAAAGTATTACGCTTCTAGCTTCAAACCAACAACAACAAGTTAAAGCGGTTGCTAATCCTTGTGAAACATGTGGCGGTCCTCACTCATACACCGATTGTCCTTCTACACAAGGAAATCCGGAAAATGTGTATGCAGCTTACGGTAATTATTCACCGGAAAATTACCAAGCTAGACAACAAGGGGATAGAAATCTGCTGAGTTACCGATCTAACAATTACCTTTCACCCGGTTTTTCTCCTCAAAACCAAAACTCCGCCAACAACTAAAATAGAAGCAACCAAATCCCACCAAGAGCTTCTAATCCTTATCACCCACCCGCCCAACAAACCCCACCCATTAATCCCGATGTTGAAGCCGTCATGAGAACTCAAGGAGAGCAAATCAATAATCTACAAAGCCAAATAATCAATTTGAAAGGAGATATCATGAAGCAAGGTAATGACATTAGAACCGAGGTTCGCGATAATATTCAATCCTCCTTTAGCACTCAAACGACTGAATTAAAGAATCTGTTGGCTAGTTTCTTGCCCGCCACTCAACCTTCTACTTCAACTTCTCTACCTTCAAACACCGTCACTAATCCGCGAGCCAATGTAAGTGCTATTACTACTCGTAGTGGAGTCACCATCGTAGGACCACCAATCCCACCCCCATCGTCTACACCTCCTCCACCACCATGTCTCCCTACTCCTCCTACACCTAGTATTAGTGCACCATTACTGTCTCCGCCTCGTAATGACGATGTCTCTCGGAAGGACCCTTCAACATCTCAACCTTTACCGACTACACCTTCACCTTCCACCTATAAACCCAGAATCCCATACCCTTCTCGCATAGGCAAGACCAATGATCTAACAAAGGAGGACTCTCAAGTGACAAAATATATCAATATGATTTCTCAAATGGGCTTCAGCATTAGTTTTCTTGAAGCACTTGTCCACATGCCCAAATTTGTTAAAGCATTTAAGAAATTGCTTAACAAGAAGGAGAAGCTGATTGAACTCGCCAACACACGCTTAAATGAAAACTGCTCTGCAGTTATTCTTAAAGAACTTCCGGAAAAGCTTGGAGATCTCGGTCGTTTTGTGTTGCCTTGCGTGTTCAACAAAACTGAAGAATTTACTGCCCTTGCTGATCTCGGGGCTAGTATTAATTTGATGCCACTGAGTGTTTGGAAAACACTATCATTGCCCGACCTCACTCCAACAAAGATGACTCTCGAACTTGCAAATCGCACTCTCGCTTACCCCGTTGGTATAGCCGAAGATGTGTTCATTAAAGTTGGCGCATTTACTTTCCCGATCGATTTTGTCGTAGTTGATTATGAAATGGACCCTCGTATTCCTTTAATACTTGGTCGGCCATACTTGAGATCCGGACGTGCTTTAGTGGATGTTGCCGAAGGTGAGTTAATCTTAAGAGTCGGGAATGATTCACAAATTTTTAAAATGGGGAAGCTTACAGGCAAATATTATGGACAAGAATCAGTGAATATGATTAATGTGCTCGATGACTTTACCGTCTATGACAATCCTCTATTCGATTCTTCCATCGATAATCCACTCTTTAAAGATAATGTGGATGATTCTCGCTCCACTTTGGAAGCTTCTCCCATTTATGATTCTCCACCGGTCTTTGATACTTATGATGATGATGATTCTAGCTCAGATTCGGATGATTTTGATGATTGTACTTCTGAGTATCCCGAGATGCCTACATACGATGATTTTGATGAGGCTGATACTCTTTCGAGCGATTCTTCACATGATGAAGATCCTCCACCATCACTCGATCCTACTTTGGACGATTACTCATTTGAGGAAGATTTCTCTGAATTTCTCAACACTTACTTCCCTCATGAGAGTGATGCTCCTCCTTATAACTTTGAAGATTATCGTCTTGATCCTACTTTGGATTTGAAGAACATTCTGTCAAAGGAGAAGAAACCGGTTAACACCAATATCCGTTGCACATATGATTTGACACCTCTTTGTCCCCCTTCTGAGGACGAGGTTGTGCTTCTTTGCGGATCTTCTTCACACTCGGCTGAGCCTGAGTGCTATTTTCCCTTAAAGGAAAAGGTGTTCGACCCCGGTATTGAAGTCTTTAAGCCATCTCAGTATCCACCTGATGAAATAAAAGGAAAAATCTTTGGAAATTTTGAAGACATGCTTGCACCACTTCATCCTTGCTTCCACCGTGCTCCATCACTGCTTAAGGGAACCTTGCCTACTCTTCTTTGGCTTGCCTTGTTCGCCTTAAGCTCGTGCTTAATGATGGATGAAAACTATGTCTTTGATCCTGGTGGATATGTTTCACGCTTCTTCCGTTGATGATCAAGGTCGAGTCAGACTCACGACTCGGTTAACAAAAATCAAGCGCTTCTTGGGAGGCAACCCATGCATCTATATTTTCGCTTTCTTTATCATAAGTGTAGGGGAGACCCGTTGGTTTGCTATTTCCTCTCCTCACTTCTTAATCAGGGATTCGAGCTTCAACGATCCACTCTTGATGATTCTTGACAATCCGTGATTCCGTGTCCACTTCTTCCCGGTTCTATCCTAAACTCTTTTCGATTCACTATTTTATATTTTCTCAATATTAAAATAGGAATCTCTTTAGTTGTCTTTTCCTTAGCGAGATTTAAACAACGTGCACAATGTCCTAAGTGTAGGGGAGTTTACTCTCACATGCTTAAACATTGAGGACAATGTTTATCTTAAGTGTAGGGGGGACTTCTATCGAAGTTAAGTGGTCTTTTCCTTGTATTTGTCCTCATTTTAACCGGAAAATTAATTTTTCGACATTTTTCAAAATTTTTGATCTATTTTGGCCTATTAGTTTTTACCTTTGTATAGATATTTCCTTTCTTTTATTAGAATAAATCTTTAATAAAGTGGTTTTAATTTTCAAACGTTGTGAATCTTTTGACTCAATCCGAGTTTACTTATCTAAGTTACTCTAGCTAGTATCCTTAACGTGTTTAAGTCAAGTTTTGCTAGGCTTTTATATAGGGAGCTATAAAACGCGAAAGTCTTAACTCTCACGGGTTAAGAACAAGAACTTTTCGCAAGTTCCTATAATTGATCCTAGAGAGTCGTTTATCAAGGGAACTTTAAAATGCGATTTCTAAACTTGAAAGAGTCTAAGAATTTGCAAGATCCTATAGGCGACTCGAAAACCCAAAACTTCGATTTAATAGGCTAAGCATCCACGAGTCTCATTACTTGAGATTTTAAACTGTGGAGAACGAGAGATGATAGAGCCAATTATAAGTTCGGTATTCTTTCGTGAATTTATGTGAGTTAATTATGAGCCTATTCTCCCATCGTTTGCTAATAAATTTATCTGCTAATAAATAAGGTTGTACGATTTGAAAAGTTACTTAGCTTCTAGCCCAAGATCGTTTAAAAGTTGCTCGGTATGGATTAGAGTTCATAGCCAAGGCATAACTTATTGAAGCGGGATGCGAAGATTGGCGAGTCCGAAAAGGCCCTAACAAGGCATGAGGGCTATATTTTGTTGCTAAAGATCCAAAGTGATGTGAAGAATCATTTATCGAAAATCAATATGAAGGATCGAGACACACGACGAAAAGCAAATACTCCCCAAAAGTCATGGAGAAGTGTATCCGAAAAGACCCTAACAAGGTATGAGGATAAATAGATCCAAGTCATAAAAGGAGGCGGATCGTTGTATATCAAAATCCAAAATAAAGATTGGAGAAAAATGAAGAAGTCGTGGTCCAAGTATGAATCTCTCAAAACTTCAAGTGAAGAAATTCCATAATGAAGAGAAGACCATAATTTCATGAACGTCTCTCAAGATTTGAAGTATGAAGTCGCTGCCAAATATCGGTCCGAGAAAGGTCTCAAATCGCGAAACGAGTTATGCCAAGATATGAACTTTATAAGGTCCCGAGAAGCAGTTTTAAAAGATTTTGTCCTTTAGCTAACTATTGATTAAATCGTTCACTTTATTTTCAGACTTAATAACTATCGAAATAAGTCGAAAATGCATCCTCGTGATCATTCAAGACAATAATAAAATATAAGAGATACACCTAGGAATAAGGGAGTCTAAGTGAGTAATTGGCCCACATGAGTTCGTGATAGTTTACTAACTTATAATAACAATGATCTCGTTTTTAAGCTTGGTTTGGAGAAAGTGAAAACTTGAGGATGATGATTATTCATAACATTTTCAAAACCCAAGGTATGCTTTTGATTTCTTTATTTTGTATGTTTTTAATTTTCTATTTCTTTAATAAAGGCCAACATGGATTAATTATGATGAAAAGTGTAATCTTGCTTTGTAACTAATGCATTGCATGAGGACATTGCAATGGTCAAGTGTAGGGGATTTGATATGTGTGAAAACACACATCTTTTCTACCACTTAATTACAATAATAACCGGACCAAAACGTGTATTTTATGTCTTTTATGTCAGAATTATGCGTGGTTTGTGTTTTTGTTGTGATTTAGGACGAAAAGGTGAAAAGTGGAGAAAACACGGGAATTCACGGGCATTTACGGATTTTTATTGAAGAAAAAGATGAAAGACGAAGTCAAGAAGTCAAGAGTGCAAAAAGAACGGAAGTCCAAGACCAATTCTGAAGATTTATCGAAGAAAAAGTCAAAAGACGGAAGTTTATCAAAAGCCGAAGAATTCAAGTCTATTTTATTGAAGAATTTAAAGACGAGTTCAAAGAAATCCCGAAGCCAAAAGTCCTTTAAGTCCAAGTTTAAAGAAGATTAGAAGAAAAGGACTAATGATGCAATTAATGAAGATTAAAGAAGGAAGGACCTAATCTTGTAATTAATAGAAAAGGAAAGAGTGGAGGAAGCTTCCTTAATCCTCCCCTATAAATAGTCATTAGTTGTAATCATTTTCTCTTGTTGGCTAAGGTGACAATTAGTCTTCCACCATTTAAATACATGTCATTTAATTTCTTGTCCAATTTAATTACCTTGTCTTGCACCTTAAATTCATTTAATTTCAAGTAAGTTTCCATTTAATTCTTGTCAATTTTTACTTTATCTTGTTAATCTCTCATCTACCTTTCTAAATCTTTGATTTTTATGTTTATGTTTGTGTTCATGTTCATGCTTTTATTTTGATCAAGTGGGTTTTTAATTATTGTGGTTAAATTTGTTTGTTTTGTTGATTTAAATTGTTTGTTTATGATTAATTGATGTTTTGTTATTAGTTTAGTTAAATCGTTTGGTTGATTTTGGTTAAATTTGTGTTAGATCGTCTTTATTTTGATCCCTTGTTCTTCGGGGGAGTTTGTTTCTGTTTCTTTGTTCCCAGGAAATCTTTCGAGCCAAGACAAGGAAAGCTGTTCATTCGGAACTTTCAGAGTTCCGAACCAGTGTGGTTCATCCGGAACATTCAGAGTTCCGACTCAAGGGCTTCATCCGGAACATTCAAAGTTCCGGACGAAAACTTCCGACTCAAGCATTTGTTCATTCGGAACTTAAAAGTTCCGAATCAATATACTTCATTCGGAACTCAAAAAGTTCCGGATCAAGCAATTCATCCGGAACATTAAAAGTTCTGGGTCAAGAGGTTCATCCGGAAGTTCATAAGTTCCGGATCAGCAGGGCTTCATTCGGAAGTCTCTAAAGTTCCGAATCAACCAAAACTTCCGAACCAAGGGCAATCTTCCGACTCAAGAGTGTTCATTCGGAAGAGTTCTGAATCAACAAGTTCCGGATCAAGACCAGAACTTCCGAGTCAAGCTTCATCCGGAAGTTCATTCGAAAGTTTTGAACTTCCTAATTAAGGGGTCTGTAAGGTTCTTTTTAGCTTTTCTTTTTAAATTTTTGTCCTTTATTTTTAAGTTTATTTTTCCTTCCTTTATTTTAATTGCACTTTAATTTGATTTGCCTTAGTTAAATTTTAGTCTTGCCTTAGTTTAAGTTTTAGTTGCGTTTTAAGATTGCCTTAAATAGATTTAAGTTTACGTCATTTACGTTTAGTGCCCTTTAATTTCAGTCACGCTTTTAAATACTTGCACTTTATTTTAATTAGACTTAGATTTAAATTAACGCACTTTTACTTTAATTGTTCTGCACCTTTATTTAAAAACAACCAAAAATATTTGTTTCACCAAAAACAATAGAGTCACATAGAGAGCCTAGATCAATTCGTTAAGATACCGAGAACAACAATAGAACCTAGCAAAATCCTACATTAATCAAAATGAGAGAAAGAGAGAGTTTAGAGAGTTTTTTTTATTGAGAGATCAATAATTGGTATTTGGGGTGTGAGTGTGTTTGTGTTTGTGGTGTGAGTGTATTTGTGTTTGCGATGGAGAAATCAACGGATGTGGTTCATTTTGAGCCAAGGTCATGGCTTTGTGAGAGGCAAAGAATTGGGTATGTGAGGTAAACCCTGTAGCTAGGAACAAACAATTAGGTTTGTGAGGGGGGAACTGTTCATAGGGAACCGAGATTCACCCTTTTTATTAAAGATATAATATTAAAATACCTCGCGTGTGACACTAATTTCGCGGCAATCTTCACATCCAATAGCACTTCGAATCCTATCAGAATTATCAAACACAACCGACACCATGGCCTTTGTGATACCAGCTTATCCTTGTTTGTACATTTTTTTTTGAACTCTTGCAAATTCGAAACTCAAACTATCCACAAATTCTTGATGCCTAAGATAAAACAAATGGAATATGTGATGTTGGATTTACCCGTTCCATTTAGTCCAGTTATCTCTATCTCTACTATATATATTAAAAAACATTTTCTACTAATATAAATGTTAGAAAATCAACTTACTATTGATAAGTCTCATGTACAAAATCAACATATTTTCAAAATTAATAATGAAAATAGTAAATATCATTTAATGCTCATTATTAAAACGATCAATACATAATATTAAAACTAATTAATATATAATTTAATATTTATATTAAAACTAATTAATACATATTAATTGATACATACATAAAAAAAATAATGAATATACCCGATTACTTAGAAGTATTATTATATACGGAGTATTCACATTGTACAACAATTAAAAGTCTATATATCTACAAAAATGTACATATTGTCTACCTAAAATAAAGATATTCAACTGGGAACCGGAGTCACAATCGGTTCAACTGCCAAAAAAACGTCAGAAGACGAACCTGAGAGGACCCATCGTAACTGATAAAAACGACATCGTAAATTAATTTGTACTACTTTTTTTAACAACACATAAATATGTACTACTTATAAAAGAGATTGTATTATCTCTCTCCAAAATTTTAAGTTTTACAACATTACAAGATTTTTGTACAAACCTTTACAACACAAAAAATTTGTAAATTTATATTTATTTTAATTGGTGGGCAATAAACACTAAATGACATAATTAATATAAATTAATATGCCGCATGTACAAATGAGTATTGCTATAAATTATATTAAATTTTGGGATAATTATCAAACGAGTCCTTCAATTTTGAGCAATTCGTGATTGAATCTAAAAAAACATGTTTTCCTTGATACGGTCCAGGACAACAAGAATATAGGGCAACAAACATTCAGATTTTGACAAGTGTCCAAAGAAATTGGGCAATTTTGACATATTGCCCTAAGATATAGGGCAACAGAGGACACGTGGCGCATTCTGCACCCAGTTGCCCTATTGCCCCAAAAAATAGACCATTTTTAGAAAGATAAAATTTTAGGTGTTTTTGAGAAGAGAATAATGGGCAACAGACCTTTTTGGTAATTTTCCCTTAAATTTTTATGTTTGATTTTGTACCATTCAATTTTTTTCTATGTATGCATTTTAGTACTAATTTAGTGAAATACTGATCATTTTGCTAATGAATTCGATTAAATCGTACACATCTAAGTGGGAAGATTTTAAGGTCATTATAATGTATGAGAACGTGTAAACATATAAATTAAAAAGATTTTTAATATTTTTACGTTATATAATATTGCGACGAATGTTACACAGATTTACAAATACCTTTCACTATAAATCATCACAATCCCATAATACCAATTCTATATGAAATGGTTTATTATTGCTCAAAGTTATGGGTATGTTTGGCAAGGAGCGATGGTGAAACTTTTGGAGCGGTGAACGGTGAAAAAGAACATTTTTAATTTTTAGTACTTGTTTGGCAAAAGGAGCGTGAGGCGTTATGACTTTTTTTGGTCGTTTGGTAAAGGAGTGAGCGGTGCTAATTTTTAGGAATGCTAGTTTTTAAATGTTTCTTTTAAGGAGCGGTGACAAATGAGCGATGAGCTATGACAACTACTGCCCACAACTACTTCTTATTGCTACTGCTCACTGCTCCTGCTCACAACTACCGCTCACTTTTACTGCTCACTGCTACCGCTCATGTCAACAAACACACCCTATACTAACTTAAAATTATCGTTATTATGAATAAATAATTATAGAATATCGCGCTTCTAGAATTTTAATTTCAGGGTAATCACGACGCGCGAGTACTCTGCTAATAACATTAAAAATTGTATCAAAACCGCGGATAACTGTTCTTGTAGCTTACTTTGTATGATTTAAATCCATATTAATTAAACAAACCTCTTTTATGTACATTTTTTATGTTGAAATACTAAATCCCTAGAAATGTGATGATTATGAACAATAATCTTGATAAGAAAAAGATTATGAAGACTGTGATTTTAGGATTTGTCAAACCTTCTGAATTTAAAGTGATAAAATTTTACTAAAATAACCTATTAATATGGCGGGAATAGTATTATTTTGTTGTGTTTGTAACCATTTTATAGCTGGGGCCTGGTTGGTTTTTAATGGGCTATTTTAAGCCCATATGATGATCAAGTGTTATAAAATTCATAACTTAAATAATAATTACCCAAAGTTATTCTATAATTCAATACTAACAGACACAATTTTGTGATCAAATAAAGAAATTGGTAAAAAAATATCATATAATTAAATTTAGAGCCACCTCTAAAATTTGTTAAAGTTTTCACTATGTAGTTCAAAAAAGGGGTCTTTTAATTTTGTAATTGTGACCGTGCGTCTGTACCTATTTTTTTAACCGACGATTTAATCAGCAATTCAACCGGGTCACTGTTGAACCTGTTTAACCAACTATTCAATTGGGTTTTTGGCTCAAAATCGGCGTTCAATCATTTGACCGGATCAAGGTTTAACCGTCTGGATCAACCAAAGTTTTAAAATACGGGTAATAAATAAACTATTTCAAAGTTACTCGCATTAATAATAAAAAAATCTTTTAATTATTTTTCTTTTATATGAAGCAGCATTTATGAGTCAGCAATTAATTGTTTCCATTCATAAGTCATACGTAGTACCCAACGAAAGTATATACAGAACACATTCTCCTATTTTCAAGAACCAACCAACAAACCAACTTCTACAACTTCTCTAACCAAAAGCCCTTAAATTTTGTATCCTATAAATCACAATCACTCATGCCCATTTGAACAATCTTCCAAGTTTTCAAAAACCCACATCGAATATATAACTTTTTTTTTCAAAATTATCGATCATGTCATCGTCAAGTTTTGCTTGTCATGGCATGGTTCTAGCCACAGCTATGGCCGCAGTCTCTGGCACGGTCATCCTCCTCGCTTTTCGCCTTCAGAAATCGCCTACCAAGTTTGCCACTACTCGTAATCCAAGGCCATGCATCTCCATAGGTACTTGTATTTCCTGAACTTTTGTTTGGTCATTTTGATGTCCTCACATGTCTTAGTCTTATAGAAGGGTGTTTGTTTCGGTTTATATAACGGGCTTATGTGTTTTTCGGTTTATGTTTTGTAGCTTATTTTGAAACTTTTCGGCTTATATAAGCTTCATGAAACGCTTATATAAGCTTAAGCTTCATGATTAGCTTATATAAGCCGAAAACTTTCAAAATAAGCCAAAAGAAATGAGCTTGTACAACTTAAGTTGAAAACCAAATAAGCCATAAGCACCACTGTATAAGCCGAAACTTAGGGCCAAACCTTAATGCACACATATTTTTTTGGGATAGTCGGAACAAGGTTTGGAAAATGTCACGAGATAAGCCATAGTTTTCGACTTTAGCGGGTTTAAACTCATCGTCACACATAATCAGGTTGGTGTAATCATTTCTATGTTGTTTGCACCTAACAAAAATAAAGTTTACACCTCACATATTTTAAAGTAATAGTCACAAACCCTTTTGTCACTAGACGTTATATTTGAGTCAAAGGTTTCTCATTATTAGGGACGGAACCAGGGTGGGTCTCGGGGGTCCCGGACACCTATGAATTTTTGTTGTGTAGTGTTAAATTTGTTAAAAAACTTTGAATTTTGTTGGATTTGTGCTAAATGCACCTGGTCTCTAAAAACGTTTTTTTTTTAACATTATACAGTTTATTATAAGTGCACTTAGTCGTTTTGTCTCCAGGTTCCGTCGATGCCCATTATCATAGTAACATCATATGTTTAAGGGTTTACTTTTGTTAGTCAACTTTTTGAAGTTTGTTGACTTTTCAATTCTGACTTTTTTTTGTTTCTTTGATCTAGATGGGAAGAAAAAAGTGAAAAAGAAAAAAAAGGTTCACTTTGCTGAAGATGTGATGGAGCCAAGTGGTAATGGTGAAGAGTTTAGAAAGAGACTTGTTAGTAAGAATTTACAAAAGTTGAGGACTAATATGTCATTAGTTAAAGATGAAGGGGGTAAAAAGAAAATAAATATGCCTGCCAATAGAGTCGCACTTTATACCGGGATTTTGAGAGATCGTAGTGTCCATCGGTTTGCTTGTTCATGATTAGTCCTTTTAGTTTGTGATGTATACAAGTTTGGTCCTTTAGGTTTTGTGAATTTTTGTAAAGCATATTTAGAAGAGATGAGAAAATGTTGTATATATTAAAAAAGGTAGTTTGGTTGACGAATGAGTTTTTAAAGGTGTGATATGTTGTTGATGTTGTCAAAGATTTAATGTATTGAAGTGCTTAACATTACATGTTAAAGTATTGATTGTATAATTAGCTTATAAAAGTCAATGATATACTCCATTCGTTCCACTTTAATTGTCTTCATTTGACTTTTTAAAGTCTTACTTTTTTAACTTTAATCTTACATAATTTTGTTTGTGTTATGTACTACTTGATGAAATATATATGCGTGAATTAGTTTTTAAATGTATTTTCATTAATATTATTTTTTATCAAGTATAATATAACACAAATAAAATTATTAAAGATTAAAATTTAAAAATTAAGACTTTAAAAAGTCAAATGAGGAATAAAAGTGGGAGGGAGGTAGTATGATGACTATTTGTTAATCTCAAAAGTCATATTGCTCTTAAATACAAAGTAGGGCTGAGCATATTCGATCGTCGATTGGAAAATCAGATTGAATCGAACGTATTTCAGTTTGGTGCTCGGTTTATGCTTTTTATTATATTTGGTCGTTGATTCGGTCTAGTTTAATTTTATAAATGTAAGACGATTTGTACATTCTATAAATTGATTGATGCACTCAAAATGTGATGTGTTGATATTTTTATTTTTAATATGTGTGTTGAAATTTGCTTACTCCATTAATGTAAGGGTATAAATGTCCACATAACAATATTTTGAATATGTCAATAAATTTATTGAGTATACAAATCACCTCCCTTTACAAATATCCGACGATTATGACTTGTAAGATCGGAGGTTGAATCGGACTGAACCGAACCAGAGCTTTTCAGTTCGGTCCTCGATCGTCGTTTTGGGCCAACTCGATTTTGATTCGTTTCGGTCTTGGTCGATTCAGTTTTCAAACCATGAGCATCCCTGATCCTAAGTATATCGTTTTCAAACTTTTGTCAAATATATGTGAATTTTGAGCCATTTTTAAAAAATATTATGAAGAATTGATAAAATAAAGGGAAAATTAAGTATATCTTTTTCAAACTTTTGTCAAATATATGTGAATTTTGAGTCATTTTTAAAAAAATACTATGAAGAATTGATAAAATAAAGGGAAAATTATTAAAATAGTCCATCAATTTTAAAAACATGATGTTCTTATATAGGTTCACAGTAACCGATAAAAACATACTAACAAACGTCAGATTTTGACAAGTGTCCCAAAAAGCAAAGAAACTCTAAAATTACCCTAAAATTAAGGCAATAGATAACACATGACACATTATGTAATCAATTGTTCTGAATATGCTGCCCTAGACCTAAATGTGCATGACAAACACCTTTAGATCCATCTCACAATTAGATAATGGGCCAAATGACCTTTTTGATAATTTTCCTTAAAATAAAACATAATTAATATAACAAATTAACAATTAATGATTCTTATATGGTTATGTTTGGAACTTGGAAATAGTTGAGATTTTCAATAATTTGCCCAATTCAAAGAAAGTTTTAAAGTCCCTACCAATTCCAATTTGTTCCATCTTTGTACTCAAAGAGACAAACCTTTTCTGAATTGTCCTTTTCGTTTGCACTTCCATTCTTCTTGGAAAAAGAGTAAATCAATTTTATGATGTAACCATGTGAAGATACCAACTATCTTTATTTCAACATATATGAACATGACAAGATATCATCATGCTTTCAAGCAATGTTTTAAAACTCGAGTTTTGAATTGATCCGGTCGGGTCATCGGGTTACCGGTTTAATCGGTCAAACCGTCGGGTCGACCTGATTTTCTATAAAAAAAAGATATATATTTTTTCAATATTACGAAAAATATTTATATAAAAATCACGAATATTTCATATATTTGACCTAAAACCTATTTACTAACAAATATAACATGTAAAACCAAAGTTACGTTGCAAATACATTAATTAAATCGTAAAATAACACAAAAAATTTAAAAAAACGAAAAAAATCCAAACCCGGTTGGGTCTCACGAACTGGGTCGACCCTGGTCGCTTCAAACCCGGTGGGTCACACCGAGTTTCTAATATATAAGACCTGGATCAATTTAACCCGTTTTTTGGCTGAAACTGATTCAACCGGTTGAGACGGCCGAGTCAACCCTAGTTTCAAAACATTGCTTGCAAGAATGATACGTGCACTTCACCTATAACATGTTATAAGGTCACTTTTTCGCCATAGCCATCTTAATGCCGATAATTTAATTTCAAGTTTAGATGGAGAGGATTCTCGAAAAAGGTCAAAATTGAAAGAAAAAAAAAAGACACAATAGAATCTTGTCTTTTTCGTCTAATAATGGAAGACGTCATCGCCCATACCATAAGAATGCATCCGCCACTGGTTACATCCGTTACTAACAGAAGGAAATTTGAGTACTATTAAGTCTTGGGCTGAGCATCGGTTTAAAACAGAATCGAACCGAATAAAACCGAACCGAACCAAAAACCGATTTTGAGAAAAGGTCGAACCGAATTATATTGAGCAAAATCGAAACCGGAATGAGAAATACCGAACCGAATATATAGTTTATGCGTATTTTTCGTGTTTTTAACCCGAAAACGAACCGAACCGAGCAAAACCGACACAAATATACAAAATCGAACCGAATTTGCTCGACTCAGTTCGCATCAGCTCGGTTCAGTTTTGTATGTCGATTCGGTTCGATTTTCAGGTTCATTTGCCCAGCCCTATTTAAGTCTATAACAGTATAAAAGGGAAATGTAGTCATTTTTAGGGGTGTTGAAAAAGTCGATCTGACCCGAACCCGAATAAGCTTATTTGGGTCGGGTCAAAAAAATTATTCGGGTCAATTCAAGATCTAAGTTTTAAATATGTCGGGTTTGGGTTTATATTTTTAGCCTTGACCCGACCTGACTTGTCACGAACCCGACTAACCTGACTTGACTCGACTCGACTAACACTTTATACAATGAAGATATACTTGAATAAACCACCTTATAAACTTTTATTTATTTTCGAGTTGACCTGAACCCAAATTAACCCGACCTAAATTAATCCGACTGAAATTGACTCGAATCCGAATGACTCGAGTTCTAATTAAACTCAAATTCAAGCATCATATTTTTAGTCTCAACTCGAGTTAACCCGAACCGGACTAGATCAACCCAAATCACACCCCTAATCATTTTGCATTGAGAAATTGATTGTAAACTTTCGACGTATAGTCGGTATAAGCCTGACCTAACATTCACGCGACTCAGAAGGCCCGCAACCCAACAGGCCCGTGGCCCATACACCTTACTTATATTTCAAGAAACCCTACTCCTATAAATACAAGGGTAGGGGGTTCATTATATATCAGGATATCTCCTCTAAACACACCTCTTTTACAACATATCATCACGAAACTAACTTGACCGTCGGTTGTGGACCCTAGAGCTCCGGCCACGGGTCCACGTCTAACCGGTTCTCTATTGTTTTACAGCATCACTCAGGGCCGAGAAATACGACGAATGACCCAAGAGAATCGTTAAACCGGCTTAGCCAATCTATACTTCGACATAAACCATTGTAAAACAAATCAAAAGTTTATGATAAGTCACCCAAACGATGGACACCTACTAGAGGGAGCAACCTACTTGACATGCAAGTTCATGATCTCTTAAACCATCTAACTCTCGTGTGAATGAATATAAAGTCAGTACAATGTTTGTTGTGGTGTGAAAATGCCATATGCAATATAAGAGGACCAGCATGTTGCTTTCAAGATATTTATTGATGATATATTTTGATATTTTAGTTAGTTCAGATACAAATTCTCACTAAACTAAGAGAAATGATACATCTACATAAAAATTACAAAAACAAATCCACATAATAATGTGTCATGGAAGCTATTGGCACTCTCTATCATACTTTTTGTACTTTTCACATATTTGCATCCACTAATTAACCTACACATCATTATATAGATTTATTTTTGTAAACATTATGTGAATATAGCATTCCTCCTAAACTAAACAAATACATGATACATAAATCACCAACCAACTAACCAAACATGTATATATTTAATGATCATTTAGCTTTACTCCAACTAAACAAAACCAGCACAACAAGTCAACAATGGCATTATTGTCATGTGAGTCCTCTAAAAATAACTATACAATTATAAAATGTCTTGTTCTCTAAATATAATTATACAATTTATATTAGGTATTAGGTTTCGAAATCGAGAACCGATGGACAAGAACTTAACCGAGCTAAGAACCGAGAAATTTCAAACTCAATAATCGGAACTGAAATCAACGGTTCTGGATCCTTTTTGGTTCTTCGGGGTTCATGTCTGGTTCTTGGTTCCGGTTTAGTTCTATGTTGTGGTGGAGCTTAGGGGCATGGGTTTCGACTTTTCAAAAGTTGTGACAAGTAGTGTATATTTTAAGAATAAAAGTTATAAAATACTATCGTACTTATTAAAATGTGTCAACTTTAAACACTTACTAATCAATTTTGGAACTTTATCATTGTACTTTCAAATTTGCTTCGATTATACCAATATAAGCCTGACATGACTATATTACCCTTCAAAATGACTAATATATCTTTTGAAGAATCGTATGTTTCAAAGGGTATATTAGTCATTTTTAAGGGTAATATCGTCATTTCAGGCATACATTGATATAGTCGGAATAAAGTTGAAAGTAAGACGATAAAAAGTCCCGAGATTAATTAGTAAATGTTTAAAGTCAGTATATTTTAATAAATACGATAATATTTTATAACTTTTCTCAAAGTTATGATTTACCTTTTTATTTTAGTATGTTTAAAATAGTTTGCTCATTTTTTAAAATAAATGTTAAAGCTCTATCGATTTTTTGATTCTTTCGTTGATATCTACTTTTCGCGAGTAAGAAGTAAATATAGAAAACTAAAACAATATTTCACTTTCTTTTCTTGGTTATAATTTCACAGCCAAGTAATTACGAACATGTGAAATGTCTGGTGTTACATAGTTATATTTGTCTTTTGCCAGTTCAATTGCAACTCATGTTCTAGTATACCTAATTTATACATGTCATATCATTGTTAGAAAATTGGACCACTTAGAAGAAATATTTATTAGGTAGTCTCACTTTGAAATCTCCAACAAACAAAAGCAAATGGAAATATATATAGCTTTTAAAACCAAAATCTTATTTTTAATACTCCCTCTGTCCCATAGTAACAGTCCATGTTACTATATTTGGACGTCCCATATTAATAGTCCAGTCCAAAAATAGATAAGAAATATAGATCAAGTTTACAATATTACCCTCACTTTAAGGTATTATTACAACTAATAAATAAGTTATAAATTAATTGGTTAGGGGTATAATCGTAATTGTGTAAAAAGTAAGAGAGAGAAAGCTAAAAAAGTGATGTTTTTATTAAACTGCGTATTTTTGGTCGGTAGACTATTATTATGGGACGAAAGGAGTACCATTTACTAGATCAACGTACCTCGATTGTTTAGAATAAAAAAAAATAGAGGGTATTCTTGTCTTTTTCCTTTCCCAGGGTATGTCGAAAAATCGAATTACATCCTTCGTTAACTTTTTGGACAACAGCCATCCCTCCGTTAGTGCGCGGGGCACAATACATCCCTCATGGACTAACGGTGCAAATGTTTTCTCGTTAAAAATTAACAAAATCTAAAATAGAGGGTATTCTTGTCTTTTTCCTTTCCCAGGGATGTATTTTGAACCTTATCATAAATAGTTTCAAAAAAAAAATTATTTTTGAAAAAAAAAATTTATTTTCGAAAAAAAAAATTTATTTTCGAAAAAAAGTTTTATTTTCTAAAAAAATTATTTTCGAAAAAAAAATTATTTTCGAAAATAAATTATTTTCGAAAAAAAAAATTTATTTTCGAAAAAAAAAATTATTTTCGAAAAAAAAATTATTTTCGAAAATAAAGTTTTTTTAGAAAATAAATTGTTTTTTTGAAAATAATTTTTTTTCGAAAATAATTTTTTTTTTGAAATAATTTTTTTTTTCGAAAATAAATTTTTTTTAGAAAATAATTTTTTTTTTCGAAAATAAATTTTTTTTTCGAAAATAAATTTCTTTTTTCGAAAATAATTTTTTTTTTCGAAAATAATTTTTTTAGAAAATATAACTTTTCTTTCCGAAAATATTTTTTTTTCGAAAATAATTTTTTTTTAGAAAATAAAACTTTTTTTCGAAAATAAATTTTTTTTTTTGAAAATAATTTTTTTTTTTCAAAAATAATTTTTTTTTTTGAAACTATTTATGATAAGGTTCAAAATACATCCCTGGGAAAGGAAAAAGACAAGAATACCCTCTATTTTAGATTTTGTTAATTTTTAACGAGAAAACATTTGCACCGTTAGTCCATGAGGGATGTATTGTGCCCCGCGCACTAACGGAGGGATGGCTGTTGTCCAAAAAGTTAACGAAGGATGTAATTCGATTTTTCGACATACCACAGGGATGATTTTTGCACTTCCCTCAAAAAAATAACTATACTTTACATTAAATATTGTACACATGTGACACACGACCCTACCCCAAAGGCCAAAACTAATTCAAAAGCCAACGAAAGAGTAGTCTTTGTTAAACAAAAACTGAAGAATAGTGTATTAAAATAAAATAAAAATAGAAAAAGTAAGTATTATCTTTTAGTTGAGATCTCTTAATATAAAATAAACTTAATCAACCAATCACACTCGCACATTTTTAAAAAACTCACTTTTTACTATTTTTAAAAATTAAATATTTCACAAATGGTAAATTATCAAGCGACAAGAAATATAACATTTCAACGGGAATTAAATTTTCTTTCTATTAAGGGCGCATGTATACACTTTCGACGAACTTTTTTCGATTTTATTTCTAAATCACGTTTGAGAAAACCATATATGATTCGTATCACGAATCATATATGATTTTTTGAAATCATATAATCATATATGATTCGTATCACAAATCATATATGATTTTTGAAAATCATATTTGATTTAATTCTCGTCACAATGATATATATTATTTTATGTAACAATTAACCGTTTGTGAAATATTTAATTTTTAAAAGATAATTTATCTTTTTTGCTACATGAAAAATAAATAATAGATGTGATTGTTTGATGATTAGTTGATTTGATGTATGTTAAAAGTTAAAACAAAGGTTTATGTTGAAATTTTGACTCTACTCTCTTATTTAAGATAACTTAAATATTACTACATCCGTCTCACAATAAATGTCTAATTTTTATTTTTTTTTCTTTTTTATTCAACATTAATCATAAATATTTTTATTTGTATTATATAATATTGAATGATAAATATATGTATAGATTGAGATTTAAATGCATTTTTATTAAATATATTTTTCATCAAGTATTATATAACACAAATGAAAATATTTATGATAAAAATTGAATAAAAAAGATCAAAAAAAATCAAAGCACATTATAATACAAGTGTTTTCACACAGACGTCAAATATTTTTAATTGAGCCATTTGATAAAAGTTAATTTTTCTGTGGCTACGAAGGTTCACATATGTTACACCTATTTCAAGTTATTTAAGAAAATAATTGTTTTAAAATTAGTCTGCTCATAATATCGAGTAAAAAACTACTTTTTTTATCTTAAAATTATAATTTACATTACTATTTTCGAGGTTCTAAATTAATTGTTCATTTCTAATAAAAAATATGAAATGTATATATTAAGTTTACCATAATATCCTCATTTGAAATATTATTACAAATAATAAAAAGTTGTAAATTAATTAGTTGATTGTAAAATTGTCATTTTGTAAACTATAAGAGAGAATATTGAGAAATGATTTTTTATTAAAATACGTGTTTTTTTCGATGGATAATAATTATGAGACGAATGGAGTATATTTTAAAAAGGAAAGTTGCTCATGTGGAATACTATAAGGGGCCGTTTGTTTCAAGATATTAAAATTCTGGAATTCTAAATTCTAGTATATTAAAATTCTTTAGAATTTAAAATTATAGAATTTAAAATGCTTAAGCCTGTTTGGTTGACAGAATTTATAATTTTTTGAAATTTTGATTTTAGGTTGAACCAATTAACGAATAAATATTTTTTTATATATATTTTCTATTTAAAAGATTAAAATTCGAACTTTCACATTTTATATAAATTTAAAAAAAATTTATATAAATTTTATAAAAAATATCTAATAATTTTATTTAAAATTTACAAAAAAAAATATATAAATATTATAAGAATTTATATAAATTTTATAAAAGCATTATATAAATTTTTTAAATTCTTATACAAAATTTATAAAAAAGTTTATATAAATTTTATAAAAATATATATATAAACCTTATAAAAAGTTTATATATTATAAAAAAAATCATAAGTTTTATAAAAAATTATATAAATATTATAAAAGAATTCATTAAGTTTTATAAAAATTTAATAAAATTTTAAAAAAAAATTTATATAAATTTTATAAAAATCTTATAAAAAACTTATATAAATTTTATATAAGTTTTATAAAAAAATTCATTAAAATTATTAAAAAAATCATTTAATATTATAAAAAAAATTATATATATTTTATAAAAAAACTCATTAATTTTATAAAAAAAAGTATTTAAATTTTTTAAGAAACTTCAATAAATTTTATAAAAATTATATATATATTTCATAAAATAAATTCTATATAAATATTTACTTAAATTTATATAAATTTTTTAAATTTTATATAAATTTTTAAAATTTTATAATTTTTTATTTAAACATAAAAACCGAAATAATAACGACAAGAAAAAAAGATTTTCAAGTAAATTAAAATTCCTCACTTTTTGGAGGAATTCTAATATCCTTCATTTTGCGAATTCAAAGAATTTTAAATTCCTTCTTTGGTTATACCAAACACAATATGTGGGGATATTAAAATGTAAAAACTTTGAATATCCTCCAATATCCTTGAATATCCCCGAACCAAACGGCACCTAAGAATATTAGTAAGAGCATCCACATTACATGGTTTTTGAAAGACTTGAAGTATTAAATGCATTGAATGTCTTATGCTTTTAGCACTAAAGCTTTGAGCAAAGACTTGGGCTATGTTAAGTCTTAACCAAAAAGTTTTCCAAAAAGCTATTAGTGTACTGCATAAAAAGTCATTAAAAGACTTTGTAGAAAGAGAAAAAGTTTTTGCTTAGTTTAACCATTGTAGGTGCTTTAATGGTAAAAGTTTTTTACTATTTTAAAAAGTCATGTTTAGTGTTTTTTTGGCATTGGGATGAAAGACTTTTGAAAAGCTTTTTGTGTATGACTTGGTAAACACCAAGTCATTATTAAAAGTCTTAGTGATAAAATAGGCTATACATTTAATGCAATAAATGCACCAAGTTTTTATGACTTAGTGCCATTATAGATGCTCTAAGATCTATATTTTAAAAAGGAAAGTTGCTCATGTGGAATACTATAAGGGCAACTAGCCAACTACTATGATGAACTTCTTAATAGGTTTATAATAGTGCCACATCTTTAAATGTAATTAATTTACAAACCTTTATCATGCTATAAACTTATTACCACTATAGATAAACTTTCAAGTTGGTTATAAACTTGTCAAATCATGCAATGCATTAAATTATAAACCTTTTTAAAATCCTAAGCCTCTTCATCCCACATAGACTTGAAATAGTTCCTCATTATGGTGCACAAAATTTTAAACCTCTTCATAATTTTTCGGACCTATCCTTAAACTACCATAGTGGATGCCCTAAGATTCAAATAAAATGTTTGTATTAAGTTATACGTTAAGTTTATGCACAAACTATCAATGATTTGTCATTTGTCACACCTGAAGTACTTAAGTATGGGACTTATACAATGCCAATTATTTGTGTTTGACCAAAACTTTATAACCAAATTGAGTGTTTTAAATGAGTATTTCATTTAGGTTCACGTAACCAAATGAATGTATGACTGCTAGTACATAAAGTACATTTCATTATAACGTACGTTATCGTGTGAGAACTTTTAGATAACCTTTTTGAAAAAAAAGCTTACCAATTTTATTGCCTGTAGCTCACAAAATATAACTTCATCTTACTCAAGATTGTGACACTTTCAATTTATTGATTGATAGGTACGTATACCGATCAACTTATGGTGAAAGCGTATGGTTCTCAACAATGGAAAGACCATCGTCTTTACAACAATGAGTATTAATGTAAGCAGAGTTCAAAATGTAATGTAACATAATTGTATATCCTTTAATGTTTAGAAGAGAGTGAATATATAAGTTGCAGTATGAGCCTAACCCTAACTATACAAATACAAAGATGGTCTTTGGGCCTTATACAATAGTCAGCTAATATCCCATCGCAGTTGGAGCGGGAGAGGAACGAACACTCAAAGTGTCTCTAAACTCCACAAATAAGGGTGTCGGTAAGCCTTTGGTGAAGATGTCCGCATACTAATAGCGAGAAGGAACATGGAGAACCTTGATTTGATCAGTAATAATCATATCACGAACAAAGTGAATGTCAATCTCAATATGCTTTGTGCGTTGATGTTGCACAGGATTGAAGGAAAGATATACGACACTCACATAATCACAGTAAACAAGGGTAGCTGTAGATAATGGTGTATGAAGCTCTCGTAAAAGATTACGCAACCAACAAGTCTCAGCAACGGCATTGGCAACACCCCGATATTCAACTTCAGCACTCGAGCGAGAAATAGTAACTTGGCGCTTTGAAGACCAAGAAAGAAGATTGTTGCCTAGAAAAACACAATAACCAGAAGTAGACCGTCGTGTAGTGGGGCATCCTGCCCAATCCGCATCTGAATAAGCAACTAAAGACGATGTCGTGGATGAGTAAAGTTGTAAACCATAAGACAACGTGCTACAAACGTACCGTAATATCCGTTTGAGAGCCGAGAAATGAGGCTCTCGTGGATCGTGCATAAACAGACACACCTGTTGAACGGCATAAGATATGTCAGGCCGTGTGAAAGTCAAGTACTGCAAAGCCCCTGCAAGACTGCGATATAATGAAGAATCAGCAACAAGATCACCATCAGCGGAAAGCTTAGAATCCGTGTCAACAGGAGTACGACACGGATTACATGTAAGCATGCCAGCCCTCTCAAGAACCTCGGTGGCATACTTCTGTTGAGATAGAAACATCCCAGAGGAATTACGAGTCACTGAAATGCCCAAAAAAATAATTAAGTGGCCCCAAATCAGTCATAGAAAACTCTGCATGAAGTGAAGTAATAATGCGCTGAAGTAAAGATGTAGAAGATGCAGTCACAACGATATCATCAACATATAAAAGCAAGTAAGCAGTATCTGTCCCCTGTCTGTAAATGAAGAGTGAAGAGTCACATCGACTATGATGAAAGCCAACTCGAGTAGCATAGACTGCAAATCTCTAAAACCAAGCCCGATGGGCTTGTTTAAGCCCATAAAGAGATCTTTGTAAAAGACAAACGTGGTCAGGATGATGTGGATCCCGAAAACTAGGAGGTTGTTGCATGTATAAAGTCTCAGACAAGGAACCATCCAAAAAAGCATTCTTCACATCAAGCTGATGAACCGGCCAATGTCGAGAAACAGCAAGACTGAGTACGGTCCGAATAGTAGCCGGCTTAACAACCGGGCTGAAAGTCTCATCCACATCAATACCTGCAAGTTGGGTGCTTCCATTCGCAACAAGGCGAGCCTTGTAACAATTTAGACTACCATCTGCATTATGCTTATGCCGAAAAAGCCACAGGGAGCGAACAACATTCGCATCTCGCGGTCTCGACACAAGAGTCCAAGTATTATTTTTAATTAATGCATTTTATTCATCTAGCATAGCATGAAACCAATCCGGGTCACGGAACGCGGTTGCATAGGACTTGGGAAGAGGGGAAATGGTGGACACATTAAAGGTGTAACGTTTAGTGGGACGATTAGAACCAACTTGAAAACGAGTGAATATGGGGTAAGTCGAGGTAGGATTCGGATTAAGATTTGTTGTACTCGTGATAACAGGGTGAGAGGCAGTAGGTTGCGAGGCCCGAGTTGTGGTAGTGGGTGGTGAAGGGTCATTTGGGCTAGATGAGACAGTGGGCTGAAATGATGGTTGTGTCGTGGGGCTACGAGGGGAGGAAAGGTCAACATGAGTGGAATTAGGATTGTTGGTGAGTGGTGGAGTTGTGCTAGAAATGTTAGTGAGTAAATGACGATGAATGAGACTAGGAGAGGTATCCAAAAATGTGTATGCAGGTGAGGCTCAGGAGTCATAGACCCGTATGGAAAAACCGTCTCATCGAAAGTCACATGACGAGATAAGATGATTTTATTCGTGTTTAAATCTAGACACCTATATCCGCGGTGATTAGTCGGATAGCCAAGAAATATAGCAGGTGTGGCACGTTGTTCAAGTTTATGATAGGTGTGAAGGTGAGGGTAACAAAGGCAACCAAAAACACGAAGATCCGCATACATAGGTGTTGTCTGAAATAGACGAGTATGAGGTATTTCATTGTTGATGGTAGTGGAGGGTAAAATGTTTAAAAGGTAGGCGACCATGTGAACTGCTTCAACCCAAAAAGTGGGAGGAAGATGTGATTGAAAAAGGATGGTACGGATGAGGTTGTTAATGGTACGAATCATTCGTTTAGATTTGTCATTTTGTTGAGAAGTTTTAGGACAAGAGAAGCGAATAGTAATGCCATTGGACTCAAATAGTTGGTGTAAGGCGTTGTTGTCAAACTCACCTCCATGATCACATTATAAAGATTTAATGTCACAGTTAATATGGTTCTTAACATAAGCACGAAAATGCATAAATTTAGACAATGCATCAGACTTATTTCGTAAAGGATAAACCCATAAATAGTGTGAAAATTGATCAAGAAACAAGACATAATACTTAATACCCGGGACACTAGTAAGTGGAGATGTCCATAAATCAGAATGAATAATATCAAAGGGAGATTTAACAATTGTATCTGAAAGCGAAAAAGGGAGTCGCACGTGTTTGCCAAGTTGACAAGCATGACAAAGCACATGAGACTTAGTCTTATTACATGAAATAATATTGTGATTACTAAACAACGCAACACTTCACTTCCAGGGTGACCAAGTCGTTGGTGCCACGTTTGTTGACTGACCAAAAAGGCTTGAGGGTACGACGGAGATGTGACAGGATAGAGGTCACCCGTGCTATCACATCTGAGAAGAATTTGACGGCTCGATAAATCCTTCACAGAAAAACCAAACTCATCAAATTCAATGGTACATTTATTTTCACGAACAAATTGACGAACGAAAATAAACAATGTTAGGCGTAATGAGGACATTATTTAAGTGAAGAGTTCGGTATGGTTTTGGTAGCGTGTTACGGACCGTGTTGGTGACGGGAATGGATTTTCCGTTATTGGGTCAGTATTTACTGACCCTGAAGCAACTCTAGGATTTGAATATAAAATCCCCCTAAGTGTTTCATGCTCAGCAATAAGGCCAGTCTGGTGAAGGATGACCAGAGGAACAAAGTTCCTACTGAAGACCTTATAGCTGAAGAAAGTTCAGCACTCCCCTTCCAGTGAACTTAGAAGACAAAGGAGTCTTCGCTTCAAATACTAGGCGGTCTAGTTGCTGAAGAACAAGGACTGAAGAAGGCTTTCAGTTCAGTTTGGCTTGACAATACCAAACTGAATGATGTCGATCTTGTAGGTTTATATAGTTCATAACAATTATTTAAAACCCTAATATGGATCAAAGCACATACAGCGGAAGCAAATTAAACAAAATCATAATTAACACAATTATAATTAATCAAGATTAGGGTTACATACCTTTATCCTAGCAAGATCCACAAGATCAACGGAACAATTGGCAACTAGGGTTAATTACGAACACCACCAGGATATAGTCTAAAGCAAGACTATATCACGATCTTGTACACACGTAATACGGCGAGTTAATCGTGAGTCTAGCACGAATAAACCAAGTTTCCAAGTCTAAGGAGGATCTACCCAACAACCCTAGAGAGGGGCTAGGACTAGATCTATAAAATAGAAAATTGAAAACCAAGAACCCTAATATGGGGGTGTTTGGCCGGCGGTTTAAGAGCAAGAGAGAGAGGAGAGGAGTAAAAAATTATGAAAACCTTGGTTTGTTTATATAGCCCTTGGAAAAACTTTTCCTCCAAGGTTAAACAAATTTAAGGAAACAAAATCTTTTTCCCTTCCTTTTGTCTCTCTTTGGCCGGAGGTTAACAAGCCCACAAGGGGGTTTCTGGAACTTTTTTGACTCCTTTTAGCTTCTATTAGATTCTATAACGGTCGTTTAATACTTAACTTTTAATTATTTAACGATCGTTAGTTTAAGCTACGGTCTGATTTAATAAATATAATAAATATATTTAATAAATAAATTAACTCTTTACGTAATGTGTGCAATCCCGTGATCTCGAGTTCGATCCTATCACACGACTATCGATTTTAAGTCCATAAACTTTCAGCTCCCACTTGGACAAAATTCGAATATCGTGATCACACTGATTAGCGTCTAGTTACACTAACAATGTCACTAGTACAACTCGAGTAAGATTTCCTGGAAAAAACATTTTTAATGATATATAATCATTATTATTATCCTTTCATTTCAAATACACCGTTAATAAGGATATGGATCTTAGTCATTCCTTCATTAACTATTTTGTTTCTCGTTTACGGATATAGCAAGATTACCAAAACACATTTGGGTGTGTCCACACAAACATCTTACTACTCCCCCGAGGGGCCCAACTGTATTTATACCTCAAAAATAATTTGAAGGAAACAAATCCCTTTTTGACTACAAGCAAAACACATGAACTTTGCAACACTTCAGAAAATAACCCTTATAGCTACCAGTTACGTTTAGCGATAGATTACCTTACAGAAATGCAATACGTTCAATGCAGTTTCCTGGTATCTCAGGTCTAAGGATAACTATTTATGTTTTACTTAATAACAAAGATCCATAAAGTAAAATCATATAGTTGGGATAAATCCAATATTTGATCCATCAAATATTATCAAAATTGACCAATATACTTTCAAGTATACTCTGTCACCATTTTGAATTGTCTTAGTTTAATAATACTCCCATATTATTAATCGACAACGGATATTTAGAAACATCATAATGCTCATGGATTAAAACATGTAAAATAGGATATAAATGCAAATAACAGAAAAATAAACGAAATCCAATCTTTATTTCATCAGTTCAATAATGTCTTACATCCTTTATCCAAATACTAATCAACAAATTTATTGCATGAATTCGCTAGCTAGTTGCAGCCCAATTGCCTTGGCATGCTTGACTACCTTTGGCCTAGATAAAGCCTTAGTAAAAGGATCAGCTACGTTATTATCTGTGTGAACTTTTATTAATTTTATTTCTCGAGCTTCCACTTGTTCTCGAACGTAGTGATATCTACGTTTAAAGTGTCTGGCGCCTTTCATAACTCCAGGGTCATTGGCGAATATTAATGCAGTAGAATTGTCGCAATATATATCAATAGGTTCTTTAATTGAAGGCATCACTCCAAGATCTCCAATAAACTTCCTAATCCAAACAGCTTCCATTGCAGCTTCTGAAGCGGCCATGTACTCCGATTGAGTTGCATGCATAGCAATGGTTTTCTGCTTACTGCTCTTCCAGTTAACTACTCCTCCATTGATGACAAACATGTAACCCGTCTGAGACTTCGTATCGTCTTTATCACATTGCCAGGACGCATCACAGAACCCTGTTACATTCAATTGTGTGTCTGGTTTACCCCCGAATACCCAAAACATATCTTTCGTACTTTTTTCAAATTCTTTAGAATATGCTTAACAGCAGTCTAATAGAACTTTCCTGGATTCTGTTGGTATCTACTGACCAACATCTGAGCAAACGCCACATCAGGCCTTGTGCATCTTACTATCTTACAGCATACATGATAGATCCTATAGCCGAAGCATAAGGTACCTTCTGCATGTAAGCCACCTCTTCGGGTGTTGATGCATCTTTCTCATGACTTAATTCATGATTAACCTCCATCGGTTGAAAACCTTTCTTAGAGTTATGCATGTTATACTTCTTCAATATCTTATCAATATAAGCATCTTGACTAGACCAATTAACCGTCTACTTCTATCTCGATAGATTTTAATTCCCAGAATATATGCAGCATCTCCCAAATCCTTAATAGAAAAACATTTACCAAGATAATCCTTAACTTCCTTAAGTCTTGGAATGTTACTTCCTATGATTAATATGTCATCGACATATAAAATTAGGAACACTACATTACTCCCACTAGCTTTGCGATATACACATGGCTCATCACCATTTTGAATAAATCCGAACTTTTTTATTTCTTCATCAAATCGCTTATTCCATTGACGTGATGCTTGCTTCAAACCATAAGTAGATCTTTGAAGTTTGCACACGCGCTTTGGATATTTAGGATCAACGTACCCTTCCGGTTGTTGCATATAGATGTCTTCATCTAAGCGACCATTCAAGAAGGCAGTTTTAACATCCATTTGCCATATCTCATAGTCATAGTATGCTGCTATGGCTACGAGAATCCTAATAGCTCGTAAGGTGCATCCACAAGAATCCAAACATCGTTGATTTCCATGGATTTCATTTCCTCATTCATCGTAACTATCCATTTTGATTTTTCTGGATCAGACATTGCGGATCGATAGTAAGCAGGTTCACCAAGATCCCCTACTTCCTCCTCATCATCCTCTATGTAAAGACATAGTTTGTCTGTCGCGTGTATGGTTCTTTTAGACCTACGTGGAGGAATTAATTCCGGTGGAACTCCCAGACTTTCTGGTTCTACAGGAATTTCTTCGCTAGTATTTTCAGAAGGCAATGCATCTTCTTGAATTTCTTCAAGATCATAATTTCTCCCACTGAATTCTTGATTTACAAGATCACTTTCAAGGAAGTCTCCATACCGAGCCACAACTACTTTGTTCTTAGCCGGATAATAAAAGTAGTAACCCATAGTTTCCTTAGGGTAACCTACAAAGATACATTTTACTGAGCGTTGTTGGAGTTTATCTCCAGAGTCATGTTTAACATACGCCTCACAACCCTAAACTTTCAAATAAGACAAATATGGCTTCTTGTCATGCCATAGTTCATATGGTGTCTTATCAACCTTCTTTGTGGGAACCATATTCAGAATAAGAACAACAGATTCAAGAGCATAATCCCAAAAGGATAATGGTAAAGTTGTAAGATTAAACATAGATCGTACCATATCTAATAATGTACGATTTCTCCTTTCAGATACACTATTTTGTTGTGGGGTATTTGGAGAAGTAAGTTTCTGAACAATTCTATTCTCACTTAAATAATCTTTTAACTCTTGACTTAAATATTCACCACCTCGATCAAAACGAAGAGCTTTAATCTTCTTTCCTAGTTGTAACTCTACTTCTGCTTTAAACGTTTTGAATGTTTCAAACACCTCATGTTTAGGCTTAAGTAAATAAACATAACCATAACGGCTATAATCATCCGTAAAAGTTAAGAAGTAGCTAGCACCTTTCCTTGACACATGTCTAAGTGGTCCACACACATCAGTATGTAATCAAACCAAGTAGTTCAGTAGCCCTTTCAATATTGCTATTAAAAGGTTTCTTGGTCATCTTTCCAGAGATACAAGACTCACATTTATCAAATGATTCATCATTGATATTTTCCAAAAGACCATCACGTTGAAACTTTTGTATGCGAGTCTTCCCAATATGGGCAAGTCTACAATGCCAAAGATAAGAAGAGTTCTTATCTAACTTTCTCGTCTTATTCATGCTAAAAACAGAATTATTTTTCCTCTTGGAATTATTATCATGCATGTTAATTTCAAAAACACCATTCACAGAAATTGCATCAAAATAGAATAAACCATCTTTGAAAACAGAAATTCTATTATTATCAATCGGGTGATTAAATCCAAGATCCAACATACAAGAAAAGGAAATAACACCCCTAACAATTATAGGTGTATAATGACAATTATTTAAAAGAAGTACTAAACCCAAAGGTAAAACTAGTTTAAATATTCCTATAGCTTCAACCGCTGCTTGTGCGTCATTGCCCACTTGCAGAAATTGTTCCCCATAGGTAAGCTTCCTCTTCAACTCAAATCCATGTAGGGTATTACAAATGTTAATACCACATCCCGTATCATATACCCAGGAGTTTGATTTGTATGTAAGATTAAATAACTCTATCATAAATAAGTTACCTGAAGATGTTGCAGGAGCTAGCTCAGCCTTCTTCTTATGTTCTTGCAACTCATGGAGGTAGATAGAGCAATTCCTCTTCCAGTGTCCAGTCATTTTGCAGTGGTGACAAGTCTCATCTTTCTGAGATTGACTCTTCTTGACAAAGTTCTGCTTTGGTTTTGATGGAGTCACAACCTGTTTGCTCTTATCAACCTTGCCTTTGCCTTTCTGCTTCTTATTCACTTGCGGTTTTGGTTTAGTCACTCTACCCTTTTGAACATAAAGTACTTGAGGATTAGCAGTGGATGCCTTATCTTTCAACCCCTTTTCAAAGTCAATGAGCATTGTATGCAGATCATTAACCGTCTTCCCCTTGCAATGCATATTATAGTTACGAACGAAAAGTCCTTATTAAGGGACCTATTGATCAAGTTGATAGCCATATTATGATCATAGGGTTGTCTTAGTGCGATGAGTTGTTCCATATAACCCCTCATCTCCATATAATGGGCGCTTACGGACTTTCCAGGAGCTTGCTTGCAACTATGTAGAGCATCAACCAAATCATAGATCTCTACAGCTTGCGGCGTTTCATACACAACCTTAAGTTCATCAAGCATTCACTGAGGTGAAAATAGCTCATACTTCCTTTGAAGTGATGAAGCCATTCTTCCTAACATTACAGCAGCCACCTCATGGTGCTTCTTAACGTTAGCAGCGTGTTGAAGCCTTTCCGCATCAGATGCTCCTTCAGCAAGATCCTCCGGAAAAGGAGTAGTCAAGATATCAATAGTACCGGCTGCTCTCAGAACAATTCTTAGTGAGCGATACCAGTCATTGAAGTTAGGGCCAGTAAGTTCAGGCCGTTCAAAGAAAGCTTTGAATGCCGAGCTTATTATCAGATTGTTTTCGGGTTGAGCCATTTCTGCAGAAATAAGTTCAAACATTAGTATTTTTGATAATACAATTCAAGAAAATAAAATTACCCCGGTAATAAAACCATAGTATTTTCCTTGAAAACTAGAATCCATATTGACATAGATTCATCACATCAGTTGATCTGCTAGTGACAAATGTATTCAACACAGTAACTTATCGAACAATAATTCACAAACAAATTTGCAATTTCTAGATATATTAGGGATTTACATTGCCAAAATCATTTGCATTGTAAACATGTTTCATCCCTACTTTACGCCTTAAGTTTCCAGTTCTTACTGAGTAACTTAATTAAGTCGACTAATCTAAAGAACGTAAAACCTTCATGTGCAATCTTATTCAGTCATGAAGTTTTCTCTCCATTACAACATCGTCCAAAATCTCATATGACGACAATTGTAACTTCAAGTGTTCGTCAATTAGATGGCATATGACTTAAATTTTTAGGGTATAGATTTTTGTGTCAAAATCATGTATGGAGAAGCATGCATACATCTCCATAACATAAGTTTAATAAAACGTTTAGTAAACTCTTTGGGGAGACTAAAATTTCATCATATATTTGCAAGTTGAGGTATTGGTTAAACCAATTAAAGATTTTACACACAACTAAATTCACACCATACTTTTTCTAGAACTCAGCTAAAGCACAAAGTAATAACCTTATTCATTGTGTTTCGGATGTGAATTAATGCATTTAAATAAACCTTAAAGAATTATACAAATAACAACCGTAGGTAATTCCAACTTTGACGCACAGGCGAGCCGGGAATTTTGTCAGAACTGAAGCATAACACCTCCTTCCTTAACCGGGTACATGACCAGTGGTGCGTTATACCCACTTTATAGTTTGCCAAAATTGAGTAGGCCGTTAAGTTTTTATTGCAATTCTAATCAACGCAAATCATATGTAATTTAGACCTCGAAACAATACATTAATTTTGATAAGATTTAGTCAATATTATTTTTCTTAAAAAAACTACCCTTGTTTACAACATACAATTAAAAACGCATGAAAACAAGTAGTACAAAAAAAAACTAAATCAAATAGCCACATGCATAACAATTTATTCAAAGAACATCAAATCTAGGATTTTTATTAAACATAAAAAGTCTTCCCTAATTTTAAAACTTTGAATCAAATAAAGCAAATAGCATTCAAAATTATATGATCCGTAAAAAAAATGCATGTTTATTACGGATCTCTCACATTCTCTTAACAATTAAAAAACTACGGATCGTAACCACACATGACATAACAATTAATTCATGCAAAACATCTAAAGTTAATTACCATGTATTTTTAGGGTTTACAAAAAAAAAATTAATAAAAAATTCGGTAGATCCGATTTTTAAAAAACAATAAAAACAAAAACCCTAATTTTTATAAAACCTAAAGAACAACATGTAATTTTTAAAACAAATCAATATTAGTTAAAAAAATTTAGATCTTGATAATTATAATCATGTTAAAACGGCTCTCGATGCCACTGTAAGTTTATATAGTTCATAACAATTATTTAAAACCCTAATATGGATTAAAGCACATACAGCAGAAGCAAATTAAACAAGATCATAATTAACACAATTATAATTAATTAAGATTAGGGTTACATACCTTTATCCTAGAAAGATCCACAAGATCAACGGAACAATTGGCAACTAAGGTTAATCATGAACACCACCAGGATATAGTCTAAAGCAAGACTATATCACGATCTTGTACACACGTAATACTGCGAGTTAATCGTGAGTCTAGCACGAACAAACCAAGCTTCCAAGTCTATGGAGGATCTACCTAACAACCCTAGAGAGGGGCTAGGACTCGATCTATAAAATAGAAAATTGAAAAACAAGAACCCAAATATGGGGGTGTTTGGTCGGCGGTTTAAGAGCAAGAGAGAAAGGAGAGGAGTAAAAAATTATGAAAACCTTGGTTTGTTTATATAGCCCTTAGAAAAACTTTTCCTCCAAGGTTAAACAAATTTAAGGAAACAAAATCTTTTTCCCTTCCTTTTGTCTCTTTGGTCGGAGGTTAACAAGCCCACAAGGGGGTTTCCAGAACTTTTCCGACTCCTTCTTTTAGCTTCTATTAGATTCTATAACGGTCGTTTAATACTTAACTTTTAATTATTTAACAATCGTCAGTTTAAGCTACGGTTTGATTTAATAACTATAATAAATATATTTAATAAATAAATTAACTCTTTACGTAATGTATGCAATCCCGTGATCTCGAGTTCGATCCTATCACACGACTATCGTTTTTAAGTCCATAAACTTTCAGATCTCTTCTAGGATACTGAAGACTCTTCAGTATTCTGATGGTTTGCATTAGGCGGGAAAAGATAACTTTAAGTCAAAGAAGGTTGCTTGTATACTTAGATATAAGTACAACCTTTATTTTTTCTAGAATAGATTAATATGTACTTTGTACTGTTTATCCAGCATGGGCATCAACCACCCACTGGATAAACCCATGCATTGGTACATGAAAATGTAAACCCTAATTACACTGCCTATATAAGGAGTGCACAATTGAGATAGAAAGGGAACCAATACAAGAGCTTAAACTCTGGAAAACCTTTCTCTCTCGATACCAACTAAACCATATAGCCAAGATGCATATGAACGTTTAGATTGGAGCTTAGACTTTAACTTTGGTTAGACGTTTAAGTAGAGGAGATCAAATCCCATTGTCATTCAACCACTTTGTTATTCCGCAAACAAAGTGGGTTATAGATTCTTTATTTGATTCTAATAGAAGTCTATACGTTGAAAAGTATATTGGTATTGTTGTTTTAATCTTTCATAGTTCTTATCTAATGTTAAAACAACACACTTAAGTCGAAGTAATACTTATTACTTAAGATAATAAGTAATATCGAATTACAAGGGACCAACAAGTAGTATCAGAGCAGTTTAATTAGCTAAACTCTTATTTTATTAAACTGCTCATTTAAAAGTTTTCAAATCAAGATCCAAAATGGCTCAAGTTATACCACAAACCCTAGAATATAGGGGTGTCCAACTCAATGCTGCTCCTGTACTAGAGGTAGCCAACTTTACAAATTGGAAGAAAAGGTTTCTTGTCCACATGGTTGGAATTGAACCTCAATTTCTTGGAATCATTGAAAATGCTCTGATAGGTGTGAAAACACCCATCCTTTTACCACTTATTTCTTACTAAAACAAGACTAAAACGTGTGTTTAATATCATTTGTTTGGAATTATGCGTGGTTTTTGTGTTTAATGTATTTTCAGAGCTAACCGGATGAATATTGAAGAAAACATGGGATTGCACGGGTTTTATCAAGGAAAAAGATTAAAAAAACGAAGTATATTGTCCAAGAGATGCTAAAGATTTGAAGTCAATGGGCCTATTTGAAGATTTATCGAAGAAAAAGGACCAAAGATGGAAGATTTACATATGTCGAAGAAACTCAAGTCTATTAAAGGAAAAAATTAAAAGACGAGTTGAATTTAATCGTCGACAAATCCCGAATCAGAATAAAAAACGTCAACTTTTCTGAAAAGACGAGAAGACAAGAAGATAGGGAGAAAGTCCACTCACCAACAAAAAGGGAGACCTATATAAAGATTTCCCTTCACACTTTTCATTGAGTTTTTTCATTTTTTTCCCTCTTTCTGTTCGTAGGCATCACCAACACCATTAGGGTGTTTGGTGATTTTGATTCTTGTTTTTGTTCTTAAATCTTGTAAGTTTAATCCTTCATTTTTGTTTACTGAATCTTAATCATCAATACAAGTTTTTATTTAATCTTTTCATTTCTCTTGTTCATCATAATCTTTTTATTCAAAGTGCTTAAGTTCTTATTAATTTGATTTTGATCTTCAAAAGTTGTTGAATTTGCGTTTTTATGATTGGGATTTGATCCTTGTGGTTAATAGATGATTTGTGGTTAATTCGGTTAAACCTTTTTTTTATGTATTTGGCTCGATTCGGTTTAAATTCGTGTCCCCTGTTTAAGCTTCTGTTTACTGTTCTTCAGCCCAACATTATTCCGAATAGCTTTTTCTCTTTTTCCTTATTCGGAATATTATATATATTCCGGATAGTCCTCTTCCTTTCTCTGCTATTCGGAATATTTCTTTATTCCGCATAGCTCTACATTCCGCGTAGTCTTCATTATTCCGCATGGTCTAATTATTCAGCATAGTCTCATTATTCCAAATAGGTCTAGTTATTCCGCATAGGATATTTATCCGGGTAGGACTTTATTCCGCATAGGCTTAAAGATTCCGAATATCCCTTGATTATTCCGCATGATTATTATTCCGAGTAACATCAATATTCCGCATAGGCTTAAAGATTCCGAATTGCATGATTATTCCGCATAGAATTCAACATTCCGAATAGCTTCAATATTCCGGATAGAGCACTTTTAAGGTCATTTACTGTTACTGTTTAGTCCGTATTCAAGTTTCACTTTTGATAATTAATTCCTTCTAGTTTACTTTTAATTTCCTTACACATTTACCTTCTTAGTAACATAGATAACCAAACCCACTTTTTGTCACCAAGAACAAATCATTCCACTTTGAGCTGTGATCAATTCGAGGAGATACCGAGAACTTAATCTGAACCCATAGCAAAATGCTTGTATCAAATGGCGCCGCTGCCGGCTCTTCTCGTTAAGATCAACAGTTTTTGTGAGAACTTGGATTTTGGGATCCGTTCCCCGTGAACGTTACTTTTTCATAAAATTTTCCAAAAACCCTAAAAAAATATAAAATTTTCAAAAATCCTAAAAATTAAAAAACATAAAAACCAAAAATATTTCTGCTTTGTTGTTGCCTTGTTAGTTCTTTTGCAGGTGCATGCGTACACGATCAACGTCTTATCAAGAGCCCGAGCCTCTCGAAGACTTAGACATGGCCGGTGTACAAAACAACAACAATAACCCACCTCAAAACAATAACAATAACAATAACAACCCACCTTTCAACAACAATAATAACAACAACAATGAGCCTCTACCGGATAATCGCCCGATGATTGAACTTCTGCAAGCACATGTAGATGGTAACAATGATTCAATTGTCATACCCGCGATTGCAGCCAACAATTTTGAGCTCAAATCCGGTTTTATCCAGATGGTCTCTGCTCAACCATTCTTGGGGCGTACCATTGATGATCCACATGACCACATCAAGAGATTCTTGCAACTCACAAATACGGTCAAATTCAATGGTGTTCCACAAGAGGTAATCCGTTTACAACTCTTTCCCTTTTCTTTAGAAGGACAAGCCCGACATTGGCTTGCTAAGGAACCTCCACAGAGTATTCTTACGTGGACGGATTTGGAGACCAAGTTTATCAACTACTTTTTCTCACCCTCTCGTACTACCGCTTTCCGGAATGAAATTATCAATTTTGAACAAAAGTACGATGAGTCGTTTAGTGAATCTTGGGACCGTTTCAAAGACCTTTTAAGAAAATGCCCACAACATGGTTTTACCAAAGTGCACCAAATTAATACTTTTTATAATGGTTTACACATGAATGACCAAGATTTACTAAACAGTGCCTCGGGGGGTAATCTTTTGGCTAAGACTTCCAATGCTGCTTGGGATATCATTGAGAATAAGTCTCGTGTGCAAACCAAGAGTGTTCGGACCAATGTCGCTAGTACTAGTACTAGTGACAGCGACAAGCGAATTGACAAAATCACTGCGCTTCTTGAATCGCTTGCTACCCAAACCGCCAGCAACACCAACAGCATCAATGCTAAAAACGCTCAAGTTAATGCTGTCAGCCAACCATGTGAAATCTGCGGGGGTCCTCACTCTTACACCACTTGTACCGCCACCCAAGACTACCCTTCTGAGAATGTGAATGCAGTATACGGTACCTATCCTCCGGCCGCTTATCAAGCTCGTCCTCAAGGTGACCGCAACTTGCTTAGCTACCGCTCAAACAACTATCTCTCACCACCCGGTTTTCCTCCTAATAACCCAAACCAACAACAAAACCTCAATCGCCCTACTCAAAAACAACAACAACCTCGTACACCATACATACCACCTCACAAACAACCATATCCACCTCAACGAAACAACCAAGTTTACCAGCAACCTGCTTATCAACCACCCGCATACAATGCTCCTCCCAATCAACCCACCGCTTTACACCAACAAGTGGAAACCTACATGAGGACTAACGATGTGATCGTGGGAAATCTTCAGCGGGAAGTGCTCAACTTGAAAGCAGACCTGGTGAAACAAGGGAACGATCTGAGAGCTGACATGAGAAACACTTTGGATAGTCAAACGAATGACTTAAAAAACATGATGGCTAGTATCTTCCAAGGTAATCAACCCTCTTCTTCGGGTACTCTTCCGAGTAACACCGTTGCGAATCCAAGAGGGGAGATGAAAGCAATCACCACTCGCAGTGGCAAAGGTAAGGAACCCGAGCTTCCTATATCTCCACCGGTGATTGTGACTAAGGAGAACGAGTCATCTGCTACTATTCCCCAACCTCCGACTTCCCCAATTTCTCCACCTCTTACTTCTACCCCTCCTCCACCCAAGGATGTGAGTGATCCTATTCTCCCAAAGCCTTCCTCTTCTTCCGATATACCTTATCCCTCAAGGTTGAGGAAAGAGAAGCTCAAAAGCAAGGACGATATTCAGGTTTCAAACTTTCTTAAAATGTTTAAACAACTGAATTTCAATATCTCCTTCGCTGAGGCTCTCGCTCAAATGCCCAAGTATGCGAAAATGTTCAAAGATCTTCTAAGCGACAAGGAGAAGCTTCTTGATATTACTAACACCCAACTTAATGAGAATTGCTCTGCATTCCTCTTAAGGAAATTGCCAACCAAGCTTGGTGATCCGGGTCGTTTCTTAATCCCTTGTAACTTCCCGGGAGTAGAGAATTGCATGGCCCTAGCCGATCTAGGTGCCAGTATTAACTTAATGCCCTTAAGCGTTTGGAAGCAATTATCTCTCCCTGAGCTAGTCCCCACCAAAATGACTTTGGAATTGGCTAACCGTACGGTTGCTTATCCAGTGGGGATAGCCGAAGACGTCTTTGTAGGAGTCGACAAATTCACTTTTCCTGTCGATTTCGTCGTTGTTGACTACGATATGGACCCTCGTGTGCCATTAATCGTTGGTCGTCCATTCTTGAGGACCGGTCGCACTCTCATCGATGTTGAAGCCGGTGAGCTTATCATGAGAGTGGGTGACGATAAAATCGTTTTCAACATGGGGAAGTTGTCTAAACAGCCTTATTCTAACGAGAGTGTTAATTGTATTGACGTTCTTGATGAGGCTTGTGAAGAACACTTCCAAGATGCTTGCAAAAGTATTCCTACCTCTCTTCCCAATGTTGAGACCGTTTCCTCGATTGATTCATCACTATCTCTATTTGGAGAAAGTGATTTCCTTTGGAAAGATTTTGAAGCCACCATGGGAGATGTGAACTTAGCTAATGAAAATTCTACCACCAATTGGGATGAAGATCTTCGCCTCATTGAGAACCTTCTTAAAGAAGACATAATTGCTCCACCATCTCCCAAGGTTATTGCTCTCGATGCGCCGACTTTGAAAACGCCTCCCATCGAAAATCCTCCGGATTTAGAACTTAAGGAGTTGCCGCCCCATCTCGAGTACGTGTTCCTTGAAGAAGATAAGAAGTCGCCCGTCATCATCGCGAAGGACTTGAACGAAGAAGAGAAATCTCGCCTCATCGCCGTGCTTAAAGATCATAAGAAGGCAATTGCTTGGAAAATTTCCGATATCCGCGGAATTGATCCGAACTTTTGTACTCACAAGATTCTCATGGAGTATGACTTTAAACCCGCAATCCAGAGCCAAAGAAGGGTTAATCCTCGAATTCATGACGTCATCAAACAAGAGGTTATCAAACTTCTTGATGCCGGCTTGATTTACCCTATTTCGGATTCGCCGTGGGTAAGTCCTGTCCATTGTGTGCCCAAGAAGGGCGGAATAACCGTTGTTTCCAATGAACACAACGAGTTGATTCCCACTCGTCTCGTTACTGGGTGGAGAGTTTGTATTGATTATCGCAAGCTCAATGATGCCACGAGAAAAGATCACTTTCCTCTTCCCTTCATGGATCAAATGCTCGAGCGTCTAGCTGGTAATGACTATTACTGCTTTTTAGACGGTTTCTCCGGGTATTTTCAAATTCCCATCTATCCCAAGGACCAAGAAAAGACCACATTCACTTGTCCCTACGGAACATTTGCTTACAAACGCATGCCCTTTGGTTTATGTAATGCTCCTGGGACGTTCCAAAGGTGTATGATGGCTATATTCCATGACATGGTGGAAGACACTATGGAAGTATTCCTGGATGATTTCTCGGTCTATGGCGATTCTTTCTCTGCTTGCCTTGCCAATTTAGAACGTATGCCGAAGCAGTGTGAAGACACTCGCCTTGTTCTTAATTGGGAAAAATACCATTTCATGGTAAAAGAGGGCATCGTGCTAGGACACAAAATCTCCAAAGCCGGTCTTAAAGTAGACCGTGCTAAAGTCGATGTTATCGCTAAGTTGCCTCCACCTTCAACCGTGAAGGGTGTGAGAAGTTTCCTTGGTCATGCGGGCTTCTATCGTTGATTCATCAAAGATTTTTCTCAAATCGCTCGCCCGATGACCCACCTCTTGGAAAAAGATACTCCTTTTATCTTTTCCAAAGAGTGTATCGAAGCCTTCAACTCGCTTAAGGATAAGCTCACTAAGGCACCCGTCTTGGTTACCCCTAATTGGGAGCTGCCTTTCGAGTTGATGTGCGATGCTAGTGACTTTGCTATTGGAGCGGTTTTGGGCCAAAGAGTGAACAAACACTTCCAACCAATCCACTATGCTAGCAAGACAATGACGGGGGCCCAATTTCATTATATGACAACCGAAAAAGAGCTTTTAGCTGTTGTCTATGCTTTTGAAAAGTTTCGCCCCTATCTTGTCCTTTCCACCATAATCGTTTATACCGATCATTCCGCGTTGAAGTACTTGTTAACTAAACAAGATTCCAAACCAAGACTTCTTCGCTGGGTTTTGCTACTTTAAGAATTTAAAATCGAAATTCGAGACAAGAAGGGAGCTGAAAACCTAGCCGCGGATCATCTCAGTAGACTTGAGGATCCCTACCAGGGGGATCATCCGAACAAAGAAATCAATGATTCTTTTCCCCTGGAGACCTTAATGTCTATCAACTCGACTGCTGATGAAACCCCGTGGTTTGCGGACATTGCAAACTACTTGGCGGGTGGAATCCTCGTTGATGGGTTAACCTCCCAGAAAAAGAAGAAGTTCTTTAACGACATTAAGACTTACTTTTGGGATGACCCGTATCTATTCAAACAATGTGCTGATTTGATTATTCTTCGATGTGTTTATGGACCGGCAGCATTGGAAATCCTTGACGCTTGCCACAAAGGACCCACCGGTGGTCACTTTGGTCCCAACTACACTGCCAAAAAAGTGTTTGACTCGGGATTTTATTGGCCCACCATCTATCGTGATGCTCACGAGATGGTTAAAAATTGTGATGCTTGCCAAAAACAAGGCAAGATCACACATAAAGACGAGATGCCTCAGAATTTCATTCAGGAATGTGAAATCTTTGATGTTTGGGGTATCGACTTTATGGGGCCATTCCCTTCCTCTAAAGGAAACAAATACATCCTTGTAGCCGTTGACTACGTCTCCAAATGGGTTGAAGCCAAAGCTTTACCTACTAATGACGCAAGGGTGGTTTGTAACTTTTTGAAATCGATGTTTGCTAGATTCAGTGTGCCTCGTGCCATTATTAGTGATCGCGGGACTCATTTTTGCAATGATCAATTTGCAACAGTCATGGCTAAGTATGGTGTCAATCATCGTCTTTCCACCGCCTACCACCCACAAACTAATGGCCAGGCTGAAGTCTCTAACCGAGGATTAAAGCGAATTCTTGAAAGAACCGTGGGAGAGCATCGTGCCTCATGGACTGATAAACTTGATGATGCTTTGTGGGCTTTTCGTACCGCATACAAGACTCCGATTGGTTGTACACCATATCGTCTCGTGTACGGGAAAGCATGCCACCTCCCCATTGAGTTGGAGCACAAGGCTTACTGGGCCTTGAAGTGGGCTAATTTCGATATCAACAAAGCCGGTGACCTACGCAAGATCCAACTCAATGAGCTGAATGAACTCCGTAATGAGGCTTATGAAAATTCTTTGATCTATAAGGAAAAGACTAATCTCATTCACGAATCCAAGATTAAAAACCGAGAGTTCCAAGTTGGAGAAAAAGTTTTACTCTTTAACTCTCGGTTGAAAATCTTTTCGGGCAAGCTAAAATCTCGTTGGTCCGACCCATTCACCATTGCCTAAATTTTTCCATATGGTACTCTCGAGCTCGCTCAACCTAATGGACCTAATTTTAAGGTGAATGGCCAACGAGTGAAGTTGTACTTTGGTGAGGACATCTCTCATGAGATGATTCCATCCCTCACCACGTTTCCCATGAACTAATTTTGGGTCGAGTCAGGCTCGTGACTCGGTTATAAAAAACAAGCGCTCCACGGGAGGCAGCCCGAGTATCTATCCCTTTCCGTTTAACCTCCTAAGTGTAGGGGGACCTATATAGGTGTTTGTATTTGTGTGGTGATGTGATTACAGGGATAAGTGCACTTTTGGAACCTTTGAAGAATCGTGCTCCCGTGTTATCCGAAATCCGGTTCTATCTCTCAACTATCGTGATTCAATTTTCTTCATACTCACATTTGAAATTGATCACTTTAGTCGTCTCTTCCTTAACTTGATTTAACCAACGTGCACAATGTCATAAGTGTAGGGGAGACTTTTCCCACATGCTTAAACATTGAGGACAATGTTTATCTTAAGTGTAGGGGGACTTCTATCGAAGTTTTAAGTGGACTTTTCCATGAAAATGCCTTCATTTAACCGGAAAATCATCTTTTTCAGCATTTTTCAAATTTTTAATTAACTTTGGCCATTTAGTCGTAATTTTTAAATTTTTATTGTTGCTTTCATATGTATATATTCCACAATAAAGTCAAAAATATTAATAAAATGGTGTAGCTAGTTTAGAAATCTTTGACATATTAGGCCCGTTGCGATTATTTTGACTCAACCCGAATAGACTTATCCAAGTTTATTCTAGCTAGTATCCTTAACCATGTAGACCTTAATTGGTTTATTAGGCTAAGTATCTACGAGTCTCATTACTTGAGATTTTAAATTGTGGAAGACGAGAAATGATAGAGTCAATTATAAGTCGGTATTCTTGCACAAGCTCACTTGGCGTAATTATTTGCCTATTCTCCCATCACTTGCTAATAATTTATCTGCAATAAGTAAGGTCGTACGATTTGAAAAGTTACTTAGCTTCTAGCCCAAGATCGTTTAAAAGTTGCTCGGTAATGATAAGAGTTCATAACCAAGGCATAACTTACGAAGCGGGGCGCGAAGATTGGCGAGTCCGAAAAGGCCCTAACAAGGCATGAGGATTCAATCTTATTGCTAAAGATCCAAGGTGATGTGAAAAGCATTATTCCCAAAATCAATAGAAGGATCAAGACTCACGACGAAAAGCAATCAACTCCCGTAAAGATCATGGAGAAGTCTATCCGAAAAGACCCTAACAAGGTATGAGGATAAATAGATCCAAGTCCGAAAAGGAGGCGGATCGTTGTATCTCAAAATCCCAATTAGAGATTGAAGAAATAATCATGAAGTCGTGGTCAACAAAGTTGGAGTACCCCTCAAAAGTCTCCAAGTGAAGAAACTCTATTAACGATGAGAAGACCATTATCTCAAGCACGTCTCTCAAGATATGAAGTATGAAGTACATGCCAAATATCGGCCCGAGAAAGGTCTCAAATCGTGAACCGAGTTATGCCAAGATATGAACTTTTTGATATCCCGAGAAGCAGTTTTAAGAGATTTTGTCCTTTAGCTAACTATTGATCAAATCGTCCTACTTTGCTTTCAGCCTAAATAAACTATCACAATAAGTCCAAAAATGCATCTTCATGATCATTCTAAGACAAAAATAAAATATAAGAGATACACCTAGGAATAAGGGAGTTTAAGCATATAATTAAGCCATGTGTGTAAGTGTTTGATTTGCTAACTTATAATAACAATGATCTCGTTTTTAAGCTTAGTTTGGGGAACGTGAAACTTGAGGGTGATAAATCTTCTCAGCACTAAAGCCCTAATGTAAGTCCTTGATCTCTTTGCAAGTTATTTCCATATAGCTATTTTCAAGTGAAAATGGTTTTCTATCCTTTTGTTTACTTTAAAGATTTTAATTTCTCTTAGTACTTTAATTTTTGTTTAGTATGTTAATAAGGCCAAGGTTGATTGATTATGAGAAAAGTGTAAAATTGCTTTATCACTAAGCATTGCATGAGGGCATGGCAATGGTTAAGTGTAGGGGATTTGATAGGTGTGAAAACACCCATCTTTTTACCACTTAATTCTGGCTAAAACGAGACCAAAACGCGTATTTAATATCATTTGTTTGGAATTATGCGTGGTTTTTGTGTTTATTGTGTTTTCAGAGCCAACCGGATGGATATTGGAGAAAACATGGGATTGCACGGGTTTTATGGAAGAAAAAGACTCAAGACGAAGTCTATTGTCCAAGAGATGCGAAAGATTTGAAGTCACTGGGCCTTTTTGAAGCTTTATCGAAGAAAAGGACCAAAGATGGAAGATTTACATATGTTGAAGAAACTCAAGTCTATTAAACGAAGAAATTAAAAGACGAGTTGAATTTAATCGTCGACAAATCCCGAATCAAAATCGAAAACGTCAACTTTTCTGAAAAGACGAGAAGACAAGAAGAAAGGGAGATAGCCCACTCACCAACCAAATGGAAGACCTATGTAAAGAGATCCCCTCACACAATTTAGCCAGTTTTTTAGTTTTTCCCTTTTTCTTCTCTTTTGTTCGTAGGTATCACCAACACCATTAGGATGTTTGGTGATTTTGATTCAATCTTTAATCTTGTAGTTTTAATCTTTTGCTTTGATTGTCTAAACCTTAATCATTTAATACAAGCCTTTCATTAATCTTGTTCATCTTCATCTTTTTGATTCAAAGTTAAAGTTCTTATTTGGTTGATTTTGATCTTTAAAAGTTATTGGGTTTTATGTTTTTATTGATGGGATTTGTTGTTTATGGTTAGTAGATGATTAGTGGTTAAATTGGGTTAAGTTTTGGTTAAAAACTTGGTGGATTTTGGCTAAAAATCGTGTTACCCTGTTTGTGTTCTGCTTACTGTTCTTCGTCTGCATCTTTTTAAAGTTCCGAACCAAATTTCATTGAAAGTTCCGAACCAGGTCTTAGAAAAAGTTCCGAACCAATTTATAGAAAAAGTTCCGACCGAATTTGCTAAAAAGTTCCGAACCGGATTTCATCGAAAGTTCCGAACAGATTTTTTGGAAAAGTTTCGAACAGATTTTTTGCCAAAAAGTTCCGATCCATATTTTTTTTAAAAAGTTCCGAACAAAAAAAAACAAAAAAAAATCTTCCGAACAAAAATAAATGTTCCAAACCAGATAAATCTTCCGAACCAACAAAAACTTCCGAACAAAAGTTATAAGTTTCACCAGCTAGCTTGCTAGCTTATTTCTTTTTCCCGCCTTTTTAAGTAGCTAGCTTGCTAGCTTCCAGCAGCTAGCCTGCTAGCTTGTTTATTTAATAGTATTTTCCGTAATTGTTTAGTTTTTTCTGAAAGTAGTTCCGATTTTATTTTTGAAAGTTACGTATTTTTAGTTGAATTTTTCGTCTAATTTTAAAATTAATATTTTTTCGTAAAGTTCAAGTTTTATCTTTTATTTAGTACCCGCTTTAGGTTTTGCCTCGTTTAGCTTTAAAGTACCATTTTAGTTTTATTCTCTCCTTTTTCATTTAGTAACTTTATTTTCGAGTCGATAGTTAATTTCGTCTCTTAGTTTTATTTTTATTAATTGTTTCGTTCTAAATCTACATTTTATTATTTATATTGTTTTGTTTTTATTAGTTAATTGCTTTTAGCTTATTTTTATCACTTTACGCATTTAATCCTTTTAGTAGAATAGAAAACCCAAACCCCCTATTTGTCACCAAGAACAATCTTTCCACATTGAGCTGCGATCAATTCGAGAGGATACCGAGAACTAAATCTGAACCCCTAGCAAATATCTAATATCAGTGATCAAGAGGCAAAGCCGTGACAACGGAAGTGGGTTGCTCTGAGATAAATTTCTGACAGACTAAGAACCGATCAAGCTTGCTTAACTTACTGCAGTCGGGGCTTAGATATGTGAATCTCCTTCCTCCCATGCTAAATTCTTTAAGACCCATTGAGTCAATGAATGTGTTAAAATCATGAGCTGAGGCATGACAAAAGTGTGAATTAATCATTTCCTCCGCTTTCCTAACCGCGTTGAAATCGCCAAAAAATACCCAGGTGCCTTGATGAGAGTTCTTTAGGTCAGATAATTCTTGCCATAGCCTACGTTTGCCTGATATTGACTGTGGTGCGTACACGTTGACAAGGAAAACGGTTCCGGAGAAACCCTTCCATTGTCCTCCAACAGCTAACCATGATCTAGATTTTCTTACAAAGTTTGAAGTAAACACCAATGGGTTCCAAATGCAAACAAGACCACCGGATCTACCTTGGGATTCGATTGACTCGCAAGAAAAGTCGTTGTTGCCCCAAATCCCTCTAACGTCTATGTTTGCAGAATTGTTAAGATGAGTTTCTTGTAATCCAATAAAGTCGGATTTATTTTTTTCTTTCAAGTCTCGCACCTACATTATTTTGCGAGATTCTCTGACTCCATTTATGTTTAACGATAGTAAATTCATTGAGGAACCATGTTGACACCATCTCCTTGAAGAATCTCCCGCATAACCGGGTTAGATTCCTCGACTTGAAATCCCAATTCCAAACCAATATTGACGGTTTTTGATATCTCTAGGATTGATGATTGAGGATCATCACTTGATTGGTGAGAATCGGATGGCTCGAGGTTGTTGTTAAGGTCAATGGTGGGGAAAGGGGGAGTTAGGATTTACTAGGATTGATCAATGGGATCACGGATTGGGGAAAATCTCCTTCTTTTTTTTTGATGACGTGCCCATAAAATCAAAGGATTGGACATGGTCCCTACCGCGTGGGCTTCGACGCCTATTCTTGCTCCTAAGCCCAACGGGTGCACTCGATGGGAATTGGCCGAATTTGAAGCAAGATCGAATAGGATTTGTTGGTCCCCATGGAATATTCACATGACAGTTTGTGTACCCAATGTATGGGAATTAACAGTCTCTTGAAGTGGTGTCTGGGCATTGGTGATATTGTCCCCCTCATTATTATTCTTCTCATTAATGCTTGACACTTCGAATTCTGTAACCAATGGGCATTTTTTGCCGGCTAAAGCACCACCATCGACCACCGAATCTGCAACTACTGATGGAATGTCATCAGCACATTCATCATGGGCAGAGTGGTTGCTATTGCCCATAACATGATCATCATCAGGGATGAATTCACCTTCCTCATGCTTAGAATTCTTGTCCCATGTATCGGAGATGATGTCGTCATCATCTGAGACATCGTGTTCGTCATCCATAGCATCTCTATCATGTGGTTGTAGGGAAAATTTGTTAAAAGAGAATGGTTGCCAATCGAATAGGATCTCAGAAATACCAATGTTGAATGTGTAGCCATCACATGTAATCATCATTTCATCATTAATTCTTTTCTTAGAATTGGTAAGGATAGCAACTTTGCAGTTGGAAAGGTTTGCAGAATCCCAAGGCCTATCCTCGGTCTCAAGAACCTTGCCAAAACGTTTGGCAATTTTTGTGATGTTGTCACAATCCCTGAATTGTATGGGAAGCCCCAAAATACGGACCTACGATAATCTTTCAAATGGCAAATCATTGATGTGCTCATCGGATTTGAGCCATTTAAACCATCTCCTCCACCAGTTTCATTATCCAAAAAACGTTTGGTTTCAAATGAAGATCCAAAGCGTAATAATGCATATAATCCACCATAATAATAAACTGTAACATCTGGGACACCCTCCTCTTCGAGGAGCATAGGTAGGTTTTTAAGTTTATCGAGGTCAAATACTTCGCCAAAGAGGGTGATGTGATGGGTGGTGGCTACCATACTTGGGGCAGGTTTAAGGTATAAGGTGGGCAAAGTGGGCAAGGTGGTGGCTCCTGTGACAGTATTGGCGAAGGACCTGGAGTCAGTGAATCCTCCGTTGGTACGGTGTAGGTGGTTAGAGGGTGGTGGTGGTGGGCGAAAGGGGGGAGGGGTTGGGCGTGGTGGTACGTGTTTGTGCTGAGGTGGGATTTTGCTGCCAATTGGTTTTCTTTCGAATCTAGCAATGTTAACATTGAGGATGTTGTGCCTACACTTGATGATTCCAATTGATTGTTCAAATGCTTTGCTATCATGAATCCCTGAAAAACGAACAAAATCGAAATGTGTACCTCCCATTTCTTTCTTCCTGGGGATGAATACATCCACAATCCTTCCGTATTGTTGGAATTTATCTTTGAGTTCGCTAGTGCTGATCAACTCCGGTATGTTGGAAACAAAAAGTGTGGTTGGGTCTGGTTTCCGACACCTTACAGTTTGCCAGTTGCTCTCCGCCATTTTTTTTATTTCTACGGAGGAAAAAGTAACTTTAAATTAGAAGGACGTCATGGATACATAAATCACCAACCAACTAACCAAACATGTATATATTTAATGATCATTTAGCTTTACTCCAATTAAACATGTATAGAATTTGAGCTCAGTGTTACTTAAGTAATTTATTAAAATATGACTTTTTTGTTGGATGGAAAATTTTGCAAAAAAAAATACACGGACTTAATATGATTTCACTAAATATAATTTTTTTTTTTTAAAAACCAGCATAACAAGTCAACAATGTATTGTCATGTGAGTTCTTTAAAAATAATTCTACAATTATAGAATGTCTTGTTCTTTATTAAATATAATTCTACAATTCAACAATGTATTAAGTATTTAGTTCCGGAATCGACAACCAGTGGACAAGAACTTAACCGAGCTAAGAACCGAGAAATTTCAAACTCAATAGCCATTACTGAATTCAACGGGTCTAGATCCACTTTGGTTCTTCGGTGTTCATGTCTGGTTCTTGATTCCGGTTTAGTTCTATGTTGTGGTGGAGCTTAGGGGCATGGGTTTCGACTTTTCAAAAGTTGTGACAAGTAGTGTATATTTTAAGAATAAAAGTTATAAAATACTATCGTACTTATTAAAATGTGTCAACTTTAAACACTTACTAATCAATTTTGGAACTTTATCATTGTACTTTCAAATTTGCTTCGATTATACCAATATAAGCCTGACATGACTATATTACCCTTCAAAATGACTAATATATCTTTTGAAGAATCGTATGTTTCAAAGGGTATATTAGTCATTTTTAAGGGTAATATCGTCATTTCAGGCATACATTGATATAGTCGGAATAAAGTTGAAAGTAAGACGATAAAAAGTCCCGAGATTAATTAGTAAATGTTTAAAGTCAGTATATTTTAATAAATACGATAATATTTTATAACTTTTCTCAAAGTTATGATTTACCTTTTTATTTTAGTATGTTTAAAATAGTTTGCTCATTTTTTAAAATAAATGTTAAAGCTCTATCGATTTTTTGATTCTTTCGTTGATATCTACTTTTCGCGAGTAAGAAGTAAATATAGAAAACTAAAACAATATTTCACTTTCTTTTCTTGGTTATAATTTCACAGCCAAGTAATTACGAACATGTGAAATGTCTGGTGTTACATAGTTATATTTGTCTTTTGCCAGTTCAATTGCAACTCATGTTCTAGTATACCTAATTTATACATGTCATATCATTGTTAGAAAATTGGACCACTTAGAAGAAATATTTATTAGGTAGTCTCACTTTGAAATCTCCAACAAACAAAAGCAAATGGAAATATATATAGCTTTTAAAACCAAAATCTTATTTTTAATACTCCCTCTGTCCCATAGTAACAGTCCATGTTACTATATTTGGACGTCCCATATTAATAGTCCAGTCCAAAAATAGATAAGAAATATAGATCAAGTTTACAATATTACCCTCACTTTAAGGTATTATTACAACTAATAAATAAGTTATAAATTAATTGGTTAGGGGTATAATCGTAATTGTGTAAAAAGTAAGAGAGAGAAAGCTAAAAAAGTGATGTTTTTATTAAACTGCGTATTTTTGGTCGGTAGACTATTATTATGGGACGAAAGGAGTACCATTTACTAGATCAACGTACCTCGATTGTTTAGAATAAAAAAAAATAGAGGGTATTCTTGTCTTTTTCCTTTCCCAGGGTATGTCGAAAAATCGAATTACATCCTTCGTTAACTTTTTGGACAACAGCCATCCCTCCGTTAGTGCGCGGGGCACAATACATCCCTCATGGACTAACGGTGCAAATGTTTTCTCGTTAAAAATTAACAAAATCTAAAATAGAGGGTATTCTTGTCTTTTTCCTTTCCCAGGGATGTATTTTGAACCTTATCATAAATAGTTTCAAAAAAAAAATTATTTTTGAAAAAAAAAATTTATTTTCGAAAAAAAAAATTTATTTTCGAAAAAAAGTTTTATTTTCTAAAAAAATTATTTTCGAAAAAAAAATTATTTTCGAAAATAAATTATTTTCGAAAAAAAAAATTTATTTTCGAAAAAAAAAATTATTTTCGAAAAAAAAATTATTTTCGAAAATAAAGTTTTTTTAGAAAATAAATTGTTTTTTTGAAAATAATTTTTTTTCGAAAATAATTTTTTTTTTGAAATAATTTTTTTTTTCGAAAATAAATTTTTTTTAGAAAATAATTTTTTTTTTCGAAAATAAATTTTTTTTTCGAAAATAAATTTCTTTTTTCGAAAATAATTTTTTTTTTCGAAAATAATTTTTTTAGAAAATATAACTTTTCTTTCCGAAAATATTTTTTTTTCGAAAATAATTTTTTTTTAGAAAATAAAACTTTTTTTCGAAAATAAATTTTTTTTTTTGAAAATAATTTTTTTTTTTCAAAAATAATTTTTTTTTTTGAAACTATTTATGATAAGGTTCAAAATACATCCCTGGGAAAGGAAAAAGACAAGAATACCCTCTATTTTAGATTTTGTTAATTTTTAACGAGAAAACATTTGCACCGTTAGTCCATGAGGGATGTATTGTGCCCCGCGCACTAACGGAGGGATGGCTGTTGTCCAAAAAATTAACGAAGGATGTAATTCGATTTTTCGACATACCACAGGGATGATTTTTGCACTTCCCTCAAAAAAATAACTATACTTTACATTAAATATTGTACACATGTGACACACGACCCTACCCCAAAGGCCAAAACTAATTCAAAAGCCAACGAAAGAGTAGTCTTTGTTAAACAAAAACTGAAGAATAGTGTATTAAAATAAAATAAAAATAGAAAAAGTAAGTATTATCTTTTAGTTGAGATCTCTTAATATAAAATAAACTTAATCAACCAATCACACTCGCACATTTTTAAAAAACTCACTTTTTACTATTTTTAAAAATTAAATATTTCACAAATGGTAAATTATCAAGCGACAAGAAATATAACATTTCAACGGGAATTAAATTTTCTTTCTATTAAGGGCGCATGTATACACTTTCGACGAACTTTTTTCGATTTTATTTCTAAATCACGTTTGAGAAAACCATATATGATTCGTATCACGAATCATATATGATTTTTTGAAATCATATAATCATATATGATTCGTATCACAAATCATATATGATTTTTGAAAATCATATTTGATTTAATTCTCGTCACAATGATATATATTATTTTATGTAACAATTAACCGTTTGTGAAATATTTAATTTTTAAAAGATAATTTATCTTTTTTGCTACATGAAAAATAAATAATAGATGTGATTGTTTGATGATTAGTTGATTTGATGTATGTTAAAAGTTAAAACAAAGGTTTATGTTGAAATTTTGACTCTACTCTCTTATTTAAGATAACTTAAATATTACTACATCCGTCTCACAATAAATGTCTAATTTTTATTTTTTTTTCTTTTTTATTCAACATTAATCATAAATATTTTTATTTGTATTATATAATATTGAATGATAAATATATGTATAGATTGAGATTTAAATGCATTTTTATTAAATATATTTTTCATCAAGTATTATATAACACAAATGAAAATATTTATGATAAAAATTGAATAAAAAAGATCAAAAAAAATCAAAGCACATTATAATACAAGTGTTTTCACACAGACGTCAAATATTTTTAATTGAGCCATTTGATAAAAGTTAATTTTTCTGTGGCTACGAAGGTTCACATATGTTACACCTATTTCAAGTTATTTAAGAAAATAATTGTTTTAAAATTAGTCTGCTCATAATATCGAGTAAAAAACTACTTTTTTTATCTTAAAATTATAATTTACATTACTATTTTCGAGGTTCTAAATTAATTGTTCATTTCTAATAAAAAATATGAAATGTATATATTAAGTTTACCATAATATCCTCATTTGAAATATTATTACAAATAATAAAAAGTTGTAAATTAATTAGTTGATTGTAAAATTGTCATTTTGTAAACTATAAGAGAGAATATTGAGAAATGATTTTTTATTAAAATACGTGTTTTTTTCGATGGATAATAATTATGAGACGAATGGAGTATATTTTAAAAAGGAAAGTTGCTCATGTGGAATACTATAAGGGGCCGTTTGTTTCAAGATATTAAAATTCTGGAATTCTAAATTCTAGTATATTAAAATTCTTTAGAATTTAAAATTATAGAATTTAAAATGCTTAAGCCTGTTTGGTTGACAGAATTTATAATTTTTTGAAATTTTGATTTTAGGTTGAACCAATTAACGAATAAATATTTTTTTATATATATTTTCTATTTAAAAGATTAAAATTCGAACTTTCACATTTTATATAAATTTAAAAAAAATTTATATAAATTTTATAAAAAATATCTAATAATTTTATTTAAAATTTACAAAAAAAAATATATAAATATTATAAGAATTTATATAAATTTTATAAAAGCATTATATAAATTTTTTAAATTCTTATACAAAATTTATAAAAAAGTTTATATAAATTTTATAAAAATATATATATAAACCTTATAAAAAGTTTATATATTATAAAAAAAATCATAAGTTTTATAAAAAATTATATAAATATTATAAAAGAATTCATTAAGTTTTATAAAAATTTAATAAAATTTTAAAAAAAAATTTATATAAATTTTATAAAAATCTTATAAAAAACTTATATAAATTTTATATAAGTTTTATAAAAAAATTCATTAAAATTATTAAAAAAATCATTTAATATTATAAAAAAAATTATATATATTTTATAAAAAAACTCATTAATTTTATAAAAAAAAGTATTTAAATTTTTTAAGAAACTTCAATAAATTTTATAAAAATTATATATATATTTCATAAAATAAATTCTATATAAATATTTACTTAAATTTATATAAATTTTTTAAATTTTATATAAATTTTTAAAATTTTATAATTTTTTATTTAAACATAAAAACCGAAATAATAACGACAAGAAAAAAAGATTTTCAAGTAAATTAAAATTCCTCACTTTTTGGAGGAATTCTAATATCCTTCATTTTGCGAATTCAAAGAATTTTAAATTCCTTCTTTGGTTATACCAAACACAATATGTGGGGATATTAAAATGTAAAAACTTTGAATATCCTCCAATATCCTTGAATATCCCCGAACCAAACGGCACCTAAGAATATTAGTAAGAGCATCCACATTACATGGTTTTTGAAAGACTTGAAGTATTAAATGCATTGAATGTCTTATGCTTTTAGCACTAAAGCTTTGAGCAAAGACTTGGGCTATGTTAAGTCTTAACCAAAAAGTTTTCCAAAAAGCTATTAGTGTACTGCATAAAAAGTCATTAAAAGACTTTGTAGAAAGAGAAAAAGTTTTTGCTTAGTTTAACCATTGTAGGTGCTTTAATGGTAAAAGTTTTTTACTATTTTAAAAAGTCATGTTTAGTGTTTTTTTGGCATTGGGATGAAAGACTTTTGAAAAGCTTTTTGTGTATGACTTGGTAAACACCAAGTCATTATTAAAAGTCTTAGTGATAAAATAGGCTATACATTTAATGCAATAAATGCACCAAGTTTTTATGACTTAGTGCCATTATAGATGCTCTAAGATCTATATTTTAAAAAGGAAAGTTGCTCATGTGGAATACTATAAGGGCAACTAGCCAACTACTATGATGAACTTCTTAATAGGTTTATAATAGTGCCACATCTTTAAATGTAATTAATTTACAAACCTTTATCATGCTATAAACTTATTACCACTATAGATAAACTTTCAAGTTGGTTATAAACTTGTCAAATCATGCAATGCATTAAATTATAAACCTTTTTAAAATCCTAAGCCTCTTCATCCCACATAGACTTGAAATAGTTCCTCATTATGGTGCACAAAATTTTAAACCTCTTCATAATTTTTCGGACCTATCCTTAAACTACCATAGTGGATGCCCTAAGATTCAAATAAAATGTTTGTATTAAGTTATACGTTAAGTTTATGCACAAACTATCAATGATTTGTCATTTGTCACACCTGAAGTACTTAAGTATGGGACTTATACAATGCCAATTATTTGTGTTTGACCAAAACTTTATAACCAAATTGAGTGTTTTAAATGAGTATTTCATTTAGGTTCACGTAACCAAATGAATGTATGACTGCTAGTACATAAAGTACATTTCATTATAACGTACGTTATCGTGTGAGAACTTTTAGATAACCTTTTTGAAAAAAAAGCTTACCAATTTTATTGCCTGTAGCTCACAAAATATAACTTCATCTTACTCAAGATTGTGACACTTTCAATTTATTGATTGATAGGTACGTATACCGATCAACTTATGGTGAAAGCGTATGGTTCTCAACAATGGAAAGACCATCGTCTTTACAACAATGAGTATTAATGTAAGCAGAGTTCAAAATGTAATGTAACATAATTGTATATCCTTTAATGTTTAGAAGAGAGTGAATATATAAGTTGCAGTATGAGCCTAACCCTAACTATACAAATACAAAGATGGTCTTTGGGCCTTATACAATAGTCAGCTAATATCCCATCGCAGTTGGAGCGGGAGAGGAACGAACACTCAAAGTGTCTCTAAACTCCACAAATAAGGGTGTCGGTAAGCCTTTGGTGAAGATGTCCGCATACTAATAGCGAGAAGGAACATGGAGAACCTTGATTTGATCAGTAATAATCATATCACGAACAAAGTGAATGTCAATCTCAATATGCTTTGTGCGTTGATGTTGCACAGGATTGAAGGAAAGATATACGACACTCACATAATCACAGTAAACAAGGGTAGCTGTAGATAATGGTGTATGAAGCTCTCGTAAAAGATTACGCAACCAACAAGTCTCAGCAACGGCATTGGCAACACCCCGATATTCAACTTCAGCACTCGAGCGAGAAATAGTAACTTGGCGCTTTGAAGACCAAGAAAGAAGATTGTTGCCTAGAAAAACACAATAACCAGAAGTAGACCGTCGTGTAGTGGGGCATCCTGCCCAATCCGCATCTGAATAAGCAACTAAAGACGATGTCGTGGATGAGTAAAGTTGTAAACCATAAGACAACGTGCTACAAACGTACCGTAATATCCGTTTGAGAGCCGAGAAATGAGGCTCTCGTGGATCGTGCATAAACAGACACACCTGTTGAACGGCATAAGATATGTCAGGCCGTGTGAAAGTCAAGTACTGCAAAGCCCCTGCAAGACTGCGATATAATGAAGAATCAGCAACAAGATCACCATCAGCGGAAAGCTTAGAATCCGTGTCAACAGGAGTACGACACGGATTACATGTAAGCATGCCAGCCCTCTCAAGAACCTCGGTGGCATACTTCTGTTGAGATAGAAACATCCCAGAGGAATTACGAGTCACTGAAATGCCCAAAAAAATAATTAAGTGGCCCCAAATCAGTCATAGAAAACTCTGCATGAAGTGAAGTAATAATGCGCTGAAGTAAAGATGTAGAAGATGCAGTCACAACGATATCATCAACATATAAAAGCAAGTAAGCAGTATCTGTCCCCTGTCTGTAAATGAAGAGTGAAGAGTCACATCGACTATGATGAAAGCCAACTCGAGTAGCATAGACTGCAAATCTCTAAAACCAAGCCCGATGGGCTTGTTTAAGCCCATAAAGAGATCTTTGTAAAAGACAAACGTGGTCAGGATGATGTGGATCCCGAAAACTAGGAGGTTGTTGCATGTATAAAGTCTCAGACAAGGAACCATCCAAAAAAGCATTCTTCACATCAAGCTGATGAACCGGCCAATGTCGAGAAACAGCAAGACTGAGTACGGTCCGAATAGTAGCCGGCTTAACAACCGGGCTGAAAGTCTCATCCACATCAATACCTGCAAGTTGGGTGCTTCCATTCGCAACAAGGCGAGCCTTGTAACAATTTAGACTACCATCTGCATTATGCTTATGCCGAAAAAGCCACAGGGAGCGAACAACATTCGCATCTCGCGGTCTCGACACAAGAGTCCAAGTATTATTTTTAATTAATGCATTTTATTCATCTAGCATAGCATGAAACCAATCCGGGTCACGGAACGCGGTTGCATAGGACTTGGGAAGAGGGGAAATGGTGGACACATTAAAGGTGTAACGTTTAGTGGGACGATTAGAACCAACTTGAAAACGAGTGAATATGGGGTAAGTCGAGGTAGGATTCGGATTAAGATTTGTTGTACTCGTGATAACAGGGTGAGAGGCAGTAGGTTGCGAGGCCCGAGTTGTGGTAGTGGGTGGTGAAGGGTCATTTGGGCTAGATGAGACAGTGGGCTGAAATGATGGTTGTGTCGTGGGGCTACGAGGGGAGGAAAGGTCAACATGAGTGGAATTAGGATTGTTGGTGAGTGGTGGAGTTGTGCTAGAAATGTTAGTGAGTAAATGACGATGAATGAGACTAGGAGAGGTATCCAAAAATGTGTATGCAGGTGAGGCTCAGGAGTCATAGACCCGTATGGAAAAACCGTCTCATCGAAAGTCACATGACGAGATAAGATGATTTTATTCGTGTTTAAATCTAGACACCTATATCCGCGGTGATTAGTCGGATAGCCAAGAAATATAGCAGGTGTGGCACGTTGTTCAAGTTTATGATAGGTGTGAAGGTGAGGGTAACAAAGGCAACCAAAAACACGAAGATCCGCATACATAGGTGTTGTCTGAAATAGACGAGTATGAGGTATTTCATTGTTGATGGTAGTGGAGGGTAAAATGTTTAAAAGGTAGGCGACCATGTGAACTGCTTCAACCCAAAAAGTGGGAGGAAGATGTGATTGAAAAAGGATGGTACGGATGAGGTTGTTAATGGTACGAATCATTCGTTTAGATTTGTCATTTTGTTGAGAAGTTTTAGGACAAGAGAAGCGAATAGTAATGCCATTGGACTCAAATAGTTGGTGTAAGGCGTTGTTGTCAAACTCACCTCCATGATCACATTATAAAGATTTAATGTCACAGTTAATATGGTTCTTAACATAAGCACGAAAATGCATAAATTTAGACAATGCATCAGACTTATTTCGTAAAGGATAAACCCATAAATAGTGTGAAAATTGATCAAGAAACAAGACATAATACTTAATACCCGGGACACTAGTAAGTGGAGATGTCCATAAATCAGAATGAATAATATCAAAGGGAGATTTAACAATTGTATCTGAAAGCGAAAAAGGGAGTCGCACGTGTTTGCCAAGTTGACAAGCATGACAAAGCACATGAGACTTAGTCTTATTACATGAAATAATATTGTGATTACTAAACAACGCAACACTTCACTTCCAGGGTGACCAAGTCGTTGGTGCCACGTTTGTTGACTGACCAAAAAGGCTTGAGGGTACGACGGAGATGTGACAGGATAGAGGTCACCCGTGCTATCACATCTGAGAAGAATTTGACGGCTCGATAAATCCTTCACAGAAAAACCAAACTCATCAAATTCAATGGTACATTTATTTTCACGAACAAATTGACGAACGAAAATAAACAATGTTAGGCGTAATGAGGACATTATTTAAGTGAAGAGTTCGGTATGGTTTTGGTAGCGTGTTACGGACCGTGTTGGTGACGGGAATGGATTTTCCGTTATTGGGTCAGTATTTACTGACCCTGAAGCAACTCTAGGATTTGAATATAAAATCCCCCTAAGTGTTTCATGCTCAGCAATAAGGCCAGTCTGGTGAAGGATGACCAGAGGAACAAAGTTCCTACTGAAGACCTTATAGCTGAAGAAAGTTCAGCACTCCCCTTCCAGTGAACTTAGAAGACAAAGGAGTCTTCGCTTCAAATACTAGGCGGTCTAGTTGCTGAAGAACAAGGACTGAAGAAGGCTTTCAGTTCAGTTTGGCTTGACAATACCAAACTGAATGATGTCGATCTTGTAGGTTTATATAGTTCATAACAATTATTTAAAACCCTAATATGGATCAAAGCACATACAGCGGAAGCAAATTAAACAAAATCATAATTAACACAATTATAATTAATCAAGATTAGGGTTACATACCTTTATCCTAGCAAGATCCACAAGATCAACGGAACAATTGGCAACTAGGGTTAATTACGAACACCACCAGGATATAGTCTAAAGCAAGACTATATCACGATCTTGTACACACGTAATACGGCGAGTTAATCGTGAGTCTAGCACGAATAAACCAAGTTTCCAAGTCTAAGGAGGATCTACCCAACAACCCTAGAGAGGGGCTAGGACTAGATCTATAAAATAGAAAATTGAAAACCAAGAACCCTAATATGGGGGTGTTTGGCCGGCGGTTTAAGAGCAAGAGAGAGAGGAGAGGAGTAAAAAATTATGAAAACCTTGGTTTGTTTATATAGCCCTTGGAAAAACTTTTCCTCCAAGGTTAAACAAATTTAAGGAAACAAAATCTTTTTCCCTTCCTTTTGTCTCTCTTTGGCCGGAGGTTAACAAGCCCACAAGGGGGTTTCTGGAACTTTTTTGACTCCTTTTAGCTTCTATTAGATTCTATAACGGTCGTTTAATACTTAACTTTTAATTATTTAACGATCGTTAGTTTAAGCTACGGTCTGATTTAATAAATATAATAAATATATTTAATAAATAAATTAACTCTTTACGTAATGTGTGCAATCCCGTGATCTCGAGTTCGATCCTATCACACGACTATCGATTTTAAGTCCATAAACTTTCAGCTCCCACTTGGACAAAATTCGAATATCGTGATCACACTGATTAGCGTCTAGTTACACTAACAATGTCACTAGTACAACTCGAGTAAGATTTCCTGGAAAAAACATTTTTAATGATATATAATCATTATTATTATCCTTTCATTTCAAATACACCGTTAATAAGGATATGGATCTTAGTCATTCCTTCATTAACTATTTTGTTTCTCGTTTACGGATATAGCAAGATTACCAAAACACATTTGGGTGTGTCCACACAAACATCTTACTACTCCCCCGAGGGGCCCAACTGTATTTATACCTCAAAAATAATTTGAAGGAAACAAATCCCTTTTTGACTACAAGCAAAACACATGAACTTTGCAACACTTCAGAAAATAACCCTTATAGCTACCAGTTACGTTTAGCGATAGATTACCTTACAGAAATGCAATACGTTCAATGCAGTTTCCTGGTATCTCAGGTCTAAGGATAACTATTTATGTTTTACTTAATAACAAAGATCCATAAAGTAAAATCATATAGTTGGGATAAATCCAATATTTGATCCATCAAATATTATCAAAATTGACCAATATACTTTCAAGTATACTCTGTCACCATTTTGAATTGTCTTAGTTTAATAATACTCCCATATTATTAATCGACAACGGATATTTAGAAACATCATAATGCTCATGGATTAAAACATGTAAAATAGGATATAAATGCAAATAACAGAAAAATAAACGAAATCCAATCTTTATTTCATCAGTTCAATAATGTCTTACATCCTTTATCCAAATACTAATCAACAAATTTATTGCATGAATTCGCTAGCTAGTTGCAGCCCAATTGCCTTGGCATGCTTGACTACCTTTGGCCTAGATAAAGCCTTAGTAAAAGGATCAGCTACGTTATTATCTGTGTGAACTTTTATTAATTTTATTTCTCGAGCTTCCACTTGTTCTCGAACGTAGTGATATCTACGTTTAAAGTGTCTGGCGCCTTTCATAACTCCAGGGTCATTGGCGAATATTATTGCAGTAGAATTGTCGCAATATATATCAATAGGTTCTTTAATTGAAGGCATCACTCCAAGATCTCCAATAAACTTCCTAATCCAAACAGCTTCCATTGCAGCTTCTGAAGCGGCCATGTACTCCGATTGAGTTGCATGCATAGCAATGGTTTTCTGCTTACTGCTCTTCCAGTTAACTACTCCTCCATTGATGACAAACATGTAACCCGTCTGAGACTTCGTATCGTCTTTATCACATTGCCAGGACGCATCACAGAACCCTGTTACATTCAATTGTGTGTCTGGTTTACCCCCGAATACCCAAAACATATCTTTCGTACTTTTTTCAAATTCTTTAGAATATGCTTAACAGCAGTCTAATAGAACTTTCCTGGATTCTGTTGGTATCTACTGACCAACATCTGAGCAAACGCCACATCAGGCCTTGTGCATCTTACTATCTTACAGCATACATGATAGATCCTATAGCCGAAGCATAAGGTACCTTCTGCATGTAAGCCACCTCTTCGGGTGTTGATGCATCTTTCTCATGACTTAATTCATGATTAACCTCCATCGGTTGAAAACCTTTCTTAGAGTTATGCATGTTATACTTCTTCAATATCTTATCAATATAAGCATCTTGACTAGACCAATTAACCGTCTACTTCTATCTCGATAGATTTTAATTCCCAGAATATATGCAGCATCTCCCAAATCCTTAATAGAAAAACATTTACCAAGATAATCCTTAACTTCCTTAAGTCTTGGAATGTTACTTCCTATGATTAATATGTCATCGACATATAAAATTAGGAACACTACATTACTCCCACTAGCTTTGCGATATACACATGGCTCATCACCATTTTGAATAAATCCGAACTTTTTTATTTCTTCATCAAATCGCTTATTCCATTGACGTGATGCTTGCTTCAAACCATAAGTAGATCTTTGAAGTTTGCACACGCGCTTTGGATATTTAGGATCAACGTACCCTTCCGGTTGTTGCATATAGATGTCTTCATCTAAGCGACCATTCAAGAAGGCAGTTTTAACATCCATTTGCCATATCTCATAGTCATAGTATGCTGCTATGGCTACGAGAATCCTAATAGCTCGTAAGGTGCATCCACAAGAATCCAAACATCGTTGATTTCCATGGATTTCATTTCCTCATTCATCGTAACTATCCATTTTGATTTTTCTGGATCAGACATTGCGGATCGATAGTAAGCAGGTTCACCAAGATCCCCTACTTCCTCCTCATCATCCTCTATGTAAAGACATAGTTTGTCTGTCGCGTGTATGGTTCTTTTAGACCTACGTGGAGGAATTAATTCCGGTGGAACTCCCAGACTTTCTGGTTCTACAGGAATTTCTTCGCTAGTATTTTCAGAAGGCAATGCATCTTCTTGAATTTCTTCAAGATCATAATTTCTCCCACTGAATTCTTGATTTACAAGATCACTTTCAAGGAAGTCTCCATACCGAGCCACAACTACTTTGTTCTTAGCCGGATAATAAAAGTAGTAACCCATAGTTTCCTTAGGGTAACCTACAAAGATACATTTTACTGAGCGTTGTTGGAGTTTATCTCCAGAGTCATGTTTAACATACGCCTCACAACCCTAAACTTTCAAATAAGACAAATATGGCTTCTTGTCATGCCATAGTTCATATGGTGTCTTATCAACCTTCTTTGTGGGAACCATATTCAGAATAAGAACAACAGATTCAAGAGCATAATCCCAAAAGGATAATGGTAAAGTTGTAAGATTAAACATAGATCGTACCATATCTAATAATGTACGATTTCTCCTTTTAGATACACTATTTTGTTGTGGGGTATTTGGAGAAGTAAGTTTCTGAACAATTCTATTCTCACTTAAATAATCTTTTAACTCTTGACTTAAATATTCACCACCTCGATCAAAACGAAGAGCTTTAATCTTCTTTCCTAGTTGTAACTCTACTTCTGCTTTAAACGTTTTGAATGTTTCAAACACCTCATGTTTAGGCTTAAGTAAATAAACATAACCATAACGGCTATAATCATCCGTAAAAGTTAAGAAGTAGCTAGCACCTTTCCTTGACACATGTCTAAGTGGTCCACACACATCAGTATGTAATCAAACCAAGTAGTTCAGTAGCCCTTTCAATATTGCTATTAAAAGGTTTCTTGGTCATCTTTCCAGAGATACAAGACTCACATTTATCAAATGATTCATCATTGATATTTTCCAAAAGACCATCACGTTGAAACTTTTGTATGCGAGTCTTCCCAATATGGGCAAGTCTACAATGCCAAAGATAAGAAGAGTTCTTATCTAACTTTCTCGTCTTATTCATGCTAAAAACAGAATTATTTTTCCTCTTGGAATTATTATCATGCATGTTAATTTCAAAAACACCATTCACAGAAATTGCATCAAAATAGAATAAACCATCTTTGAAAACAGAAATTCTATTATTATCAATCGGGTGATTAAATCCAAGATCCAACATACAAGAAAAGGAAATAACACCCCTAACAATTATAGGTGTATAATGACAATTATTTAAAAGAAGTACTAAACCCAAAGGTAAAACTAGTTTAAATATTCCTATAGCTTCAACCGCTGCTTGTGCGTCATTGCCCACTTGCAGAAATTGTTCCCCATAGGTAAGCTTCCTCTTCAACTCAAATCCATGTAGGGTATTACAAATGTTAATACCACATCCCGTATCATATACCCAGGAGTTTGATTTGTATGTAAGATTAAATAACTCTATCATAAATAAGTTACCTGAAGATGTTGCAGGAGCTAGCTCAGCCTTCTTCTTATGTTCTTGCAACTCATGGAGGTAGATAGAGCAATTCCTCTTCCAGTGTCCAGTCATTTTGCAGTGGTGACAAGTCTCATCTTTCTGAGATTGACTCTTCTTGACAAAGTTCTGCTTTGGTTTTGATGGAGTCACAACCTGTTTGCTCTTATCAACCTTGCCTTTGCCTTTCTGCTTCTTATTCACTTGCGGTTTTGGTTTAGTCACTCTACCCTTTTGAACATAAAGTACTTGAGGATTAGCAGTGGATGCCTTATCTTTCAACCCCTTTTCAAAGTCAATGAGCATTGTATGCAGATCATTAACCGTCTTCCCCGTGCAATGCATATTATAGTTACGAACGAAAAGTCCTTATTAAGGGACCTATTGATCAAGTTGATAGCCATATTATGATCATAGGGTTGTCTTAGTGCGATGAGTTGTTCCATATAACCCCTCATCTCCATATAATGGGCGCTTACGGACTTTCCAGGAGCTTGCTTGCAACTATGTAGAGCATCAACCAAATCATAGATCTCTACAGCTTGCGGCGTTTCATACACAACCTTAAGTTCATCAAGCATTCACTGAGGTGAAAATAGCTCATACTTCCTTTGAAGTGATGAAGCCATTCTTCCTAACATTACAGCAGCCACCTCATGGTGCTTCTTAACGTTAGCAGCGTGTTGAAGCCTTTCCGCATCAGATGCTCCTTCAGCAAGATCCTCCGGAAAAGGAGTAGTCAAGATATCAATAGTACCGGCTGCTCTCAGAACAATTCTTAGTGAGCGATACCAGTCATTGAAGTTAGGGCCAGTAAGTTCAGGCCGTTCAAAGAAAGCTTTGAATGCCGAGCTTATTATCAGATTGTTTTCGGGTTGAGCCATTTCTGCAGAAATAAGTTCAAACATTAGTATTTTTGATAATACAATTCAAGAAAATAAAATTACCCCGGTAATAAAACCATAGTATTTTCCTTGAAAACTAGAATCCATATTGACATAGATTCATCACATCAGTTGATCTGCTAGTGACAAATGTATTCAACACAGTAACTTATCGAACAATAATTCACAAACAAATTTGCAATTTCTAGATATATTAGGGATTTACATTGCCAAAATCATTTGCATTGTAAACATGTTTCATCCCTACTTTACGCCTTAAGTTTCCAGTTCTTACTGAGTAACTTAATTAAGTCGACTAATCTAAAGAACGTAAAACCTTCATGTGCAATCTTATTCAGTCATGAAGTTTTCTCTCCATTACAACATCGTCCAAAATCTCATATGACGACAATTGTAACTTCAAGTGTTCGTCAATTAGATGGCATATGACTTAAATTTTTAGGGTATAGATTTTTGTGTCAAAATCATGTATGGAGAAGCATGCATACATCTCCATAACATAAGTTTAATAAAACGTTTAGTAAACTCTTTGGGGAGACTAAAATTTCATCATATATTTGCAAGTTGAGGTATTGGTTAAACCAATTAAAGATTTTACACACAACTAAATTCACACCATACTTTTTCTAGAACTCAGCTAAAGCACAAAGTAATAACCTTATTCATTGTGTTTCGGATGTGAATTAATGCATTTAAATAAACCTTAAAGAATTATACAAATAACAACCGTAGGTAATTCCAACTTTGACGCACAGGCGAGCCGGGAATTTTGTCAGAACTGAAGCATAACACCTCCTTCCTTAACCGGGTACATGACCAGTGGTGCGTTATACCCACTTTATAGTTTGCCAAAATTGAGTAGGCCGTTAAGTTTTTATTGCAATTCTAATCAACGCAAATCATATGTAATTTAGACCTCGAAACAATACATTAATTTTGATAAGATTTAGTCAATATTATTTTTCTTAAAAAAACTACCCTTGTTTACAACATACAATTAAAAACGCATGAAAACAAGTAGTACAAAAAAAAACTAAATCAAATAGCCACATGCATAACAATTTATTCAAAGAACATCAAATCTAGGATTTTTATTAAACATAAAAAGTCTTCCCTAATTTTAAAACTTTGAATCAAATAAAGCAAATAGCATTCAAAATTATATGATCCGTAAAAAAAATGCATGTTTATTACGGATCTCTCACATTCTCTTAACAATTAAAAAACTACGGATCGTAACCACACATGACATAACAATTAATTCATGCAAAACATCTAAAGTTAATTACCATGTATTTTTAGGGTTTACAAAAAAAAAATTAATAAAAAATTCGGTAGATCCGATTTTTAAAAAACAATAAAAACAAAAACCCTAATTTTTATAAAACCTAAAGAACAACATGTAATTTTTAAAACAAATCAATATTAGTTAAAAAAATTTAGATCTTGATAATTATAATCATGTTAAAACGGCTCTCGATGCCACTGTAAGTTTATATAGTTCATAACAATTATTTAAAACCCTAATATGGATTAAAGCACATACAGCAGAAGCAAATTAAACAAGATCATAATTAACACAATTATAATTAATTAAGATTAGGGTTACATACCTTTATCCTAGAAAGATCCACAAGATCAACGGAACAATTGGCAACTAAGGTTAATCATGAACACCACCAGGATATAGTCTAAAGCAAGACTATATCACGATCTTGTACACACGTAATACTGCGAGTTAATCGTGAGTCTAGCACGAACAAACCAAGCTTCCAAGTCTATGGAGGATCTACCTAACAACCCTAGAGAGGGGCTAGGACTCGATCTATAAAATAGAAAATTGAAAAACAAGAACCCAAATATGGGGGTGTTTGGTCGGCGGTTTAAGAGCAAGAGAGAAAGGAGAGGAGTAAAAAATTATGAAAACCTTGGTTTGTTTATATAGCCCTTAGAAAAACTTTTCCTCCAAGGTTAAACAAATTTAAGGAAACAAAATCTTTTTCCCTTCCTTTTGTCTCTTTGGTCGGAGGTTAACAAGCCCACAAGGGGGTTTCCAGAACTTTTCCGACTCCTTCTTTTAGCTTCTATTAGATTCTATAACGGTCGTTTAATACTTAACTTTTAATTATTTAACAATCGTCAGTTTAAGCTACGGTTTGATTTAATAACTATAATAAATATATTTAATAAATAAATTAACTCTTTACGTAATGTATGCAATCCCGTGATCTCGAGTTCGATCCTATCACACGACTATCGTTTTTAAGTCCATAAACTTTCAGATCTCTTCTAGGATACTGAAGACTCTTCAGTATTCTGATGGTTTGCATTAGGCGGGAAAAGATAACTTTAAGTCAAAGAAGGTTGCTTGTATACTTAGATATAAGTACAACCTTTATTTTTTCTAGAATAGATTAATATGTACTTTGTACTGTTTATCCAGCATGGGCATCAACCACCCACTGGATAAACCCATGCATTGGTACATGAAAATGTAAACCCTAATTACACTGCCTATATAAGGAGTGCACAATTGAGATAGAAAGGGAACCAATACAAGAGCTTAAACTCTGGAAAACCTTTCTCTCTCGATACCAACTAAACCATATAGCCAAGATGCATATGAACGTTTAGATTGGAGCTTAGACTTTAACTTTGGTTAGACGTTTAAGTAGAGGAGATCAAATCCCATTGTCATTCAACCACTTTGTTATTCCGCAAACAAAGTGGGTTATAGATTCTTTATTTGATTCTAATAGAAGTCTATACGTTGAAAAGTATATTGGTATTGTTGTTTTAATCTTTCATAGTTCTTATCTAATGTTAAAACAACACACTTAAGTCGAAGTAATACTTATTACTTAAGATAATAAGTAATATCGAATTACAAGGGACCAACAAGTAGTATCAGAGCAGTTTAATTAGCTAAACTCTTATTTTATTAAACTGCTCATTTAAAAGTTTTCAAATCAAGATCCAAAATGGCTCAAGTTATACCACAAACCCTAGAATATAGGGGTGTCCAACTCAATGCTGCTCCTGTACTAGAGGTAGCCAACTTTACAAATTGGAAGAAAAGGTTTCTTGTCCACATGGTTGGAATTGAACCTCAATTTCTTGGAATCATTGAAAATGCTCTGATAGGTGTGAAAACACCCATCCTTTTACCACTTATTTCTTACTAAAACAAGACTAAAACGTGTGTTTAATATCATTTGTTTGGAATTATGCGTGGTTTTTGTGTTTAATGTATTTTCAGAGCTAACCGGATGAATATTGAAGAAAACATGGGATTGCACGGGTTTTATCAAGGAAAAAGATTAAAAAAACGAAGTATATTGTCCAAGAGATGCTAAAGATTTGAAGTCAATGGGCCTATTTGAAGATTTATCGAAGAAAAAGGACCAAAGATGGAAGATTTACATATGTCGAAGAAACTCAAGTCTATTAAAGGAAAAAATTAAAAGACGAGTTGAATTTAATCGTCGACAAATCCCGAATCAGAATAAAAAACGTCAACTTTTCTGAAAAGACGAGAAGACAAGAAGATAGGGAGAAAGTCCACTCACCAACAAAAAGGGAGACCTATATAAAGATTTCCCTTCACACTTTTCATTGAGTTTTTTCATTTTTTTCCCTCTTTCTGTTCGTAGGCATCACCAACACCATTAGGGTGTTTGGTGATTTTGATTCTTGTTTTTGTTCTTAAATCTTGTAAGTTTAATCCTTCATTTTTGTTTACTGAATCTTAATCATCAATACAAGTTTTTATTTAATCTTTTCATTTCTCTTGTTCATCATAATCTTTTTATTCAAAGTGCTTAAGTTCTTATTAATTTGATTTTGATCTTCAAAAGTTGTTGAATTTGCGTTTTTATGATTGGGATTTGATCCTTGTGGTTAATAGATGATTTGTGGTTAATTCGGTTAAACCTTTTTTTTATGTATTTGGCTCGATTCGGTTTAAATTCGTGTCCCCTGTTTAAGCTTCTGTTTACTGTTCTTCAGCCCAACATTATTCCGAATAGCTTTTTCTCTTTTTCCTTATTCGGAATATTATATATATTCCGGATAGTCCTCTTCCTTTCTCTGCTATTCGGAATATTTCTTTATTCCGCATAGCTCTACATTCCGCGTAGTCTTCATTATTCCGCATGGTCTAATTATTCAGCATAGTCTCATTATTCCAAATAGGTCTAGTTATTCCGCATAGGATATTTATCCGGGTAGGACTTTATTCCGCATAGGCTTAAAGATTCCGAATATCCCTTGATTATTCCGCATGATTATTATTCCGAGTAACATCAATATTCCGCATAGGCTTAAAGATTCCGAATTGCATGATTATTCCGCATAGAATTCAACATTCCGAATAGCTTCAATATTCCGGATAGAGCACTTTTAAGGTCATTTACTGTTACTGTTTAGTCCGTATTCAAGTTTCACTTTTGATAATTAATTCCTTCTAGTTTACTTTTAATTTCCTTACACATTTACCTTCTTAGTAACATAGATAACCAAACCCACTTTTTGTCACCAAGAACAAATCATTCCACTTTGAGCTGTGATCAATTCGAGGAGATACCGAGAACTTAATCTGAACCCATAGCAAAATGCTTGTATCAAATGGCGCCGCTGCCGGCTCTTCTCGTTAAGATCAACAGTTTTTGTGAGAACTTGGATTTTGGGATCCGTTCCCCGTGAACGTTACTTTTTCATAAAATTTTCCAAAAACCCTAAAAAAATATAAAATTTTCAAAAATCCTAAAAATTAAAAAACATAAAAACCAAAAATATTTCTGCTTTGTTGTTGCCTTGTTAGTTCTTTTGCAGGTGCATGCGTACACGATCAACGTCTTATCAAGAGCCCGAGCCTCTCGAAGACTTAGACATGGCCGGTGTACAAAACAACAACAATAACCCACCTCAAAACAATAACAATAACAATAACAACCCACCTTTCAACAACAATAATAACAACAACAATGAGCCTCTACCGGATAATCGCCCGATGATTGAACTTCTGCAAGCACATGTAGATGGTAACAATGATTCAATTGTCATACCCGCGATTGCAGCCAACAATTTTGAGCTCAAATCCGGTTTTATCCAGATGGTCTCTGCTCAACCATTCTTGGGGCGTACCATTGATGATCCACATGACCACATCAAGAGATTCTTGCAACTCACAAATACGGTCAAATTCAATGGTGTTCCACAAGAGGTAATCCGTTTACAACTCTTTCCCTTTTCTTTAGAAGGACAAGCCCGACATTGGCTTGCTAAGGAACCTCCACAGAGTATTCTTACGTGGACGGATTTGGAGACCAAGTTTATCAACTACTTTTTCTCACCCTCTCGTACTACCGCTTTCCGGAATGAAATTATCAATTTTGAACAAAAGTACGATGAGTCGTTTAGTGAATCTTGGGACCGTTTCAAAGACCTTTTAAGAAAATGCCCACAACATGGTTTTACCAAAGTGCACCAAATTAATACTTTTTATAATGGTTTACACATGAATGACCAAGATTTACTAAACAGTGCCTCGGGGGGTAATCTTTTGGCTAAGACTTCCAATGCTGCTTGGGATATCATTGAGAATAAGTCTCGTGTGCAAACCAAGAGTGTTCGGACCAATGTCGCTAGTACTAGTACTAGTGACAGCGACAAGCGAATTGACAAAATCACTGCGCTTCTTGAATCGCTTGCTACCCAAACCGCCAGCAACACCAACAGCATCAATGCTAAAAACGCTCAAGTTAATGCTGTCAGCCAACCATGTGAAATCTGCGGGGGTCCTCACTCTTACACCACTTGTACCGCCACCCAAGACTACCCTTCTGAGAATGTGAATGCAGTATACGGTACCTATCCTCCGGCCGCTTATCAAGCTCGTCCTCAAGGTGACCGCAACTTGCTTAGCTACCGCTCAAACAACTATCTCTCACCACCCGGTTTTCCTCCTAATAACCCAAACCAACAACAAAACCTCAATCGCCCTACTCAAAAACAACAACAACCTCGTACACCATACATACCACCTCACAAACAACCATATCCACCTCAACGAAACAACCAAGTTTACCAGCAACCTGCTTATCAACCACCCGCATACAATGCTCCTCCCAATCAACCCACCGCTTTACACCAACAAGTGGAAACCTACATGAGGACTAACGATGTGATCGTGGGAAATCTTCAGCGGGAAGTGCTCAACTTGAAAGCAGACCTGGTGAAACAAGGGAACGATCTGAGAGCTGACATGAGAAACACTTTGGATAGTCAAACGAATGACTTAAAAAACATGATGGCTAGTATCTTCCAAGGTAATCAACCCTCTTCTTCGGGTACTCTTCCGAGTAACACCGTTGCGAATCCAAGAGGGGAGATGAAAGCAATCACCACTCGCAGTGGCAAAGGTAAGGAACCCGAGCTTCCTATATCTCCACCGGTGATTGTGACTAAGGAGAACGAGTCATCTGCTACTATTCCCCAACCTCCGACTTCCCCAATTTCTCCACCTCTTACTTCTACCCCTCCTCCACCCAAGGATGTGAGTGATCCTATTCTCCCAAAGCCTTCCTCTTCTTCCGATATACCTTATCCCTCAAGGTTGAGGAAAGAGAAGCTCAAAAGCAAGGACGATATTCAGGTTTCAAACTTTCTTAAAATGTTTAAACAACTGAATTTCAATATCTCCTTCGCTGAGGCTCTCGCTCAAATGCCCAAGTATGCGAAAATGTTCAAAGATCTTCTAAGCGACAAGGAGAAGCTTCTTGATATTACTAACACCCAACTTAATGAGAATTGCTCTGCATTCCTCTTAAGGAAATTGCCAACCAAGCTTGGTGATCCGGGTCGTTTCTTAATCCCTTGTAACTTCCCGGGAGTAGAGAATTGCATGGCCCTAGCCGATCTAGGTGCCAGTATTAACTTAATGCCCTTAAGCGTTTGGAAGCAATTATCTCTCCCTGAGCTAGTCCCCACCAAAATGACTTTGGAATTGGCTAACCGTACGGTTGCTTATCCAGTGGGGATAGCCGAAGACGTCTTTGTAGGAGTCGACAAATTCACTTTTCCTGTCGATTTCGTCGTTGTTGACTACGATATGGACCCTCGTGTGCCATTAATCGTTGGTCGTCCATTCTTGAGGACCGGTCGCACTCTCATCGATGTTGAAGCCGGTGAGCTTATCATGAGAGTGGGTGACGATAAAATCGTTTTCAACATGGGGAAGTTGTCTAAACAGCCTTATTCTAACGAGAGTGTTAATTGTATTGACGTTCTTGATGAGGCTTGTGAAGAACACTTCCAAGATGCTTGCAAAAGTATTCCTACCTCTCTTCCCAATGTTGAGACCGTTTCCTCGATTGATTCATCACTATCTCTATTTGGAGAAAGTGATTTCCTTTGGAAAGATTTTGAAGCCACCATGGGAGATGTGAACTTAGCTAATGAAAATTCTACCACCAATTGGGATGAAGATCTTCGCCTCATTGAGAACCTTCTTAAAGAAGACATAATTGCTCCACCATCTCCCAAGGTTATTGCTCTCGATGCGCCGACTTTGAAAACGCCTCCCATCGAAAATCCTCCGGATTTAGAACTTAAGGAGTTGCCGCCCCATCTCGAGTACGTGTTCCTTGAAGAAGATAAGAAGTCGCCCGTCATCATCGCGAAGGACTTGAACGAAGAAGAGAAATCTCGCCTCATCGCCGTGCTTAAAGATCATAAGAAGGCAATTGCTTGGAAAATTTCCGATATCCGCGGAATTGATCCGAACTTTTGTACTCACAAGATTCTCATGGAGTATGACTTTAAACCCGCAATCCAGAGCCAAAGAAGGGTTAATCCTCGAATTCATGACGTCATCAAACAAGAGGTTATCAAACTTCTTGATGCCGGCTTGATTTACCCTATTTCGGATTCGCCGTGGGTAAGTCCTGTCCATTGTGTGCCCAAGAAGGGCGGAATAACCGTTGTTTCCAATGAACACAACGAGTTGATTCCCACTCGTCTCGTTACTGGGTGGAGAGTTTGTATTGATTATCGCAAGCTCAATGATGCCACGAGAAAAGATCACTTTCCTCTTCCCTTCATGGATCAAATGCTCGAGCGTCTAGCTGGTAATGACTATTACTGCTTTTTAGACGGTTTCTCCGGGTATTTTCAAATTCCCATCTATCCCAAGGACCAAGAAAAGACCACATTCACTTGTCCCTACGGAACATTTGCTTACAAACGCATGCCCTTTGGTTTATGTAATGCTCCTGGGACGTTCCAAAGGTGTATGATGGCTATATTCCATGACATGGTGGAAGACACTATGGAAGTATTCCTGGATGATTTCTCGGTCTATGGCGATTCTTTCTCTGCTTGCCTTGCCAATTTAGAACGTATGCCGAAGCAGTGTGAAGACACTCGCCTTGTTCTTAATTGGGAAAAATACCATTTCATGGTAAAAGAGGGCATCGTGCTAGGACACAAAATCTCCAAAGCCGGTCTTAAAGTAGACCGTGCTAAAGTCGATGTTATCGCTAAGTTGCCTCCACCTTCAACCGTGAAGGGTGTGAGAAGTTTCCTTGGTCATGCGGGCTTCTATCGTTGATTCATCAAAGATTTTTCTCAAATCGCTCGCCCGATGACCCACCTCTTGGAAAAAGATACTCCTTTTATCTTTTCCAAAGAGTGTATCGAAGCCTTCAACTCGCTTAAGGATAAGCTCACTAAGGCACCCGTCTTGGTTACCCCTAATTGGGAGCTGCCTTTCGAGTTGATGTGCGATGCTAGTGACTTTGCTATTGGAGCGGTTTTGGGCCAAAGAGTGAACAAACACTTCCAACCAATCCACTATGCTAGCAAGACAATGACGGGGGCCCAATTTCATTATATGACAACCGAAAAAGAGCTTTTAGCTGTTGTCTATGCTTTTGAAAAGTTTCGCCCCTATCTTGTCCTTTCCACCATAATCGTTTATACCGATCATTCCGCGTTGAAGTACTTGTTAACTAAACAAGATTCCAAACCAAGACTTCTTCGCTGGGTTTTGCTACTTTAAGAATTTAAAATCGAAATTCGAGACAAGAAGGGAGCTGAAAACCTAGCCGCGGATCATCTCAGTAGACTTGAGGATCCCTACCAGGGGGATCATCCGAACAAAGAAATCAATGATTCTTTTCCCCTGGAGACCTTAATGTCTATCAACTCGACTGCTGATGAAACCCCGTGGTTTGCGGACATTGCAAACTACTTGGCGGGTGGAATCCTCGTTGATGGGTTAACCTCCCAGAAAAAGAAGAAGTTCTTTAACGACATTAAGACTTACTTTTGGGATGACCCGTATCTATTCAAACAATGTGCTGATTTGATTATTCTTCGATGTGTTTATGGACCGGCAGCATTGGAAATCCTTGACGCTTGCCACAAAGGACCCACCGGTGGTCACTTTGGTCCCAACTACACTGCCAAAAAAGTGTTTGACTCGGGATTTTATTGGCCCACCATCTATCGTGATGCTCACGAGATGGTTAAAAATTGTGATGCTTGCCAAAAACAAGGCAAGATCACACATAAAGACGAGATGCCTCAGAATTTCATTCAGGAATGTGAAATCTTTGATGTTTGGGGTATCGACTTTATGGGGCCATTCCCTTCCTCTAAAGGAAACAAATACATCCTTGTAGCCGTTGACTACGTCTCCAAATGGGTTGAAGCCAAAGCTTTACCTACTAATGACGCAAGGGTGGTTTGTAACTTTTTGAAATCGATGTTTGCTAGATTCAGTGTGCCTCGTGCCATTATTAGTGATCGCGGGACTCATTTTTGCAATGATCAATTTGCAACAGTCATGGCTAAGTATGGTGTCAATCATCGTCTTTCCACCGCCTACCACCCACAAACTAATGGCCAGGCTGAAGTCTCTAACCGAGGATTAAAGCGAATTCTTGAAAGAACCGTGGGAGAGCATCGTGCCTCATGGACTGATAAACTTGATGATGCTTTGTGGGCTTTTCGTACCGCATACAAGACTCCGATTGGTTGTACACCATATCGTCTCGTGTACGGGAAAGCATGCCACCTCCCCATTGAGTTGGAGCACAAGGCTTACTGGGCCTTGAAGTGGGCTAATTTCGATATCAACAAAGCCGGTGACCTACGCAAGATCCAACTCAATGAGCTGAATGAACTCCGTAATGAGGCTTATGAAAATTCTTTGATCTATAAGGAAAAGACTAATCTCATTCACGAATCCAAGATTAAAAACCGAGAGTTCCAAGTTGGAGAAAAAGTTTTACTCTTTAACTCTCGGTTGAAAATCTTTTCGGGCAAGCTAAAATCTCGTTGGTCCGACCCATTCACCATTGCCTAAATTTTTCCATATGGTACTCTCGAGCTCGCTCAACCTAATGGACCTAATTTTAAGGTGAATGGCCAACGAGTGAAGTTGTACTTTGGTGAGGACATCTCTCATGAGATGATTCCATCCCTCACCACGTTTCCCATGAACTAATTTTGGGTCGAGTCAGGCTCGTGACTCGGTTATAAAAAACAAGCGCTCCACGGGAGGCAGCCCGAGTATCTATCCCTTTCCGTTTAACCTCCTAAGTGTAGGGGGACCTATATAGGTGTTTGTATTTGTGTGGTGATGTGATTACAGGGATAAGTGCACTTTTGGAACCTTTGAAGAATCGTGCTCCCGTGTTATCCGAAATCCGGTTCTATCTCTCAACTATCGTGATTCAATTTTCTTCATACTCACATTTGAAATTGATCACTTTAGTCGTCTCTTCCTTAACTTGATTTAACCAACGTGCACAATGTCATAAGTGTAGGGGAGACTTTTCCCACATGCTTAAACATTGAGGACAATGTTTATCTTAAGTGTAGGGGGACTTCTATCGAAGTTTTAAGTGGACTTTTCCATGAAAATGCCTTCATTTAACCGGAAAATCATCTTTTTCAGCATTTTTCAAATTTTTAATTAACTTTGGCCATTTAGTCGTAATTTTTAAATTTTTATTGTTGCTTTCATATGTATATATTCCACAATAAAGTCAAAAATATTAATAAAATGGTGTAGCTAGTTTAGAAATCTTTGACATATTAGGCCCGTTGCGATTATTTTGACTCAACCCGAATAGACTTATCCAAGTTTATTCTAGCTAGTATCCTTAACCATGTAGACCTTAATTGGTTTATTAGGCTAAGTATCTACGAGTCTCATTACTTGAGATTTTAAATTGTGGAAGACGAGAAATGATAGAGTCAATTATAAGTCGGTATTCTTGCACAAGCTCACTTGGCGTAATTATTTGCCTATTCTCCCATCACTTGCTAATAATTTATCTGCAATAAGTAAGGTCGTACGATTTGAAAAGTTACTTAGCTTCTAGCCCAAGATCGTTTAAAAGTTGCTCGGTAATGATAAGAGTTCATAACCAAGGCATAACTTACGAAGCGGGGCGCGAAGATTGGCGAGTCCGAAAAGGCCCTAACAAGGCATGAGGATTCAATCTTATTGCTAAAGATCCAAGGTGATGTGAAAAGCATTATTCCCAAAATCAATAGAAGGATCAAGACTCACGACGAAAAGCAATCAACTCCCGTAAAGATCATGGAGAAGTCTATCCGAAAAGACCCTAACAAGGTATGAGGATAAATAGATCCAAGTCCGAAAAGGAGGCGGATCGTTGTATCTCAAAATCCCAATTAGAGATTGAAGAAATAATCATGAAGTCGTGGTCAACAAAGTTGGAGTACCCCTCAAAAGTCTCCAAGTGAAGAAACTCTATTAACGATGAGAAGACCATTATCTCAAGCACGTCTCTCAAGATATGAAGTATGAAGTACATGCCAAATATCGGCCCGAGAAAGGTCTCAAATCGTGAACCGAGTTATGCCAAGATATGAACTTTTTGATATCCCGAGAAGCAGTTTTAAGAGATTTTGTCCTTTAGCTAACTATTGATCAAATCGTCCTACTTTGCTTTCAGCCTAAATAAACTATCACAATAAGTCCAAAAATGCATCTTCATGATCATTCTAAGACAAAAATAAAATATAAGAGATACACCTAGGAATAAGGGAGTTTAAGCATATAATTAAGCCATGTGTGTAAGTGTTTGATTTGCTAACTTATAATAACAATGATCTCGTTTTTAAGCTTAGTTTGGGGAACGTGAAACTTGAGGGTGATAAATCTTCTCAGCACTAAAGCCCTAATGTAAGTCCTTGATCTCTTTGCAAGTTATTTCCATATAGCTATTTTCAAGTGAAAATGGTTTTCTATCCTTTTGTTTACTTTAAAGATTTTAATTTCTCTTAGTACTTTAATTTTTGTTTAGTATGTTAATAAGGCCAAGGTTGATTGATTATGAGAAAAGTGTAAAATTGCTTTATCACTAAGCATTGCATGAGGGCATGGCAATGGTTAAGTGTAGGGGATTTGATAGGTGTGAAAACACCCATCTTTTTACCACTTAATTCTGGCTAAAACGAGACCAAAACGCGTATTTAATATCATTTGTTTGGAATTATGCGTGGTTTTTGTGTTTATTGTGTTTTCAGAGCCAACCGGATGGATATTGGAGAAAACATGGGATTGCACGGGTTTTATGGAAGAAAAAGACTCAAGACGAAGTCTATTGTCCAAGAGATGCGAAAGATTTGAAGTCACTGGGCCTTTTTGAAGCTTTATCGAAGAAAAGGACCAAAGATGGAAGATTTACATATGTTGAAGAAACTCAAGTCTATTAAACGAAGAAATTAAAAGACGAGTTGAATTTAATCGTCGACAAATCCCGAATCAAAATCGAAAACGTCAACTTTTCTGAAAAGACGAGAAGACAAGAAGAAAGGGAGATAGCCCACTCACCAACCAAATGGAAGACCTATGTAAAGAGATCCCCTCACACAATTTAGCCAGTTTTTTAGTTTTTCCCTTTTTCTTCTCTTTTGTTCGTAGGTATCACCAACACCATTAGGATGTTTGGTGATTTTGATTCAATATTTAATCTTGTAGTTTTAATCTTTTGCTTTGATTGTCTAAACCTTAATCATTTAATACAAGCCTTTCATTAATCTTGTTCATCTTCATCTTTTTGATTCAAAGTTAAAGTTCTTATTTGGTTGATTTTGATCTTTAAAAGTTATTGGGTTTTATGTTTTTATTGATGGGATTTGTTGTTTATGGTTAGTAGATGATTAGTGGTTAAATTGGGTTAAGTTTTGGTTAAAAACTTGGTGGATTTTGGCTAAAAATCGTGTTACCCTGTTTGTGTTCTGCTTACTGTTCTTCGTCTGCATCTTTTTAAAGTTCCGAACCAAATTTCATTGAAAGTTCCGAACCAGGTCTTAGAAAAAGTTCCGAACCAATTTATAGAAAAAGTTCCGACCGAATTTGCTAAAAAGTTCCGAACCGGATTTCATCGAAAGTTCCGAACAGATTTTTTGGAAAAGTTTCGAACAGATTTTTTGCCAAAAAGTTCCGATCCATATTTTTTTTAAAAAGTTCCGAACAAAAAAAAACAAAAAAAAATCTTCCGAACAAAAATAAATGTTCCAAACCAGATAAATCTTCCGAACCAACAAAAACTTCCGAACAAAAGTTATAAGTTTCACCAGCTAGCTTGCTAGCTTATTTCTTTTTCCCGCCTTTTTAAGTAGCTAGCTTGCTAGCTTCCAGCAGCTAGCCTGCTAGCTTGTTTATTTAATAGTATTTTCCGTAATTGTTTAGTTTTTTCTGAAAGTAGTTCCGATTTTATTTTTGAAAGTTACGTATTTTTAGTTGAATTTTTCGTCTAATTTTAAAATTAATATTTTTTCGTAAAGTTCAAGTTTTATCTTTTATTTAGTACCCGCTTTAGGTTTTGCCTCGTTTAGCTTTAAAGTACCATTTTAGTTTTATTCTCTCCTTTTTCATTTAGTAACTTTATTTTCGAGTCGATAGTTAATTTCGTCTCTTAGTTTTATTTTTATTAATTGTTTCGTTCTAAATCTACATTTTATTATTTATATTGTTTTGTTTTTATTAGTTAATTGCTTTTAGCTTATTTTTATCACTTTACGCATTTAATCCTTTTAGTAGAATAGAAAACCCAAACCCCCTATTTGTCACCAAGAACAATCTTTCCACATTGAGCTGCGATCAATTCGAGAGGATACCGAGAACTAAATCTGAACCCCTAGCAAATATCTAATATCAGTGATCAAGAGGCAAAGCCGTGACAACGGAAGTGGGTTGCTCTGAGATAAATTTCTGACAGACTAAGAACCGATCAAGCTTGCTTAACTTACTGCAGTCGGGGCTTAGATATGTGAATCTCCTTCCTCCCATGCTAAATTCTTTAAGACCCATTGAGTCAATGAATGTGTTAAAATCATGAGCTGAGGCATGACAAAAGTGTGAATTAATCATTTCCTCCGCTTTCCTAACCGCGTTGAAATCGCCAAAAAATACCCAGGTGCCTTGATGAGAGTTCTTTAGGTCAGATAATTCTTGCCATAGCCTACGTTTGCCTGATATTGACTGTGGTGCGTACACGTTGACAAGGAAAACGGTTCCGGAGAAACCCTTCCATTGTCCTCCAACAGCTAACCATGATCTAGATTTTCTTACAAAGTTTGAAGTAAACACCAATGGGTTCCAAATGCAAACAAGACCACCGGATCTACCTTGGGATTCGATTGACTCGCAAGAAAAGTCGTTGTTGCCCCAAATCCCTCTAACGTCTATGTTTGCAGAATTGTTAAGATGAGTTTCTTGTAATCCAATAAAGTCGGATTTATTTTTTTCTTTCAAGTCTCGCACCTACATTATTTTGCGAGATTCTCTGACTCCATTTATGTTTAACGATAGTAAATTCATTGAGGAACCATGTTGACACCATCTCCTTGAAGAATCTCCCGCATAACCGGGTTAGATTCCTCGACTTGAAATCCCAATTCCAAACCAATATTGACGGTTTTTGATATCTCTAGGATTGATGATTGAGGATCATCACTTGATTGGTGAGAATCGGATGGCTCGAGGTTGTTGTTAAGGTCAATGGTGGGGAAAGGGGGAGTTAGGATTTACTAGGATTGATCAATGGGATCACGGATTGGGGAAAATCTCCTTCTTTTTTTTTGATGACGTGCCCATAAAATCAAAGGATTGGACATGGTCCCTACCGCGTGGGCTTCGACGCCTATTCTTGCTCCTAAGCCCAACGGGTGCACTCGATGGGAATTGGCCGAATTTGAAGCAAGATCGAATAGGATTTGTTGGTCCCCATGGAATATTCACATGACAGTTTGTGTACCCAATGTATGGGAATTAACAGTCTCTTGAAGTGGTGTCTGGGCATTGGTGATATTGTCCCCCTCATTATTATTCTTCTCATTAATGCTTGACACTTCGAATTCTGTAACCAATGGGCATTTTTTGCCGGCTAAAGCACCACCATCGACCACCGAATCTGCAACTACTGATGGAATGTCATCAGCACATTCATCATGGGCAGAGTGGTTGCTATTGCCCATAACATGATCATCATCAGGGATGAATTCACCTTCCTCATGCTTAGAATTCTTGTCCCATGTATCGGAGATGATGTCGTCATCATCTGAGACATCGTGTTCGTCATCCATAGCATCTCTATCATGTGGTTGTAGGGAAAATTTGTTAAAAGAGAATGGTTGCCAATCGAATAGGATCTCAGAAATACCAATGTTGAATGTGTAGCCATCACATGTAATCATCATTTCATCATTAATTCTTTTCTTAGAATTGGTAAGGATAGCAACTTTGCAGTTGGAAAGGTTTGCAGAATCCCAAGGCCTATCCTCGGTCTCAAGAACCTTGCCAAAACGTTTGGCAATTTTTGTGATGTTGTCACAATCCCTGAATTGTATGGGAAGCCCCAAAATACGGACCTACGATAATCTTTCAAATGGCAAATCATTGATGTGCTCATCGGATTTGAGCCATTTAAACCATCTCCTCCACCAGTTTCATTATCCAAAAAACGTTTGGTTTCAAATGAAGATCCAAAGCGTAATAATGCATATAATCCACCATAATAATAAACTGTAACATCTGGGACACCCTCCTCTTCGAGGAGCATAGGTAGGTTTTTAAGTTTATCGAGGTCAAATACTTCGCCAAAGAGGGTGATGTGATGGGTGGTGGCTACCATACTTGGGGCAGGTTTAAGGTATAAGGTGGGCAAAGTGGGCAAGGTGGTGGCTCCTGTGACAGTATTGGCGAAGGACCTGGAGTCAGTGAATCCTCCGTTGGTACGGTGTAGGTGGTTAGAGGGTGGTGGTGGTGGGCGAAAGGGGGGAGGGGTTGGGCGTGGTGGTACGTGTTTGTGCTGAGGTGGGATTTTGCTGCCAATTGGTTTTCTTTCGAATCTAGCAATGTTAACATTGAGGATGTTGTGCCTACACTTGATGATTCCAATTGATTGTTCAAATGCTTTGCTATCATGAATCCCTGAAAAACGAACAAAATCGAAATGTGTACCTCCCATTTCTTTCTTCCTGGGGATGAATACATCCACAATCCTTCCGTATTGTTGGAATTTATCTTTGAGTTCGCTAGTGCTGATCAACTCCGGTATGTTGGAAACAAAAAGTGTGGTTGGGTCTGGTTTCCGACACCTTACAGTTTGCCAGTTGCTCTCCGCCATTTTTTTTATTTCTACGGAGGAAAAAGTAACTTTAAATTAGAAGGACGTCATGGATACATAAATCACCAACCAACTAACCAAACATGTATATATTTAATGATCATTTAGCTTTACTCCAATTAAACATGTATAGAATTTGAGCTCAGTGTTACTTAAGTAATTTATTAAAATATGACTTTTTTGTTGGATGGAAAATTTTGCAAAAAAAAATACACGGACTTAATATGATTTCACTAAATATAATTTTTTTTTTTTAAAAACCAGCATAACAAGTCAACAATGTATTGTCATGTGAGTTCTTTAAAAATAATTCTACAATTATAGAATGTCTTGTTCTTTATTAAATATAATTCTACAATTCAACAATGTATTAAGTATTTAGTTCCGGAATCGACAACCAGTGGACAAGAACTTAACCGAGCTAAGAACCGAGAAATTTCAAACTCAATAGCCATTACTGAATTCAACGGGTCTAGATCCACTTTGGTTCTTCGGTGTTCATGTCTGGTTCTTGATTCCGGTTTAGTTCTATGTTGTGGTGGAGCTTAGGGGCATGGGTTTCGACTTTTCAAAAGTTGTGACAAGTAGTGTATATTTTAAGAATAAAAGTTATAAAATACTATCGTACTTATTAAAATGTGTCAACTTTAAACACTTACTAATCAATTTTGGAACTTTATCATTGTACTTTCAAATTTGCTTCGATTATACCAATATAAGCCTGACATGACTATATTACCCTTCAAAATGACTAATATATCTTTTGAAGAATCGTATGTTTCAAAGGGTATATTAGTCATTTTTAAGGGTAATATCGTCATTTCAGGCATACATTGATATAGTCGGAATAAAGTTGAAAGTAAGACGATAAAAAGTCCCGAGATTAATTAGTAAATGTTTAAAGTCAGTATATTTTAATAAATACGATAATATTTTATAACTTTTCTCAAAGTTATGATTTACCTTTTTATTTTAGTATGTTTAAAATAGTTTGCTCATTTTTTAAAATAAATGTTAAAGCTCTATCGATTTTTTGATTCTTTCGTTGATATCTACTTTTCGCGAGTAAGAAGTAAATATAGAAAACTAAAACAATATTTCACTTTCTTTTCTTGGTTATAATTTCACAGCCAAGTAATTACGAACATGTGAAATGTCTGGTGTTACATAGTTATATTTGTCTTTTGCCAGTTCAATTGCAACTCATGTTCTAGTATACCTAATTTATACATGTCATATCATTGTTAGAAAATTGGACCACTTAGAAGAAATATTTATTAGGTAGTCTCACTTTGAAATCTCCAACAAGCAAAAGCAAATGGAAATATATATATATATATATAGATTTGCGTTCATATAAGCACCAGCCTTAAAATAAAAACTATAGGAACTAATTAAATTTTGTCAAGTGTCTATTCTCATTAAGATGAATGTAAACAATTAATAATATTTGTGAGGGTAGCATGGTCATTTGATCTATCTCCATAATCTTAATTAATCTCATTGAATGACAAAGAAAATTAAACTACCGTGACTAAATTTTGCAAGTATTCCTTCATTGTTGAGATTTTACGTAATAATATTTTTTAGTGACGCATTATTTTTTGATACATTTCTTTTATGACACATTATTAGTGAAGCATTATTTTTTTTCTATGAATTTTTTATACATTTATACTTTTTAGTTACTACATTTTTAGTGACACACCAAATTAATACATTCTTTTTTACATCAATTTTTTGTACATTTTTCTATGATACATTATACGTGACACATTAATATTAGTGACAAAATAAATTTTAAGGCATTTTAGATAAAAATGTAATGACACTTTAATATTTATGACCCATGTCTAGTGAAACACTAAGTTATATAGTACTACCTCCGTCCTATAATAAGTGTCCATTTTAGCTTTTTTTTGGTCTTTTTTATACAACTTTGACTATAAATATATTTATTTGTGTCATATAATATTTGATGAAAAATATATGTATGGATTGATATTTAAATGCATTTTCATTACATATAATTTTAATCCGGTATTATATAACACAAATGAAGATATTTATGGTCAAAGTTGAATAAGAAAGACCGAAAAAAGTCAAAGTGGACACTTATTATAAAACGAAGGGAGTAATTTTTTGTCTAATCCTTTAATGCATTCATAGTAATTTACTTTATTTTTCGTACGTGTCATATTTCTTATCTCTTTTTCTTATCCTAGTTTTTCTCCCATTCATAAATCACACATAATACAAGATTTAAGTTTTTTTTCATCTCACTCAAAAGGGATCACACATTTTTTTTTTCTTTCACCCAAAATTAAAATGACAAACCTACTTAACACTCTCTTATCGCAAACCTACAAATCGATCAATTCTGAAAAAGTGGCTGTAATTATTTCGATAACCTACAAACAGCTGCCATTTGATTTTGAAATCCCTTCGAATCCAACCACCACCCAGATTATGGGTTGCCATAATATTTATTAGTAGGTCAAGTTATCGATTTTAGATCGGGTAATGGATGATTTTGGGTTAAACAATAACCACACTAATTAATTAGCCATGATTAATCATGCTAACTGTGGATATACACACGATGTATAATTAAATAATATCTAATGCATCATTCTCTAACAGGTATAGATAGATAAGGTCGTAGTAAATTGTGCGCTAGTAGTAGATTTGGACTTTCGAGTGTCGGTGAGTGTAATTGTAAAGTGTCGAATTATAAAACAAATGTGTATCACTTGAATTTTTATAGTTGGTTGTTTATTTTTTCGATACGTATTACTTGTTCTTTAATAGTCAGTTGTATATTTTTTGAATATGTATCACTCGAGTTATTATAGTTGGTTGTGTATTTTTACGGATACGTATCACTTGTAATGTTTAAGTTGATTTTGTTTTTTTGGGATACATATCACTTGGGTATTTTTTAGTTCGTTATTTATTTTAACTGATATGTATCACTTGAACATTTTTTAGTTCGTTATTTATTTTAACCATATTTATTTTAACCGATATGTATCACTTGTGAATTCTTTTAAATACGTATCGTTTTATAATTTATTGTGTATTTTTATGAATACGTACCACTTGAATTTTTATAGTTGATTGTTTATTTTTTTGGATACGTATCACTTGTTTTTTAATAGTTAGTTGTATATTTTTCGAATACGTATCACTCGAGTTATTATAGTTGGTTGTGTATTTTTACGGATACGTATCACTTGTATTTTTTAGTTGGTTGTGCATTTCCGGATACGTATCATTTGGGTTTTTATAATTGGTTGTGTATATTTTTTATATACGTATCATTTAAGTTTTTTTTAATTGGTCGTGTATTTTTTACAGATGTGTGTTATTCAGATCATTACTCGTATTAGTCGGTCAAGATTTATTTATGTATTATATAGGATCTCATAATTTGATTTTGTATCAAGTTCGCTAAACTAAAAATGCCAATGACTATATGAAACAAAAAGTCAAAAGAAAAATGTATCTTAATATGCCGTTTGAAAAAAGAAGCTTCAAATAACATAAATTGGATAATAAATGAAGTCATAAAAACGTTATACTATACTCAAGAAAGCATGAAAAAACGGGTTAATGGTAGGTTGTTTATAAAAATCTCCATATATATCAATTTAATTACAAAATTGTCATTCAACTCATTCTAATCAAGTAATATCATTAATGATTCATATAACGGTTAAGAATGGTTCTTATTGTTTTTACTTTAAGACCGGTACTCACAATAACGGCCCTCTATATATACTAGGCGAGTACCTGCGCATAGCGGCGGAAACGCTTAGCAAAAGTTAATTAAGGTTATGCGATTTAGTGGAAATATCTCGTCAAACAACATATTTCCAAAAAAAACTTGATGGTAAAAAGACTAACGGAGTATACAAAGATAAAACTTCAAGACATGATGGACACCATATTGTTATTTCAACTTGAAATTATAGAATTCTCAAACAATGATATGCTTAAAGATCATTTACGACAATTAGTAACCACTAGATGAGTACCCGCGCATAGCAGCGGAAATTCCTAACGATGGATAGTTTAACGATGTGTAAATTGACCCGGTAATCGAGCCGGTAACCCGATGACTCGACCGGGTTGATCCGATTCTTGATCTCGTGACTCAGTGATCGAACCTATGACCCAATTGTGGAACACATCATCTAATTGTCGAACCCGTGACCCGTTGGTCGAACCTGTGACCCGTTGGTAGAATAAATTAGTTCTTTTAATTATAAGTAGGGAGAATTGCGTATATATTCTTATAAAGCCTTTAAATTGCATATATATCCAACATAAAATTTTATTTACATATATATTCCTTTTAAACATTTTAAATGTCATATATATCCGAATAATTAAAATTTAAATAGATAAAACAAAAAAAGACTACTCATACATTTACCATTATACCTTTTCTTCTTGTTTATAAAACCCAGAACCATAATTTATTTCTTATCCCTAAAAGATCACTCATCAAACTTATTTCGTAATTTTTATTAGACCATCACTATGTAAAATACTCTTAAAAAACCCCGAATTCATTTTTAGTGTCCACTAAAATTAATTTTCTCAACCCAAGACTAATATATCTTGTTCTTATTTCATCCATCTTTCGTTTTAAATTTGGCCAAACTTAAAGTAAAGAAAAGTGATTTGCACACTCTTTGAATTGATTGAGACACTCAATAGTATAATGTCTTGACATGTATACCCTCAGATTATTTTTACTCATATTCATCATTACAAGGGTATAAATATCAAAACATCATACTTTTAAGTGTCTCAATCAATTCAAAGAGTGTGCAAATCACCTCCCGTAAGTAAGAGACACTAAAATCTCAAGGTTGTTAAAAAAGGGATTTATGGATGGTTAACAAGGTTTTTTTTGCCATTGATTTTTACATGTAGTGGTTCTTCTCCTCTACTTGCCATTGGTACTATGGTGGTTTTATATTAGACATATTTTTAATGTTTCAGAAAGTATTAACTTTAAAAAATTATATTGAAAGTTTGAATTAAAACACAAGAATAACACGATACGTGATTGACAATTTTTGCTATATTAGTCGACTCTTATTACAAACTATGTTTGCTACATAAATTGAGTATCAACTCTTATTACAAACTATGTTTCCTATATTAGTCAACTCTTATAATTAGTTAAAGATACATTTACATTACAATCTAAGCGTGTATTTCCAAATTTCCTATAATACTTTTAGCTTAGTTTGTAAACTTTTGAGAAGAATCTCAAAAAATGTGTATTCGTATGAAAAATTGTGTTGCCATTTCCCACCCTTGCCATAAATAGATTAATGAGATGGTTACAAAAGTCTCATATGCAAAGCACGATTGATACAACACATAGCCAAAGTTTTAAGAAAGCTCTAATTTACATCACCAATTGGTACGTCTAAGCTATCATTCATTACAGCACCAATGGACGTTATAGTTTCGAAAAATAAGAGCACTAAAGGTCTTCATATTAGACAATACAAATACACGAAGGTTTCCATATACTCTTTGATGTTGGAATAATGTACACAACCTTATATGTTTACATGCATAATTTTCTTTTAATTAACAATTATCATGTTTGCCATAAATAGATCATGTTTTAGTATTTAACCAAATACTAAAACGAATTTGGAACAATATCACTAACACAATTTTCATCTCAACACACATGATACTAAAAACCCCATATTTAGAACTCTAGTATCTTCTTTCAAGTATCATAACCACCCATGCCATTCCATACGTTATACAGTAGCTATCATTCATTATTTTCCCATAATATTTATTTATCATATATATATCATTATTTTTTAACACAATGATATGCCGTCCTAAAAAACACAAAAAAAACATGTAATCATCAACCATCTTTGCTTTTTATGTATGACTGTAACTCCACATTTAAACTGAATTCATATTAAAATCAATGTAAAAGAATAAGAAGTTCAACAAACAATTTAGTACGTAGTAACTCTTAAGGGTGTGTACAATTTTTGCTTAAGTTAAAAAGCTTGACTTTCTTTCTTTGTGTTTTGCTCAACCTTGCTTTCACCAAACTTCATGATACATTGAACTACAGAGTTACATACTGTTATATACATAAAGAATAATTAATCAACAAAGACAGAAACAAAACACACATGATTAGTTTTTGTTTTAGATTTTGGCATGTGAAGTATATTTTCTTCGAGACCTCACATCTGAACTTTCTATCATGTTGTCAACCATATCATCTAACACAAAGATTTAAACATGAGTAACAAAATAACCCTAACAAAGAAAAGAAAGTAAGCAAAATATTACATATGAACGCAAACTATAAGCACCAACTTAGCTCATATCTGAAAGAAAATAATACTTCTTATAAAATCACGGAAAAAGGTATGTCACCTGTCCTGAAGAGCGTCGAAAACATGATAACCACAGTATGGTTATCTTGGGTACAAAAGAAACCTCAAAAAATAAAACCAAGTTGCCATGGCTAGGAATCACTAAAGCTTTTACTGGGAACTTCCATTAGATTATGAACCATCACCAAGAGCTACAACCAACAAGAAAGCCTAAATAGTTAAACAAAAACAATACTCAAAGTAAATAGTAAAACATAAATACGTACATGAGTAGTCCGCCGGGCGAGTGAAGTAGCGGCGCAAAGTAAGCAGACGATAGAAGATAAATGAAAGAACTGGCATTGAATAGGGTAAAAATGAGAATGCAAGAGTAATAGTAGTCATAAACCTGTTGATTTGTTGAAAGTGTTGCTCTTTCGAGTGATTTTTCTCCTTTTGGTACTGCAACTTCGACATCTTTTGATCTATGATTCACCGAGCCAGGGAGCTCAACCTGCAAATAAGAATAATTAGAACATAAACCTCAATATAAGGTAACTCGAAACATGTTTTTTCAATGTAAATGTAAATAAAACAAACCTAAACATCAGCGTCAACATTTCTTTCATTGAAAAGAATCACAAAACAAGGTTCTTTATATAGGCATTTGGAGTGGGATTGTTTGAATTGACATTATATGCATTTAACGCATTGGTGTTATTTTAAGTAAGCAAGCTGTAATTTTGATTCTACTTTAAAGCGTGTGTTTTAATTTCATTTCAGTTTCTAATTTCTATAAGGTTGTGAATGTGATTTCGCTATTTTAAGTAAGCAATAAGCATTTCCACAAAACACTTTCCATATGTGAAGTTAGAATATGAATCAAACTTACACCAGAAGCTATGTTGAAAATTTTCAACTTTTCAACATTTTAGATTGCTCCATTATAGTTAGTATAGATTTGTATAGATTAATGCTTATATACCGTATCCATGTCTAACTTATGCTTTGATCCGTAGACATGATAGATTCGAAATGGGCTATCGCATAGAATGTATATATGAAATAGTAATAACGAATCATATCCTTTTATAAAGCATGTTAATTTAGCTGTTCCATTGACTCAACATAGTTCTGCCATTGAATTGATCATTAAATTTTCAGAGTCTTCTAGAGGACTCCTTTTTTCGCTGAATATGGATTTTTTTTCTTTTGTGGACGTCTTTAGACTGCTTCAAGAGCGAGGCACCAGGGTGCACGCCACTATATCATGATCATGTTGGACGAGTACCTTCATTTGATTTTTGGGTGTTGCTATATCCTAAAAGTTGGGCAAGGCTGAGCTTTAAAGCAAAAGCTTTGACGAAATGATCTAAATTTTGTTTTCCTTATTCCTGAAACATAACAAATTTTAAAAGGTCACATGTTTTTTCCAGTTTTCGAACTAATATTATTCAAGAAGTACTTCATACGAATGTTTATGTTTAGGAGATTGCCTGTTGCAGTGTGGCGGTTTTTCATTATGACTGCACTTTTTCATTGTGACTTCTGATGACGCGAGAAAAGAGCAAGTTCACAAACTACATGTGAAAAGAGTTCGCCACTACTTCAGAGATGAGTGCCTCATTTGATAAATTAAAAAACTTATGAAGATTGAACTGCTACTTTCATTAATGCAAATATACATGAAGGTACAATGGGAAAATATTGGACAGCCGTAAGATTATATCCTCATTTTGTATTGAAGTGACAAACCAATAACATGTCATTTGTATAAAAGAAATCTCCTAGTGGTTCTGTTCGTATAAAATAGATTTAATAGTAACATACAAAAACGCCAAAACAGAAACAAATAACATGTAATGCATAGCAAACTGACCATCGTCCTCTACTTGCATTTCCGCTATTTTCTCCCAAAGTAAAATACAGATATTAGTAAACATCTAATCCCTCTGCACCAATCCTCAAGAAACTCCATACTCTACAAAGAGTGTCATATGATTAGACGGGTAGTGTAACGCATTATGGTGTTATAGATATAAGGAGCATGTTATGCCCCAGTGAAATGGTCGTTGGTGATCGCATATGCTATTCGTCTACATACATCTAGCGATAAGCTCAAACAAGTAACCCTCAATCCTAGAAAATGTACTCAAATCAACAAATTAGAACATAAACAAAGCCAAAATCAACTTACATCTTCGATTGCTGAGCTTTTTTTACCCTAAACAGATGTTGTAAAATGCCTCATTGTCATGAAGCGTATTCATATTGCAACTTTATAGTCGAACATAGCCTACACTTTCAGTTTGACATCAGATTCATCAACTTGGTTTCCAAATATATAACCAAGTATCATTACATCATTACATCATAGACTAAATAATTTCGAAACCATAGTCTTATTGTGCATCATTACTATCCTAGTTGTCTTTCATACATAATCAACTATTTTATAAAGTACTTAACTGCTAAAACTTACAAAACCATTTAAAAGCAATGTTCAACCAAAACTAAGAACATAAAAGTACACAAAATAGTCCAACTACTTAGTAGATACGATTTGTAAAAAGTAAAACAGAATAACACAGAGGTCCATATACAATCCTAACAAGTAACAACAAAGCTATCTAAAATATCATTGTTAAAAAATTAATGTGCTTGCTTTCAATCCTGTTAACCCCCTTACAATAACAAAACCGCAAAACATACAAATTCAACAAATTAAAACACAAAAACATGATTAAAAGTTACTTGTCTAGCTGAATCAGCAGATGAAAAATATTGCCACAAACCCTAACAACAAAAAAATTGACAAAAAAAACCCTGTGTATTTCACTATTAACATAAAAGTTAGAAGACAAGAACAAAATACCACATTAAAAGCAAAATTAAGTAACATTAGGAATACAGAGATCAAAAGCAATTACCTCAGCACAAAATCCATCGACACAAGGGCAAAGAGGATTATATGGAAATACTACTACGAGGGATGAGTTAGGGTTTTGTATGATACCGGTATTTTTTTTTCTTTTTGAATGATTAGGTGTAAAGGATATAAGGGGGTCGGTTACACATTCAAAGCTTCTTCAGAAAGTTTTGTCATAATTTTCATTTTTTTCAAAACTTTCCTTACATATCACGTACATGTTAATGATTTCAAACATTCCTCTAATAGATTTGCAATTGTCAAAGTTTCCTCATTTACGTAATTGTTGAAAATTCTTAAGCTGTATCTATTTTGTTCCTTACATGAGAAGCTTTGTTGAATTTTTTCAACTTTCAACAATATAGATAGCTCCTTTATAGATAGTAGTATATATATATATATATATATATATATATATATATATATATATATATATATATATATATATATATATATATATATATATATATATCTTTTAAACTAAAATCTTATTTTTAATACCCTTTACTAGATCAACGTACCTCGATTGTTTTAGAATTAAAAAAAAAGTACTATACTTTACATTAAATATAATACACACGTGTGACACACACAACCCTACCCCAAATAGAGGTGCACATTTTGACCGGTTTATGAACCGGTTTATGAAATAAACCGGTAACCGGGACCGGTTGTGACCGGTTTATTATAAACCGGTCCCGGTTTATTTTGTGACCGCCGGTTCCTGACCGGTTCCTGTTTTTGGAGAAAAAATCGGTTTTTCAACCGGTTTATGGACCGGTTAACCGGGACCGGTTTATTTTGGCCGGTTTAAACCGGTCAGGAGCGTGTATATGGATTTCAAATTTTGAAATTTGAATTTTCGGGTGGGACCATTTGGTATTAATGGGGCAGCTTTTGTAAGGTATTTTGGGACCCATTTGACTAATTTTTTTGACTATATAATACCCTTTTGTGTGTATGTTTTAAACACACAACACAATTTCTATCTTTCTACTTCTATTCTCAATCAAATTCAAACCCGAATTTCTTCACTTCACTACTATGTCTAAAAGAGCTAATTCATCTACTACCGGTGTTGGTTCAACAACACAAGTACCCGAGGAACACAAACCCACGGTTGTTGAAATTCTTTCACACAATCATACCGCCGATGTTTGGAGTGAGTTCGCCTTCGTTTTGTTATCAAACGGTTTTAAAAAGGCTCAATGTAAGCATTGCCTTGGTTTCTTGGCGCCCGGTGCCAACTCGTCGTTGAGGGCTCATCTACAACATTGTCCGACGCTCAAGAATACTCCGGCAAAGGGTCAAGCTTCTATGAGTCGAGACGGGAGTATATTTTTTTATAATCCGGATTTGGTTCGAGAACAATTTGCCGGGATGGTGATTCAAGAGGGGCTGCCGTTCAACCACTTTGACAACCCGCGTATCACTAGGGTGTTTCAAAACACTCTTCAACCAAAGTACAACCATGTAAGTCGCACTACCCTAAAACGTGATGCTATGAAATTATGGAAAGCGTTATCTAAACAAGTAATAAAAGATGATTTTTTAAACTTGGATACTTGTGTAAATTTAACTACGGATATTTGGACCCCCCCCCCCCCCCCCCCTCATGGTTTGACCGGATCATACATGTGTGTCACCGCACATTGGATTGATCCAAAAACATGGCAAATGATGAAACGGGTCATTTCATTCGAAATTTTCCAAGTCCTCACAAGGGAAAGAATTTAGCTAATCAGTTAGTTAGAGTCATAAGAAGGTTAAATTTGGAAAATAAAGTTTTTTCAGTCACGTTGGATAATGCTAGCAACAATACAAATGCCATGGGTAAATTAAAGATGAAATACGAACCACCGGTTAATGGCATATATTTTCATAGTCGTTGTGTTGCACACATCATTAACTTGGTTGTGCAAGATGGACTAGACGCGGCCCCGATAAGTGACATGAAAGAAGCTTTTAAACAAATGATGAAAGATATTTTTAAAGCGGGGAATGCAAGATATGTTGTGTATATGAGGGCTTGTAAAGAGGCACGAAAACCATTTTTAGGGCCTAATTGGGATGTTCCTACTAGATGGAATTCCACTTATCTTATGTTTCTAAGTGCTTTAAAACAAAAGGCAACTTTGCAATACTTTCATGACGAATTGCATCAAAATGGTTTAGTCCAATATGGATTTGCGCCCGAGAGTTGGGATCATATTGAAAAAATAACCAAGTTACTTGAAGTGTTTTACAATGCCACAAAATTAATTTTGGGAGTTTATTATACAACGGGTCTTTATGTCTTGCAACAAATCGCTATAATGTGCAAAAAATTAAGTGAATTTGAATTAAATGGTGATGTTTATGCAAGTATGGTTTTTCCAATGAAAGAAAAGCTAAAAAAATATTTTGGACAATTCCCACCTATTTTTACTTGTGCCGCCGCTTTGAATCCATGCATTAACTTAAACGGGGTAGAGGTTTATATCGAATTAATTTCGGATGACTTGGAGCTTTTTGATTCAAACGTGTGGTTTGCAAGAGATGCAATAAAAACTTTCAATGAACAATTCAAAAGTTTGTGGAACTTTTATTCGGAAACGTATGGCAACCAACCTCCTTCAAATGATGGTGCCTCATCGTCTTCTTCGCGTTCAAGGAACATAGGTACGAGTTTGTGGCAATTGGTACAAGATAAAGCAACCAAAAGGGCACGAAATGAACAATTGATGAATAGCGAGTATGTAATTTATACCTCCCGCAATTGGACCGCGGGTATGGATCCAGATCAGCTTTCAAAGTTTGATGTGTTGGCGTTTTGGAAAGAACAAGAGCCTATGTTTCCAATTCTATCTCGAATGGCACGAGATATACTTTCGGTACAAGCTAGTTCGGTAGCTTCGGAATCTGTTTTTTCTACAAGTGGAAGGGTGCTATCAAACCGAAGAACAAGACTAACTCCGGCCTCCTTGGAGATGTGCATGTGTTGGAAAGATTATTTGGACGCGGCCGATCGTATACAACACAAAGCAAATCTTGAAATCCCGGTTGACTTTGAAGAGTCGGTTTACGACGAAGAGGTGAAAATTGGTGAAATACCCACACTTTCCGATGAAGAACTATCATGTGACGAAGCTGCTATTGCGGATGCTATGTTGTCCGGATCCGAAGATGAAAACAATCATTCCGTGTAGCTTTTCGATGTATTGTGTTTGATGTATTTCCTTTCGACGTATTTCTTTTCGATGTATTTGTATTGTTTTTTTTCATTTCCTATGTATTGTAACAATGTATCGTGATGTTATGTTTAATAAAAGTGATGTGTTTCTTTTCAATATGGTTCAAGGCTAATAACAATTCAAAATCTAAAAAAAAATAAAAATAAATAAAAATAAAAAAAAATAAACCGGAACCAGTTAACCGGCCAAAACCGGTCTGGGACCGGTTCTTCCGGTCTGTATATTCTAGCTCCCAGCCGGTCCGGTTTTAAACCGGTTAACCGGACGAACCGATTTTTTGGACGTTGACTAGAGACCGGACCGGTCCCGGTTTATTAAAAAACCGGACCGGTTAACCGGTCTTGTGCACCTCTAACCCCAAAGGCCAAAACTAATTCAAAAGCCAACTAAAGAGTAGTCTTTGTTTTAAAAAAGAAAACTAAAGAGTAGTCTATTGAAATAAAATAAAAAATAGAAAATAAGTAAGTATCATCTTCTCCTTTATTTAAGATAACTAAAATATTACTCTCTTCGTATTTATATAAATATACATTTAACTTGTTTTTTTTAACGGCTAGTTAGTAGTTAGTGATTCGAGTTGCAGCGACATTTAATTGGGATGTATGTAAGCCTCGAACCTTTCGCTTTAGAGGATAAACCCCACTCCTGTCTATTTTATTCCGCCCCTGAAGGTACATGGTGAGACTTGAACCCAAGACCTCTCCAAAGATATCTCCCCAAAGATTCCTTGGTGGCCAACTGTGCTAAAACAGTTGGTTTATACATTTAACTTGTTGCAATACTATTTATTAAATTTTAATCTTAAATCTTATTGTTTGTTTTATATAACACTTGATAAAATTATATCAATAAATATATATTTAAAACTTAAATGAATCATATATTTTATAGTATCTCCGTCTCATATTAACATTTCAGGTTACTATTTTTGAACGTCGCATATTAATAGTCTAGTTTAAAAATAGATAAGAATGTAGATTAAGTTTACAATATTACCTTTATTTGAATGTATTATTACAAATAATAAAGAAGTTGTAAATTAATTGGTAAGGGTAAAATTATCATTGTATAAAAAGTAAGAGAGAAAAAAACCTTGAAAAAATTATGTTTTTATTAAACTGCGTGTTTTTTGATCGATGAAGTATTATTATAAGACGGGGGGAGCATCAAATATTACATAACACATACACAAATATTTAAGAGACAAATAATAGTTAAAGTTTACATTTATTTATAGAGTGTTTTCAAACAGAAGTCAAATGTTCAAATCGAAAACAGTAAAAATTAATCTTTCTGTGGCAACGAAGGTTCACACATGCAAGGAGGAGCCACTAATGGATCAGGGAGGGTGTTGGCCAACGACAGACCTTAGTAGAGATCGGGGAAGGTCACGGCCCTCCCAAAACTTTAAGTATTTATTTATATTTGCTTAAAGGATGTGTAGTTTTGGCTCGACTTTCCTATTAATATCGCATTCGGTCCTCCCAATAACACAACTCGACCCTCCCAATAACTTCACTCAAGTTCCGTCTATGGTGCTTGCCCTCTAGAATTAAGCCTATTAGTGTGCTAAACATATTTCATGTGTTAAAAATAAAATTTATCATTTTGTCTCTTCCAAAAGTGAAAGCCCAGACAATCTAGTTAATTTTAAATTCAAAATTAGATAACAGTACATTATTAGTTAAACATTTTAATGTTTATTCGAAGAAAATTTTGTTTCGGCCCTTTCACAAAAACATTTCTAGCTCCACCACTTCACACATGTTACGTTTATTTCAAACTATTTAAAAAAGCACATATTTTAATATTAGTCTGCTCGCAATATCAAATAAAAACTAATATTAAAAGAATGTTGCCCATGTAGAATACTATAAGATTCAAATCCCTAAGAGCACACGGTGTAGTCGTGTCGTCAAAGTCGTGTCATGGGTAAAAAGTGATGCCACATCACCTTTTACTCTCACGACACCAAAACTCCCCACCATGGCACAACCCCCCTCCCTGGTTAACACCAACATTCTCGTGTCGTCGTCACCCCACCATTTTTTTTTCAACAATTAATTAACATAAACTTAAATTTTTCATTATTAAAAAAAATACAATCACTAATAAAAAAAACACGAAATTAAAAAAACATAAAAAAATACTGAATTAAAAAAAATACAACTTAAAGAATAAAATATTTCGCACGCGCCTCGTCTTTGAGCTTCTCGATTCTCGACACGTCTTGTGCACTTAATCCGGTAGTGCCGTATCGAAGGATTTGCAAATCTTCGTTCCTTTTTTGAAGTGCAACCACTTCTAGTCTAGCCGCCACCTCTCGGTTCAATCGTTCCTTTTTAGTTTTACGATCTGATAACATTTGTTGTTGTAGCAAATCCACCAATTGTTCTTTTTGAAACTCCGAAGTGGCGCATGAGCTTGTCGAGCGTTGAACCTTGGCCTTTCTTGGAGCACCGGATGATGAGGGATCTCATCGTCATTGAAAAGATCCGGATCTAGAACGGCTATCTTCCCTCGGGTCCGTCGTTTTCTTCAAATTTTCAAAAAATAAAAAAGTAATAAAAAAAATCTATAACGCCACCCCATGGCGCGAGCCACAGTGTGGTTGGCTGCGCCATAGGCTCGCGCCATCGCCCACGGCGTCGGCTGGTTGTAGCTAGCCAAAACATGATGACGCCACCCACGGTACGATTGACGCCGCCGTCGCCTCGCGCCGTGGTAGCCAGCCGAGCGGCCAGCCACCGTACCGTGGGCTCTAAAATGTTTGTATTGAATTATACGTAAAGTTTGTGAACAACTATTAATGATTTGTCATTTGTCACATCTAAAGTACTTAAGTATGAGACTTATACAATGCCAATTATTAGTGTTTGACCAAAACTTTGCAACCAAATTGAGAGATATCATCATGGTACATAGTTATTGTGTTTTAAATGAGTATCTCATTATACATTTAGGTTCACGTAACCAAATAAATGTATAACTCCTAGTACATAGAGTACATTTCATTATAACGTTATAACGTGAGAATTTGTAGAAAGCCTTTCTGAAAAGAAGCTTACCAATTTGGTTGCCTATAGCTCACAAAATATAACTTCATCTTACTCAAGATTGTGACACTTTCAATTTATTAATTGTGAAAACGTATGGTTCTCAACAATGGAAAGACCATCGTCTTTACAACAATGAGTATTAATGAAGGCAGAGTTCAAAAATCATGAATCGGTAGTTGGTCACTCAACCTTCTTCTAGTTATAATCGTTCTAGATGGAATTAGTTGGTGATTAAGTGAAGGATCAAAAAAATTTCAAGTTGAAAGTAATTTGATTAATTATGTTGACCAATTAGAATTTAGATAAATGTATAAAACTTTTTTTTAGTGAAATACAGAAAACCCACATATATTTATCTTTATTGTCATTGAAAAACTTAACCTATCAAGTTGGTTTCAACTTGAAAGGATATTTTTCCTCAATTAAATCGATATTTCTAGCAAAACTTTTAGTATATTGACGAGTTTTGAATATTCCTAACAATACTTTCTTAAAAACAACTTGTAATTATATAAACAATGACTCAGAGTGATTAAAGAAAATTTACTACGAGTTTCATGTCTTTCAAGCAAGATTTGCAGGTTTTCAGTAAAGTTAACCACCGTGAACGACCTTCGGCTGATTTACACGAATCAAAAAGATTTGTTGCCGATTAGCATCTAAACGACGATTAATCGGTTTCATAAACTTTTTATGCAAAAGGCAAGTTATTATCGAATTTAAAAATTATTTAAAAAAAAAAAAAGAGAAATAGGAAGTAGGAACTAAGCCTTCTCCTAATTAAGAAGGTGCTCAACATGGCTTGGTTAAAGTAAGACATGGCTTACATAATCATATCTTTGTCCACTTCATAGGGTTTAATTAGAGGAATTCATCAATGATGACACTTATTGACACAAATGACAAATTCCTATTAGTTCAAAAGGCAGAAGTTAGAACAAAAGTGCCTTCAAAAGTTGAATATGATGACATTTTTTATGGGTTCAACCAACCACTAGGTGACACCATTCTTATAACATATCATTATATCAACCATCACAATTTATAGCCCAATATAACATATGCAAATCTTTTATTTTAAAATACTTTTTCTTATACTATTTCTTAATGACATCAATCTCATCTTTTAATACAATATTTCATTAACTTTATTTCACCAACTTTTATAACCAAAGTGATGATAAGAAAACCAAAATTTAAGGACATGAGGATAGTTGAGATTGTGTTTTGTAAAATTGAAGAGTTATAATGGCATAAATCTATTAAATAAACTCAACCTTTAACTAACATGATTACGGGATAAGATAAGATAAGGTAACAATTAATATCGTTTAAGATAATGTATAAAGAGGTTGACACGTAGATATTTATACTTTTATTTAATGTAAAGAGACTGTTTTCGATTTTATCAAATATAAAAAAATAATTTTCGGTTCTAAAAGAAGTAAAAGTTAAACCTTTGACCTCTATATTTAGAGACAAAGATAATAACCGACTAATCCAACTTTATTATGATTTAACTAACATGATTATGTATTTAGTGTAAGGTTCTTTTCAAAACCAATAAAATATACAGAACTGCGAGAAATACCTTTTATTCTTAATAATTCATACGTATTTTCTTCGTAATGTTTAAATTATACGTTTAATAATTGTTTTATTGGTTATAAATCTTAGTATTATGAGCGATATGAAGAGTGTACATGTGTTTTTATATTATCCATCGAGAAGGTAGTTACGATACAGACGAAACAAAATACATGTGCATGGTCCTCGAATACATGTATCTAATGACCTAACACGATGAGAATCCATGCACGTCTACATTGTGAACTAATACGATAAAAATACATGTGCATTTTAAGAGAAAAAAGACGGTTCTCATAGTTCTGTACATTTATTTGGTTCTGAAAAGAACCTCACCCCATGTATTTAATAAACAAAAACACTATTTTTATACTCATTCAAATAGTAGTAAGTCACAACTCAAAAGCCACCAATAATAGTTATTAATCTAATAAATATTTGCCTCTTTCATTTGTTTGGCATTTTGGACAACTAAACCAACTTGACATTTTTTAATGAGCTTTTTTGTAATTGTTTAGTAGAAAGCCTCCAATAATCTTGTTTCAAAGAAGCTTATTTGCTGAATAGCAATATAAGTTATATCGACTCTTACACTTATTACTATTCGAGATTGGTTGTGACGATTGCGTAGAAGATTGTAAATGTTACGTACATGACAACGATTACCAGAAAATGATAGGTAAAATTTTAAATAATTTTGATGTCCTTCACTATTTTTGTTCACCAAATATCTAATCAGGTGTAGATTTTTATATTAAATCACACAGAATCAAGGGATGGCGAAAAAAGAACTGAACCTGACTGACCCGAAACCCGAAATAATTAGGGCATGACGGGGCACGCTTATCGGATTACGGGCAGGTTTGGGGCTTAAGCGGGTATTTTAAATCGGGTTTAGAACGGAAGTGGGGAAAACATCTTCTACCCGCCCCACCCGGTTAATATATAAACATACATAAATATATCTCTTTATAAAGTATTTTGTTACTCTTTAAGTAGTAAAAAAAAATATTTCTCTAACATTGTTAGTTTTTTATAAATGTAATATTGCAAACAATTTATTAAATATTGTTTTTTTCAAATTGTAACTTTTTTTTTGTTGTAATTTATCACAATATGATACTATAGTTGAAAACTGAATAAATTTTTTTGTAATTTATATTAATCAGTTTTAAAATTTAGAATTTATTGCTAACACTCTAAAAATAATAATAAATGTTTGGTGCGACATTAGTCGAGAATTGCACCCAAAAACAATATTCTGATAAGATCTCCGATTAATACGAGGTGGGTTTGTGAGAGCATCTCACTTCGACGAGGCGCCCCGATTAAATCCACGACTGGAATCTGGTTTGAAGATGAGGATGCTCCCCAAACTGGAATCTGGTTTATAGATTACTTTATAAATCGGGTTTGAAGATGAGGATGCTCCCCCCTCCCCAAACTTGTCACATTGTCATCCCTAATTATGTATTTGTACTTAATAAACTTACAATAATTAAAAAAGTCTTATATTATCTTATACTTTTACTATATTATAAAATATTTGAAATTTTTGTAACAAACTTTTAAAATATTTTATTTTCAGATTTTTTTAGTTACTATTAATAACAAAAAAAAATTAACAATTTATTAAAATAACATTTAATTTTAAATTGAAATATTTATTTACACTTTATTATTTTCATAATCTAAATTCACTATAATTTTTAAAATTTTATGCTTTTTAATTCAATATCCATTTCAATAAATTTTATTAATTAATAGATTTTTTTTCCATTTTTAGCGGTTTCTTTTTTATTTAACTATTTTATCACTTTAAATCAATGTAAGTACGAACTTAATAGGTACGATAGTAAAATTTGTTCACTTCAAAAATCGTCACCAAATACTCGCCGCTGCATTGCGCGAACATCATGCTAGTGTTAAAAAAAAACATATGGCACTTATCTAAGCATAAACGGGGAAACGGATGTAGTTTTCTACGTTTAGATTATCTGGACGGACGAGTTTTTGTGACTGATTGTCTTATCGGGTTAATTTCAAAACCGCTTTTAATTTTTTATTGACTATTTCTAAATGTACACATCTAGCGAAATTTAAACTATCGATTAATCTCTTGCTTATATATGACCTCTTGTTTGGCACTCATATAATGTAGTTAAGTAACTTTAAAGTTTAAATAATTAGGTGGAAAACCAAGTCTTTCTATTTGATTGGTTTGGAGGCAATTTAATTAGCAAATATAGTTAAAGATAAGAATTGTGAGTCATTGATTAAAGTTTACTATATATAGTTTGTGAGTGGATTACTTTTCTAATGTCCTAATTCTTTGATTCCAAGTATATTCTGTTAATCCTTTTAATCAATAGTAATTATTTTACATTTATGGAAAGTTACTTTTATTTGTCTCAACTTTACCAACAAAAGGTTTGTTACTTGAATAAAACTCACCACCTGTAAAAACCCGACTCGAACACGAGTCGTCTAAGCTATTAGGTAAAGCGATGTTTAACATGTTTACACATAACTCGAACACCCGAACACAACTTACCTAACCCATTTTATTTAGAAAAATTGACACATTACATGGTTCGTGTTGAACGGGTTTTTAGGTTGGCTCTTTCAACACATTTAAGCCGTGTAATAATATATAACGAGATATGTAACCCGCGCTTCACGGCGAAGGGTTTAGGACTAATGATTGATATTTGATCGACAAAACGAAAGATTATTTACGTCAATGGTTGACCTTGCAAGGAACAAATAACCTTGATGATTATTTCGATAATTCTTTTTGAATTATGTATCAAATTTCAATATTTTTTCATAAAATCATACGTATATCAAAAGCATTGCCATATTAGGCTCGTTTGATTCACAATTCGACATTCTTTTCAGTTGTATTTTTCATCAAAAGAATCGATAGATATACGCTTTATATATATTTAATAGGTAAATTTTGTATACTAAAAAAAGTGTAAATATTCAGAAGTCTAAAAGTTAGTTTCTTTAAAAAATTGTATTCACTATATGGGCCACTTATTTTCTGGCGTGTTATCCAAAACGACAATAACATTGTGCAAAACGACATTCGAAAAGGTAATACGACGTCGTTTACTTCAATATTTAATAATATTATAATTCAAAGAAAAAACTCTAAAACGAGTTGCCGATTATTCCCAACCCTAACTTGTTTAATAAACAAGTTAGATGGGTCAACCGGAACACGGTCTGTTAGGTTAGATGGGTCAACCCGAACACGGCCTGAAATCTAACCGGACTCTATCCACACATGTTAATTTTCATGTCAGTTTCATGTCGGATTTCGTATCGGGTCAAAATTGTCACCCCTATTTTGTATCTACTTTTACGGTTTTACCAACAAAGGTTTTCAATTAGAGCATAGTATGAAGACATTTATGAAAACTTATGATCTTCAATAGTTTTAGCATGCTTGATAAGCCCCAAGCCCGTATAATTTTGTGACGAAAACTAAAGTTAAGCATTGCCAATGTATCGAGTACAAGACAGAATTAGCAACACAAAAGCATAAGCAACGATTACAAGTCTGTTAACCACAAGAAGCGTCAACTGTCAATCGATTTTGTATACGAGCCTCAAGAAAGCATCATTTCTAATGTGATTATTACACCCCTCAAGAACCGAGGGTAAACAACAGTCTCGGCGGTTAAAGTTCCAAAATTTAGAAACAAGGCTGGAAAACGCATGTAACTGCGACTCTGTAAACTCAACAAAGTAAGGTCAAAGGCTAGTAATCAATACCTTCGTAAGTTTGGTTTTAGTTTGTAGGATTAGTGATGGAATCAGAAGTTACGGCTTTCTCAACGAGTTCTGACTGCTCTTTCCCATGAACTGTGTAGAAACCAGTAGCAGTGGCAGCAGATGGAGCACGACCCGCGTATTTGATGTCATCGACACTACCTCTGTTGAGTGATTTCATGGCTGTTGCGAGACGAGGGGCAATGTAACTGTAGGGTCCCATATTCATTGGTTCCTCCTGGCACCAAACAATCTCTGCATCTGAAAGTATCGTGAAGATAACGGTCAGGAACTTATATGTAATGGTATTAACGGAAGAATAAGCAACTTATTTTAGATACAGCTTGAATTTCTTACTTGGATAACGTTTTAGTTCACGCTGGATCAGGTCATAAGGGAATGGGCAAAGCTGTTCTACACGACAGATTGCGACGTCTTTGCCTCCAGATGTCTTCCTTTTTTCATCAAGTTCATAATAAATCTGCAAAATTCAGGCTCGTTACATCAGCTAGAACATGAAGCTCGTATTCGGAGAACTCGTGTCTCAATATTTTACTTGTTCTTATTCAATATTACGAACCTTTCCAGAGCATAGAACTAGACGTCTGATGCCTTCTTCAAGATCCGAGTGTCCACTCTGATCCTTAATGAGGCGCTTGAATCTGGTCCCTTGTTTGTCAAAACCAGGGTGACCTTGAACATCATCAAACTCAGATAAGTTTGACTTGCAGTCTTTGTGACGAAGCAAGTTCTTTGGAGCCATCACAATAAGTGGCTTACGGAACTCCCTATGAATCTGCAAGATGGCAAACAAAACGTGAGAAAGATTTTTTTTTTTATTTGACAATTTAGACATAATTTACTCCTGAATGAGTCGAAACTTTGTTATGAATGAGTCACATAATTTACGTGATAACGGGTCAAATGACTCGATTAAAAAATTTAAGCGAACATAGGAACAAGTCAAAATGGGTCAAAGGTCACCCAGCCCGACCCGACGTCCATGGAAATGACCCATTTTGACCCACGCTTGATTACCCTTTACACAACCCGTCCAGTTTGATAAATATTTGATAAACTCACCTGTCGACGTAGGACATGGAAATAGTTTGCTGGAGTTGTGACATTGACAACCTGCCAATTGCATGTCTGAATTTGATTGCGTTGTGTTGGCTCCATCTCAGGTATAACACATGGATTGTCATCACTCATCTGCAAATGTAGATAAAAGTACATTGAGGTATTATAGCAAGAATACAGGCGTGCCACATTGGAAATGTTAAAGGAATCGGGTTAATACGTAATCTTAATACCTGAAGGAAACGTTCGAGTCTGGCACTAGAATGTTCTGGACCTTGACCATCATAACCATGGGGTAACAACACAACTAAACCGATCTGACGTAGCCATTTGGCCTCCCCACTGCTCAAGAATTGATCGAATATCACTTGAGCTCCATTAGAAAAATCACCAAACTGGGCTTCCCATATCACCAACGAATTTGGATTTTCCATCGAATAACCCAATTCGAATCCGAGAACACCAAACTCGGAAAGAGAGCTGTTGCTTACTGTAAACATTTCTTCATGTTGATTCATAACAACGTTGTCCAAAGGGCAATAACGCTCACCTGTTTCTTGGTCATGAAGTACCGAATGCCTATGACTGAAAGTACCTCTTTCGACATCTTGACCACTCAACCTCACGTGATTGCCTTCCACCAGCAACGTTGCGAAAGCAAGTGCTTCACCAACCGCCCAGTCAACACCCTCCCCAGTTTCAATCATCTTCAACCGGTCTGCAAATATCTTTTTAACTGCTCTGTGAGGTTTAAAGGTTTCTGGAAGAGTCGCTATCGCTTTTCCGACATTCTTCAAGATTTCTGGTTTGACCCTACAGTCGACATTTAACTTTTAGCAATTATGAAAGCCGTTCAGGCAACTTGAACAAACATAAACAACATATACATATCTTACCCAGTGTTGCGGATACGTGAAAGCTGTTCAGGAGACTTGAATCCAGTCCAGTAAGCTGAAAGCCAGTCCCTTTTTGAAGTGACGTAATCCTTGCTAGCCAGGAATTCGTCGTTAAGGATTGAGGTAACCTTATTTTGTATCCGATCAATATCTTCTTTTGTTGCTTGACCGGTTTCTAGGAGCTTCTTTTGGTAAATTTCGAGCGCTGAGGGGTGATTTCTAATAACCTGTAACGACCAGCATCAGGTGTAAGCATTTGAAACTATACGTAAAGCAGTAGGTTCAGAAATTAGAAACTAAAGGGGGTGTTTGGATTGGTGATCTAAAGTTTTGAGATACCGAATAACATTGCATTCAAGAATTCTGTAAGTGACGCATTTCAAACTCGTTTTTAAACCATCAACATTAAAAACTGATTATTCTTCCTAAAATATTTAGAAAAAGAAAACAGAATCTAATTATCCGAGCATAAAAAACTTAAGTTACCTTGTACATCTTAGGCTGTGTAAACGATGGTTCGTCAATTTCATTATGTCCAAACCGACGATAACAAATAATATCAACCACAACATCCGAATGAAACGTCTGGCGCCACTCAGCTGCCAGCTCACAAGCGTGAACAACCGCTTCCACGTCATCACCATTAACATGGAAAATTGGAGCATTCAAAGCTTTAGCAACATCCGTACAATACTGTGAAGACCTTCCCGATGTTGGATCAGTAGTAAAAGCAACTTGGTTATTCACCACAATATGAATAGTCCCACCCGTTGTATAATTTGGAAGTGCACTAAGATGCAAAGTCTCGTAAACAACACCCTGACCCGCAAAACTACCGTCACCGTGAATCAAGATACTCAAGTTTTTTGTTCTATCGACGTCATTTGAATAGTATTGTTTGGCTCGGGTTTTACCGACCACAACGGGGTCCACAGCTTCCAGATGACTCGGGTTGGCAACTAGAGATAAATGGATTTGTTTACCGCCTCTTGTGGGCCGATCATAAGAAGTTCCAAGATGATATTTTACATCACCGGTTCCTGTATACAACCCGACTTCTTCAATGGGCCTGATCCCCCCACTAAACTCGCTGAAAATTTGTCGTAGCGGTTTCCTAACAACGTTACCCAAAACATTCAATCTTCCTCTGTGTGACATACCGATCACGATGCTTTCAACACCGAGATCTGCAGACCGGTCAAACATCTCTTTCATTCCAGGGATTAAAGTCTCACCACCTTCCAGCCCGAACCGTTTAGCAGCAGTCCATTTCGTGGCCAAGAAATTCTCGAACTGTGTACTCCAAATGAGCCTGTCTAGTATAACCTCGCGCCGTTGACTGTTATATGCTGTCTTAGTTGGAGTCTCGATTCTGTCACGTAGCCAATTACATTGCTCTCGATCAGCAATATGCATGTATTCAAACCCAATACTTCCACAATAAGCTTGCTCGAGTCTTGTTAAGATTGACCTTAGCGTCTGAACAGGTCGGTTTTCGGACAAGAAACCAGACATCCGCCATACCCCGAGGAAAAACTCACGGTCTAAATCAGCTTCACTGAAACCATATAAAGCAGGATCTAAATCATCAGGAATTTCCCGTTGTTCCAAACCTAGCGGGTCTAGCTTCGCTTTCATGTGACCGTAAACTTGGTAAGCTCTCACAAGCAATAACAAACGCATACTCTCCTGTATGGTTTGACCAGATATTCCAGGTGACGTGGCAGCCTGCCCCACAAAGTTTTTGAAGAAATTGTCCCATGACTCATCGACACTGTTTGAGTCGGCTTCCCATGCTCTTTGAAGCTCTTCAAGGTAGACACTGCTAGTACCATCTAGGAAACTGTCGGTTAACCGTGAGAGTGGGACCGCACGTGGGATGGGTGCGGATTGTGCTTTTGATTTAAATACTGTTGTGTGAAATTGTCGAGTTCCTGAAGGAAGGACGCGTGCCCTTGATGTGTACGATCCGGTTTGCGATACTGTTCTCCTTATTGCTAGTTTAGCCACACTACACCCGGCTCTAAACCACGTCATTTTGTTATAGAAGCTTTAAGATATCCCTCTTTGCGACTGATCTCAAACCCTTCAGAAACAAAACACAAAATTATTACATTCAATAAGCTAAGAAGTAAGTTCTTCAAAATACGAGTTTTTAATCTAAACATGGTACATTATCTTAACAACTTGAACAACTATACATAAACAAAAGAAAAAGACCCGTACTATCTGTTTCGGTAAATAAGGTGTTTGGGATTGCTTATTAACACCCCTAATACGCCAGTACTAGCCAACTCACAAACAGCTTATTTCACGCACGAGCAATCACTTAATCACCTCAAACTCCTTTGTAGTCCTCCATAAAAAAGTCCAATAAGCTCAGCATGTTTTTAAATTATAAATATCCAAGAATCTCTCTAACATGGTGCTTGGTAAAGCGTATTTTTGGGCTTATGAGCTTATTTGACTATGTTTATATTAAATAAGCCCATTTTTCTGGCTTATGAGCTTATTTGAGTTAAACATGAGAAATAAGCCAGAAAATGTGGGCCAATGAATATACGCCGAATCAAATAAGCTCATAGCACATATACACCTACATATAGATACAGTAGAAAAGGTCTTTCTGGTAGGGCCTAGCGGCATGACAGTCTACATCCTAGGTCCCCCTTCGTGTGCCTTAATTAAACACTCCAAACACACCGACACGACTAAAGCCTAAAACCTTTTAAACCACAAAACACCCCTAGCAGTCCAAACTTAGCACTCCTATGCCATAATCAAACACTCAATAATTAATACATCACCTTTTCACCTAAAATTTGTTTTCGGCTTATATAGCCGGCTTCTGTCTTATTTGGTTTTGAGGTTATGTTTTGCAATCTCACTTTTTGTTGCTTATTTTGAAATTATACAGTACAAGTTTATTATGATATAATATAAGCTATAAAAAATGAGCTTGCGAAACATAACCTCAAAACCAAATAAGACATAAGCCGGGTATATAAAGGGGTGTTTGGTTTGGCTTATATAACGTAAGCCCATATCGGTTTATATAACATAAGCTCCAATTCTGTGGCTTATTTGGAGACTTTTCGGCTTATATAAGTTTGTTATGATATAATAAACTTATATAAACCCATAAGTCTCAAAATAAGCCACAAAATTGAGGCTTACGTTATATAAGTTGTTTATACCATAATAAACTTAGATAAGCACACAAGTCTACAAATAAGACACCAAATTGAGGCTTATATTATATAAGCTAAATCAAACAGCCCCTTATTATGATATAATAATAATGAACTTATATAATCCCGAAAGCTTCAAAATAGGCTATAAAAAAAGCGAGCTTGCGAAACAGAACCTCAAAACCAAATAACATATAAGCCGGCTATATAAGCCGAAAACATAGATTCGAAACCGCAGACACCATAGGCGAAAACTTATATCTAGTATTCATTAAATCAATAAAAAAATATCAGTTTTTCACCTTATAAAAAAAAACATAAAAAGAAACAGTAAACATTCAAAACGAAGCCCTAGATCCGAAAAAAAAAAGGTACCTAAATAGTAATAAGCAGAGATTCGTGAACTTAAACTATAATAATAAAAAAAACATCAGTTTATCACCTTTTAATGTATGAAGATCGATCGGTGAGTGTTGTTAGTGATTCATTGTGTGGGTTGAAATTTAATTTATTTAGGATTTAGGACAAGAAACAAAACCTAATGAAGGTGGCTGGGCTGGCTGCGTAACATAACATTTGGTCGGTCGGTCTTGGAACTTTCTTCTTCTAGAAATTAAGGTAACACAAATGTTACATTTTACCCCCTTTTGCTTTCATTTGTTTCACATCACATTCCTTTTCTTTCTCAGTTTTTCTTTATAAAACTTAAGATGTTGTTTGGTTAAAGATTTTAAAATGGGTTAATATACACGCAGGTTACTAAAGTTTGGCCAAAGTAACGATTTTGTTACTAAAGTTTAAAACCTTACACTTAGGTTACTAATGTATTGTTTACCTGAACTTCAAGTTACCCATAATGTTTTTTACCCGTAGTTATAAGTTGCATGTCTACGTGGACTCCAACATACGTTTTCGTCAGTAGACTTACGTTTTCGTCAGTAAAAGTAAATTTACGTTTTCGTCAGTAAACTTACGTTTTGGTCAGTAAACTTACATTTTCGTCAGCTAACTTTCGTTTACGTCAGTAAACTTTTGTTTTCGTTAGTAAACTTACGTTTTCGTCAGTAAACTAACTTTTTCGTCAATAAACTTACGTTTTCAACTGTAATTTTATGTTTTCGTCAGTAAACTTACCTTCTGGTTAGTAAATTTACGTTTTCGTCAGTAAATTTACGTTTTTGTCAGTAAATTTACGTTTTCGTCAATAAATTTACATTTTCCTCAGTATTTTTACGCTTTCGTCAGTAAATTTACGTTTTCGTCAGTGAACTTACGTAAAAGTACTGACTAAAACGTAAAATACTGATGAAAACGTAAGTTTACAGACTAAAACGTAAAATTAATGACGAAAACGTAAAAATACTGATGAAAACGTAAGTTTACTGACGAAAATGTAAAATACTGATGAAAACATAAGTTTACTGACGAAAATATAAAATTACTGACGAAAATGTTAGTTTATTGACGAAAAAGTAAGTCTACTAACCAAAACGTAAGTTTATTGACGGAAACTTAAATTTACTGACGAAATAGTAAAATTACTGACGAAAAAGTAAATTTACTCACGAAAACTTAAAATTACTCACGAAAACGTAAAAGTACGAACAAAAACGAAAAAAAAAACTGACCAAAACGTAAAGGGTTAATATACACGCAGGTTACTAAAGTTTGGCCAAAGTAACGATTTTGTTACTAAAGTTTGGCTAAAAAATAGAAATGGGGCCCACCAACCGGTTGCTTAACCGGTAACCCTTCCACTAAGTAATGGGGGGATAGTTTTTATGAACGTTTAATAACAAATAAACTACACCCGTATACATTAGCAACCTAAGTGTAAGGTTTTAAACTTTAGTAACAAAATCGTTATTTTGACCAAACTTTAGTAACCTCCTTGTATATTAACCCTTTTAAAATTTTGGAATTCTAGATTTTAATAAACTAAAATTTTTTATAATTCAAAAAATTTATATAAACTTTTATATAATTTTTATATTTCTTTTTTATATAAGTAAAAATCGAATAAATATTTTTTATAAATTTTTCTAAAAATTTCTAAATTTTCTATTTAAATATGTAAAATTTGGATTGTTCATTTTTTATATAAATTTTATATATTTTTTACATAAATTTTATTTTTCTGTTTAAAGGAATAAAAACCGAATAAACGATTTTTATGATTTTGTATAAATTTTATTAATTTTAATTTAAGCGAGTAAAAACCATAATAAAAACCACTAGAAAAAATGTTTATAAATATAGTTGTCAAGTAAAAATAAATTCTTTACTTATTGGAGGAACTTTAATTTTCCTCTTTTTGTCAATTCGAAGAATTCTTGATTTTTTCGTTTGTTATATCAAACATAATATTTGAACGAAATTGAAATTAAAATGTCATGAATATCTTCCAATATCTCTCAACCAAACACCCCCCCCCCCCCCCCCCCCCCCCTAAATTTTATAAAGCTTACTTTATGTAGCTTAATTTGAAACTTTTCGGTTTATATTATTTTGTTATAACATAATGACTTTATATAAGCTCGCAAATCTTTAAAAAAAAATGAGCTTATAAAACATCAGCTCGAAGGAAAATAAATTACAAATAGGTTAAGATTTAAAATGCAATAAAAACTTTGACTTTTTAGATTTGTCAATGGCTTTTACCAAATTAGTGTCATCCTCAAGCTATTTGCTAAAAAAGTCTTTTAAAATAAGAATCTTACATTTAACTTATAATATAAGTTTTACTCCACTCACCAAAGTATATTGTATCATCTACATATTGAAGATGAAACACGATAATCCTATTCCTCCTAATCCTAACTCCTTTGAAGATGCATTTATCAACCGCCTCTTTAATAATAGCATTCAAACATTTTGTTGCTAAAATGAAAAGAAAGGGTGATAATAGATCGCCTTGTCTAACAACCCTTTCTAAATTAAATCCTTCTCTTGGCGACCCGTTAACTAAAATAGACATAGTGGCCGAATGTAGACAGCTCTCAACCCATTCGCACTGCTTAACCCCAAAAGTCATTCTTTTCATTATGTCTAATAGAAACTTCCAATTTAAACTGTCATATGCTTTTTCAAAATTCACCTTAAAAATAAAATCTTTCTCTTTTCTTTTTTTCAAATCTTCGATCGACTCGTTTGCGATTAAAATTCCATCAGGAATCTATCTTTTATAAATGTGTTAAACGAACGTAAACGGACGTAAAAGAATGTAAACAATCATAAATAAACGTAAACGATCGTAAACGAGATAATCTTTGAAATATTTAATATATAGTTGTAATTATTTTTAGGGATATTTGGAATACTTAATACATAATTTATTAACTTCTTTACAATATTTAGGATATTAATCGAACAAAAATAATCGAGTGTAAACAAACAAATTAATTGAACGGATATAATCGAATGAACATAATTCACCGTTCACGAACACAAATGAATAGACGGGTTGTTTGTTTATGTTTGTTCGTTTAAATAAACGGATCAAAAATCTTGTTCGTGTTCATTCATTTATTAAATAAATAAACATAAACGAGTTTCTGGTTGAACAATCGACGAACGATTTGTTAAACGTTCGGTTCAGTTTGTTTACAGCCCTAGCTTATAACACGTTACACTACGCAGTACGATTTGTTAAACGATTTTTCTAACTTGTGTTTCTTTCAAGATGTTAGTGACAATTAAATATTGTTCAAGAATCTTTGTATAATTGAACGAAACGATGAGGGGTAAAATATAACTTTTTTGAATATGTCGAGGTTGTTTTCTTGCAGGATGCGATGAATTGACCATCTTAAAAAATAAAACCATGTCATTGTCATGCGTGATTGAAATGTATAACTTTTTCAATATAAAAAAACAAAATAAATTAAGGGTCCGATTTGGCAAGAAATTTTCATATTTTTGTAAGAGCATACGGTATGATTGAGCCGTCGTGCTCGTGTCGTGGGCAAAAAGTGATACCACGTCACTTTTTACTCTCACGACACCAAAACTCCTCACGATGGCTCAACCCTCCTCCCTGGTTAACACGAGAATTCTCGTGTCGTCGTCACCCACCACTTTTTTTTTTTCAATAATTAATTAACATAAACTTATATTTTCATTAATAAGAAAAAATACAATTACTAATAGAAAAAAAAACAACACGAAATTAAAAAACATAAAAAAATTACCGAATAAAAAAAACACGAATACGAAAATAAACTTAAAAAATTAAAATATTTTGCACGCGCCTCGTCTTTGAGCTTCTCGACCCTCGCCACGTCTTGTGGACTTAATCCGGTAGTGTCGTATCATTTTCCCCTTCCAACGGTCAAAAAGTGTTAAAAAAAATTCTGTTACCCCCAACGGTAACATTTTCAAATTTTCAAAAAAAATTAAAAACATTAAAAAAAAACCCATAACGCGACCCATGGCGCGAGCCACGGTGTGGTTGGCTGCGCCGTGGCCATGGCGTCGGCTGGTAGTAGCCAGCCCAAACTCGACGACGCGAGCCACGGTGTGGTTGGCGCCGCCGTGGCCTCGCGCCATCGTGGCTAGCCCACTGGCCAGCTACCATACCGTGTCCTCTAAGAGTAGTTAGTTTTTTGTTTAAAAAAATACTCTTACCGTCTCATAATTATTATTTATCGACAAAAAATACGTAATTTAATAAAACATCAATTTTCAGGTTTCTCTCTCTTACTTTTTATACAATGACAGTTTTACCCTTAACCTAATAATTTACAACTCCTTTATAGTTTTTAATAAGCCCTTCAAGTGGGGTGATATGGTAAACTTAAGCTGCATTCCTTATCTCCTTATAGAAGTGGACAATTAATTTGGGACGTCCCAAAATATTAATGTGGACAATAATTTTGAGATGAGGGAGTAATTTTTAAAAAAATAACTAGCTTTATTTGGTACAATAACTTTTTGGAGCTGCTAGTTTTTTTATTTTAAACAAGTAGTTTTTAAATAAAAAGCTGATTAATACAGGTTATTAAATAACTAACTCTGTAAAAGCTGTAAATTACTGATATACATACTAAACAAATTATAATTTATCTAAATATGTCCTTTTAAGTCATTTTATATCTTTATTTTACAGTTAATAGCTAATTTACCTAACACTTTTATTAAAAAACAATACATCTTATAGCTAATGTTAACAACTTTATAATTAACAGCTTACAAAAAAAAATTAAATTTTTTCTTAAAAAAAATAAAAAAAAATTAACAGCTTACAACTTACAGTAAACAGCTTAAACCACTCAAGGGTGACCTAGTGGCAAAAAGATTTATGGCTGTCACTCCAAAGTGTGTGAAGTCTCAAGTTCAATTCTCAATAGGTGCAAACAACCTTGAAGTGGCCACGCCAACCTCCTGAAAAGGGAGGGCTTTACCTGGTTTTAGTCTTTGTGGCGGTGGGCTCAACCCCCGTGGATTAGTCGGCCAATGAGTCGGAAATCACGGTTACAAAAAAATAAAAAATTAACAGCTTACAACTTACAGTAAACAACTTACAACTATATTTACCAAACATAACCTAAGTGAATATAAGTAGAAGTTTACAATGTTTGGTTTCACGTCAAACAAATCGAAAAATGAATTAGTCTGAAACCGAATAAATTCATATCAAAAATTTTAACTGCCATATGATTTGGATTGAAACCGAACCAACGTATTTAACTAGTGTTTCGTTTTGTTATGGTTTAATAAAAAATAAAACCAAATCAAATCAAAAAAATCAAATAACTCTGTAAACATGAAAATTTGAACTATGTATACATAGATTCTATTTTATTATCTTAAGTAATTATCTTTCAAATTAATCACTAATCGGATTAAACAATGATGTATATTCCGAGCAATTGAGCAAGAGTTTCCCTACTTGATTCATTTAAATTCTCATATGGGAGCAAGTTTGAAGTTTCACTCGTATTTGGATGCGTGAAGATGAACTATTCAAGTTAATGAAAAATCCTGAAGACTTCTTCAAAGAAATTTTTAACTTATTTCGCTTCTATCTGTTAATTTCTAAACTCTTTAGATTTCTTTTAAAAGAAGTTTCAATTTACTTGAACATTTTTAAGAGCTTATAAATTTTTTTATTTTTACTAAAAAAATTAGATTTTTTTTTGTGACTTCTAAATTATATTTGAAGTTTACTTGAATTTGGTTTTATTGATTTAAACCAAAACCATGCATAATTTTAACTTAATTTATGATTTGATTTTATCGATACTATAATTTGTTTGATTTAATTTTAATTAAAATTAAAAATTTCAAAATCAATTAACTCAAACCATATAACCCACAAACCCAAAATAGAACCTATCAACACCCCTAACTCTAACTTACTGACATAGCTTTTGGTATACCATAATCAACGCAGGAATGAAAAATACAATTACAATGTAATGAACAAATGTTGTTTGTTTACATTTATAGAATCTAATGATTCATTACAAGTAATGACTCATTACACCAAAACGTTTATTAGGGGCCTCCTAGTTTTCTTTTTTTAGTACGTCTTGTAATGGAATCAAAATTACATAAAACTCCATCATTAATTAACCACATTAAAGAAACTTTTTATCATTCATAGGTATTTTAGTGTTTTTATTATGATTCTATTACATCTAATCATACAAACCAAACAAGACAAATATGTGTAATGAATAATTACATTATCTTACTTATTTTATTACATCATTTATTTCATTCATTTGATTTCTACAAATAATATTCCAAATCCACCATCTGAAACTCCACCCTCTAAAACTCCACCAACTCAAACAACCGGTCCTCAAAAGGTATTGTAACGTTTATTGATTTGTTATTATTCTGTATTTGTCGAATTCTGCTATTTTGAATTGTGGATTTTGTCCGGAAAAAGTTCCAGAAAAAATCTGGAAACTGCAAAACAACCCAATTTTTTTTAGCCCCCAGGTACACCTAGGGACGACTTAGTCGTCCCTAGGATATTAATTTTTCTCCAGGTTTTAATCCTAGGGACGACTTAGTCGTCCCTAGGTTTCAATAAAGCCCAGGTGTCAAAACCTGGGGACGACTTAGTCGTCCCTAGGTTTTGAAAACCTGGGCATTATTGAAACCTAGGGACGACTAAGTCGTCCCTAGGATAATAAATAATATTTTTTTATTTTCTGAAAATGTTTTTATTAATATTTATAAATAAGATTTTATTAAAAATAATAAAAAAAAGAATTTTTAAGAAAATTTTTAAAAAGATTATTTTTATTAATAACCTAGGGACGACTTTGTCGACCCTAGGTTTCAAAGACAAGTCGTCCCTAGGTTTGTCAATTTTTTCAACGTAGTGGGTAGTGGGACCCACAAAGTCGTCCCTAGGTTACATAGGGGTGTTCGTCCCTAAGATTCTAGAGACGAGTTTTTAGGCACTAACTCCTAGGGTCGACTTAGTCGTCCCTAGGAGTTTAGGGTCGAAACAGGCCCTACCTAGGGACGAATAAGTCGTCCCTAGGCTTAAGAATTGTTGTAGTGAAATCGGCAATCGGTTTTTGTCGAACGTTGTCTTTTTTAATCAGTTTAACAACCATTTTTTTAGGTTTCTTCAAATGTGTGTGGAGCTGAACAAGTCTTTTGATTATTTGTTAATTTAAAATTAATTTTAAATTTTAAAAATAAAATGTAAGAATATTTATAGAGTGAGGTATATAATTTTATTTAAAATATAAATAAATTATATTTAAAATTAAACGGTCGATTTTTTTAATACATAAACCGACGGTTGAATTTACATTTCCTTTGTCTTTTACTTCGCCAGTCAACTGGCGAAGAAGTCATTTGGCGAGGTTTTACGGTATGGCGACGAGGGGTGGCGAGGAAGTGACGAAGGCCACATCAGACTGGCGAAAGAGATGCGTTGTCATACACAACGCTCTTATAAACATGAGCAAAGCTCGTACACATAGTGTTGTATGATCCTATATTCAATTGAATCGACGAAAAATATTGGGTTTTTATTGATTAGCTGTAGTTGTTAAGTTCTATATCTATAAAATTATAACAAAACTTTGTAAAAAAATTAACTTATAATCTAAATCTAAAATTGTAGTAGTAATAGAATAAAATAAAACAACATTATTTGACATTTTAAGTATATAATATTTTTGTTTGATTTAAAAAAAATCATGATTCTTTCGAGTTTATCAAACCGGATTTAGCCAAATTAAAAAAAAACTAATAATTCGATATTGTTTCAAACAAGAAAAATCCAGTCACATCCACCTCGATTAAAAAACCAAACTAATACGTAGTACTTATACCAGTAACTAGGGCTGAGCATCGGTTTAGGACCGGATTGGACCGGATCGAGGACCGAAATGGTCCGGTCCTCGGTTCGGTCCGATCCTATTAGACATAATCGACAAGATTTTGATAAGACCGAACCAGACAGACCGGACCGAGGACCAAATTCATCCAAAACCCTGGACCGAAGACCGGACTAAAATTGTTCGGTCCGGTTCAGTTCAATCCGATCCGATCCGATTTTCCGATCCAGATCAATTTTGGGTATACCGTAGTCAACCCTACCATTAACAACAAATGTTTTTACAATATTTGTTCTTTCCTGAAACCCGACAGTGACACTAAATCCCTAAACAAAGGTAACCTTACATTGGCTACTGCTGTTCCAAATCAATGCCGGTTATTGCTGTGGATGAACCATCAAAAGGGATTCGAATTCAAGGCCGTGCGGTGATGAAATCTAGTGTTTCAGATGATTTTTTTAGCACAACAACATGTGATATTGGTATTGGTGCTAGCATCGAGACAAAATTCGTAAACCATGGCAAGTTTTTTATGTATCAAACTCTAAGGGGCCGTTTGGTTCAAGATTTTAAAATTCTGGAATTCTAATATCATAATAAATTAAAATTATCAAGAATTTAAAACTCTAGAATTTAAAATGCCTAATCCTGTTTGTTTGACAGAAATTTATAATATTTTGAACTCTTGAATTTGTATTAAGACAATTAACGAATAAATATTTTTTATAAAAAATTTATTGAAAAATTAAAAATCGAATTTTAACTTTTTATATATATTTTATAAAAAAAATTTATATAGTTTTTTATAAATAAATTATATAAATTTTATAAAAAAATTATATAAATTTTATAAAAAAATTATAAAAATTTTATATAAATTTTATAAAAAAAATTCAATGAACTTTATAAAAACTTATATAAATTATTTTAAAAAAAATTATAAATTTTATAAAAAATTTCAATAATTTTTTTATAGAATTTATATAAATTTTGTAAAAAATTCCTATAAATTTTATTAAAAATTTCTATAAATTTTATCAAAAAATTCTATAAATTTTTAATATAAAATTTATTTTTTCTATTTAAAAGAGTAAAAAATGAAAAAATAATTTTTAAAAATTTTATAATTTTTTATATAAACATAAATACCCGAATAAAAATAATTAGAAAAAAAGTTTATAAAATAAAATTTTCAAGTAAATTAAAATTCCTCACTTTTTGGAGTAATTTCAATATCCTTCATTTTGGGAATTCGGGGAATTTAAAATTCCTTCGTTAGTCATACCAAACACAATATTTGGGGGAAATTAAAATGTCAAAATTTTGAATATCCTCCAATATCCTCCAATATGCCCCAACCAAACGGCACCTAATATACTTGAAAAATATAGTTAGGTAATGGGTCAAAACAGTGAGTTTTTGTATTACAGTAGTTGACAAAAGTCTTTTTGTCCCAAAGTATACTGTCAAAAAATAGATCCTCCATAAACAACTAATAGATCAAATATGGTTATATAAGTTATAATTTTGTTCGAGGATTCCCTAGAATTCGAACAAAATCGTTTAGGATGCTACGTGCATAAAAAAATGCATTCCGAGGACTTTCGATGCCTCTGATGTTTTTGACCCAGATCATTTTAGTTTTCTTTTTTTACCCGTTCGACCGGTTATCGATAAAACATACCCGTTCGACCAAGTATAAGTCAAACCTAGTATCCTTTTATGTCTATATGTCATGAAAATTTATGACCTAAATTTTGTGTCTTTGTACAAGCAGGCCTACTTTGCTGGAATCAGTCAAGGTTACGGTGGGTCGACTGTAAAAACTCAGATAATAGAATCAAAACCCGAGCATCCGTTTTAAGGTTTCATTATTTCTATCTCTCAAGTACTTTTCTTTGTGTTTCATACAATTTGTTAAAAGAGGGTCACATAGGAACAATAATTTGTTTTGCCGCAAAATGGCAAATGTTTAAGGTATAATGAGCAAAAAAAAAAGGAATTTTTCTTGAATGATAGAAGTTTCTGACATACAGAAATAAATACATTTAGTGAACACTAAACGTTGAAATCTTGATAAGACAGAGGATCGACAGATTTTTGCAATGATAAACAATTGATTCGCTTGTTTTTGCAGTAGGAATGCTACATATGAAAGCTTACTATGCACCAGTAAAAACTTCTCGAAGTCAATTCCTCTCTCTGTAAGTCTCGAGTTTTCATTTTCTTCAAGCTTATAGTTACGGTTGACGAAAGAGGCACGTATGGCTGGTTAAACGGGTGCGGTTCAAATTGTGTTACGTTTGGTACATGCTGTGTTGTTGACCCCAAAAACTTCCCATCCAAAATGATTAAAAAAGTTGTATTAGTTCAACTAAAGACTAATTAGTAGAGCAAAATCGACCCATTGACAAGTAAATAGGGTCAAAACTACAGCTTTTACTTATCTATATTCAGTTCATGCACTTCATGTAATCATCTGAATCTACGACTAACTTGCAATTTAGGAAATGGTTGGATTGTTGGTGGAGATATGGGAGCATGAAGGATTGTATGATTAAACTACATCAATGCCAGAAACGTGTCAATTCTTCGTTAGTCTCAAGTCTGTATGTATATAGCATTTCCAAGAATGTTAATCCTGTTTGTATCTGGTATCAAACTCATAGCAATTTCACGTATTTAGCATACAAAGTTGCTACCATCATATCATCAATCATTTGCATATACAGCAGTTTATTTCAGTGTTGCAAACTTATGGAAATTTGTGACATGATTATCTCACGAATACCGCTATGTCAAAAGTCCTTTGGTTGTATACCAACAACATACCCAACTCCGGTGGGTCGGGGCAGGGGAAGGTAGAATGTATACGGATTCTACCCATATCGCGAGTTATTGACTCAAGTGTTTGCGGTTTAACCGGGGTGTCCCATGACCTTTTCGACCCTATTTTCCTGGCCACTCCTCAAATCTGTACCTAGCTAGGTTTGTAACGTAAGTTTAAGTGTTTAACTAACGAATGATGTAAGGTATCAATAGTTTCAGATAAGGTATGAGAAAGTTTAAACTATAGAATTATATTTTACCTTTTACTCTTTTCACAAAAAATAAATTATTAAGGTTGGATGGCACATAACCAATGTTTTAAAACCCGGTTTTCTAGTCGACCCGTTTTAGTGGCCGGTTCAGTGGGTCACCGGTTCAACCGCCGGTTTAAACCGGGTTTGCATCAACATAGAAATGTCACCTACTCTGTCTATTTAGTTTCTAGTAAAAAAAGGAATTTAATATCAAACCAATAAAAAAAAAAAAAAAAAAAAGACAATCAACTAAGCTAGTTGTAGTGTATTTATAAAAGGGAAGGATAAAAGCCACTTCTACTAGCACAAACTGTGTACTCTGTATTTGCCACAAGTGGGGGTCACATCAAATCACGTGGCTAGGCTTTGGCCTTCACTTTAAAACTAGACTTCTAATATATATTTCTTCTCCAATTCCATGTTTTGACCTTTAAACAAGATATAAAGCCTAAATCCTTTCATGCGAACATACAGATCCCCACTGATGCTTTGAGTACTTTGTAGCATCACGTAACCTCATTTTCATCCCTTACACACACCGGATATCATTTACATCCCAACAAATACGTATCCTACTGGAGCTCCAATACATCGATCAAAACACAAGATTAGGATGAGTATGTATCAGCTAAACATGGAACTTGACCAGTTACATTCTAATGCAGATCCATTCTCTTTTTCTTCTTTCATATGTGTTGAACCGGCCGGTTTCTGGTTCGACGGTTTAACCGGGTCGACCGAAACCCGCCGGTTCAAACTGGTTCGGTTTTTAGTATAATCCCGGCTCATAACGGCCCGGACATTAATCCGGTTCCCGGTTCAACCGGTTAAACCGGCCGGGTTGAACCGGTTTTTAAAACATTGCACATAACTACGTCGATTTATCTTCTTTTATATAATAAATGAATTAGATTTTTGAGAGTTTAAGTGAAAAGTGGAGGTTGAAGAAAATATAATTTGACTAATCAAATGATTTGATTTTGACACATAAGTAAAATTAAACAATATGATTGGCACAGAAAAGTAAAAATTGAATGAAATTTAGTCAAAATAAAATATTTTGGTGGAAGAATTTGATGAAAACACTAAAAGATATATGTGTCAAATTTATGAAAATAAAAACTTAAAAAAGGAGGAGAGGATTAATTAAAACTTTAATGGTTGAATTTTAAATAAATTAGATAGACTTAAGTGTAAACCTATATTTTTCTATATTTTTTAGGAACTTTATAAAATAAACAAAATACCCCTTAAGCTTTATATCATTTAGATTTTATATTTTAAAAATACAACATATATGTAATATTAAAGAGTTAACAAATCACATGATCATTAATATTCGAATAAAAACCACAAATTACTGTTTATTTATATTTTGACACTTAATAAAATCAAATAATACAATCTACGTAAATTATTATTAACATGAATATAAATAGGAAAATGAATGCAAGACCTCAGACATCGGTGTTAGATGGAAATAAATAGGCGAGATTCTACATATTACAACAACATATATTTTTCAAGGTCGGTATGTGTTATTAAACAAGAAATGTCTATAAAAAGATAGCTAAAATTTCATTTAAACAAATTCAAATCTTTTATGCAATAAATATTTATATAAAATATCAATTATTTATCCAAAAAAATATCAATTAATATTATTACATAATGAAAAATCAGGTAAAAATATATATAAGTACATAAAATCGCAATAACGAAATTATTACCTTATTTTATGTTCAAGTCCCGTGCGTGCACGGATATTAAAACTAGCCCTCCGTCCCAATTTACTAGTCCACTTAGGATTTTTCAAGTCTTTATTCTTTAACTTTGAATATAAATTAAAATTTTTGTGTTATATAATATTTAATAAAAATTATATCAATAAACATATATTTAAAACTCAATTCATTCATATATTTTTCATGAAATATTACATAACACAAAAAATTTAATTCAAGGTCAAAGTCGATAAGGAAAGACTTAAAAAGTCAAAAGTGGACAAGTAAATTGGGACGGATGGAGCATATAATAAAAGAATTAGATTATTTGAGAATTTTAGTAAAAAGTGAAAGTTGTAGAAAAAACAATTAGACCAATCAAATGACTTGATTTTGACACATAAGCAAAATTAAGTAATGTGATTGGTGGAAAAAAGTCAAAATTAAATTCAATTTAGTCAAAATTAAAAAATTTTGTGGAGGAATTTGATAAAAACAAACAAAGATATGTGTGTTAAATTTGTGAAAATAAAAACTTAAAAAAAGAGGAGGGGATAATTTAAACTTTAGTGGTTGAATTTTAATAAATTATATGAACTTAAATGTAAACTTATAATTTTTCATATTTTTTAATAACTTTATAAAATAAACAAAATACCCCCTTAAACTTTATATTTTTAAAATACAACATATATGTTATATTAAAAAAACAACAAATCACATGATTATAAATATTCAAATAAAAACACATTTTATTGTCTATTTCTATTTTGACATTTAATAAAAACAACAATACAATCTACGTAAATTATTATTAACATGAATATAAATATCAAAATAAACGCACGACCTTAGACAGCGATGTGAGATGAATAAATATACGGGATTTTACATAATACAACAATATATATTTTTAAAAGTTGTTATGTGTTACTAAACACATAATGTCTAGAAAATGATAGTTAATATATCAGTTAACAAAGTCAAATTCTTTGTGCAATAAATATTTATACAAAATATCAATTAATATTATCATAGAATGAAGAATCATGTAAAACTCGTGGGTCTATGCCTATCGTAACTATTTAAGTATTAAATTTTCATGTTGTTTATAACATAATATGGAGTATTATGTTATAAATCGTGTACGTGTAAGGTTAATGTAAATAGTTTCTTGATTAATAATTAAGATATAGTTATTTAGAATAAAAATATCGAAAGTAAAAAGTGTATGAAATTAAAAAAATAAAAATTAAGATGAATTTATATTAATTTACACGATGCAATATAATCAAACATATAAATACTAGATGTAATTGAAAACATATATAATATTACATAAAATTACAATAACGAAATTATTACTTAATTTATTTTTTATGTTTAAGTCCCGTACGTACACAGACATTATAACTAGTAGTTTCATATCATATGATTACTAGCGCAAAGCGATGGTATTATATAGTAGCATTGATTTACATATGCACTTGTTTTACGTATAGGTGTTGTGGAGTAATGAGATCGAAGAAGTTAATGGTTTAAATAGTAATTATATGTTTACGTATAAGTGTTGTGGAGTAATGAGATCGAAGAAGTTAATGGTTTAAATAGTAATTATATGTTTAGGTATTTAGTGTAAGGTTATTTTCAGAACCAAATAAATGTACAGAACTGCGAGAACCACCTTTATACTCTTATCAATACATATGTATTTTCATTATTATGTTTAAATTGACATTTAATAATATTTTTATTTGTTATAGATCCGAGTATAATGAGCGATATTAAGAGTGCACATGTGTTTTTATATTATCCAACGAAAAAATTGTTATAATACATACAAGACAAATACATGTGCATCGTCCTAGGATACATGTTCCTAGTGACCTACGACAATGAAAATTCATGTATTTCTACCTAATGAACTAACCCGATGAACATACATGTGCATTTTAAGAGTTAAAAAGTGGTTCTCGCAGTTCTGTACATTTATTTGGTTCTGAAAATAACCTCACCCTAGGTATTTAATAGGTTGCATTTTGCTTTTTTTCCTTTAATTTTTTAAGCTTTATAAAGCAAGTTAATGGTTTAAATAGTAATTATTAGTATATGTTTATGTTTGTTAAACTAGTAATAGTTTAATTTATAAAAGGGTTTGATATAATAGATGTAGCTGCAATTTTAACGTATTTTTATAAGGCTAAATGTTAATTGCTACAAAATGTTTTCTCAAAAAGCGTTGGAAAAATCGGTGTTTTTATAATTCTATAAATACTTTTAGAAGAGTTATTTTGGATACCATATTTTCCATGAATATAAGGACTTATTTCCATCTAATGGATAATATTAAATATATTTTATTTTTTATAATTGAAATATCATTTAAACCGTTAAGTGTTAAACGAAAATAATAATACCATCGCGACGAGCGTTTAATTATCTTTCTGCCAATATGCACTCTGATATACTTTCGAAGAAAAAAAATTCGTTTTTTTTCTTCTTGTTAAAATTATGATAATAACAGTGTTAATTCATATAAAACAAGATTTGTACCCATAATACCATAGTTCTAAATAGCTCGCTATAGCCCGCTTTGAGGCGCGCTAAAGCTTTAGGCTTGATGTCCGCGCTACGCAATAAGTCAAGGCGCGCTACGACATGAGGTGCGGTTATTTTTTTGAATTCAACTCCAAAAAATGAATACTATTACATGTAAGGAGAGTTTTATAGCTTTAATTATTATGTACAACACTTATTATGAACATAATATAAATTTAGTATTGAAATACATAAAACAAATAAATATTCTTATATGTTGTACCGCTATAAGCCACGCTATAAAAACGCTAAAGCTTCACCTTAGCCGCTAAAGCGTGTAGCTTGGACATGCCGCAACGCCACGTTTCACGCTATTTATAACCATGCATAATACTAAATGCTAGTATAAAAAAACAATCTGCTAAACACACTATAATAGAAGACTAACAAAAGAACAAGTGTCAATTAAACATAAAAAATATCGCCTACTTGGCAAGTGCCATTCAACATTCATTGCATGGTTAACAACATGATGATTAAAAACATAGTACTAATTACTAAACACTAGCATCTATTTATTGGTAGCTTTGAAGGTGCAAAAGCTAAGTAAACAAGTACACACATGATCACCACTGGAACAAAAAGAAACAGCGATGGAGGTGGTGGTAATGGTGGCAAAACCAACGGTAGAACCACCAAGAACACTGTGAAAACCATCGTCATTGCCATTACTTTTGAACCTAAACACCATGGAGATATCATCATCTGGGAGTTAGTGTCGTTAAAATGGTGTTTTTGGTTTAATGATGTGCTCAAAACCATCGTTTTTTTAGATGGTTTGTTTAGTGTTTTTGCATGGACTGTTTGTTGATGATGAGTCATAATTAGGGTTGGTGAGTTTTGATGAAATTTTACATGTAAAAAACTTGAATAAGTGAAAGATGAAATTTGGGAGAAAAGGAGTGTTTTATGACTGTTTTTTCTTTGTACACATATACTATATATACAAGTATATGTTATTTTTCTTTTTAAATTCTCATACTTATTTATAAAACATATTGACATATTATTTTAAAAATACTTGAAATTTCAAATTATAACATACTAAATCATTTCTACAATATAATAAACCATTTTTAGAATACTTGAAACATAGAATTATAAGAGAAAATGATTTATCCTCCTACTTCATGTGCCTATATATCCTCCTGCTTATATGATTTTGACAAATAGAATGATCAATAGATGAAATTAAGAAAAAGAATGAGTGGCTTACACATGTTTTAATTTGATGTGGGTTGGAGGATAAGTAGTAAGATATAGTAGGAAGATTTAACATTACTCACATATATTGCATAAAATATACGACACGTACTCTTCATTTTGTTCCATTATGACAAATGTATTATTTTATGTACTAATCTGACCAACAAACTTGTTAGTTTTGGGACAGTATCACCAATATGACCGGATCTATTTCCATGTCAATTTTTTATAACATGAAATGACTAATTTACCCTTATCCCCTTCATTTCAATTTATGACCGTATGTATTTTTACGTTTTTACAGTAGTTTTACGTTTTCGTTAGTAAGTTACATTTTTCGTCAGTAAATTTACGTTTTTTTTCAGTAAACTTACGTTTTTGTGAGTAATTTTAAATTTTTGTCAGTACTTTTACGTTTTCGTCAGTAATTTTACGTTTTCGTCAGTAACGTTACGTTTTCGCCAGTAAACTTATGTTTTGGTCATTAAACTTACGTTTTCATCAGTATTTTTATGTTTTCGTCAGTAAATTTACGTTTTCGTCAGTAAATTTACGTTTTCAACAGTACATTTACGTTTTCGTCAGTAACTTTATGTTTTCATCAGTAAATTTACGTTGTCGTCAATAATTTTACGTTTTATCAGTAAACTTACGTTTTCGTCAATATTTTACGTTTTCGTGAGTAAACTTACGTTTTCTTCAGTATTTTACGTTTTCGAGAGTAAACTTACGTTTTCATCAGTAAGCTTACATTTTCATCAGTATTCGTACGTTTTCTTCAACGTAAAATACTGACAAAAACGTAAAAATACTGATGAAAACGTAAATTTACTTACGAAAACGTAAGTTTACTGACGAAAACGTAAGTTCACTGGTGAAAACGTAAATTTACTGACGATATGTAAATTACTGACGTAAACGTAAAATTACTGACGAAAACGTAATATTACTGACGAAAACTTAAGTTTACTGACGAAAACGTAGAAATACTGATGAAAACGTAACTTTACTGACGAAAACGTAAGTTTGCTGACGAAAGCGTAACTTTACTGACGGAAACGTAAGTTTACTGACGAAAAGGTAAGTTCACTGACGAAAACGTAAATTTACTGATGATACGTAAATTACTGACGATAACATAAAAAACTGACGAGAACGTAAGTTTACTGACGAAAACGTAAGTTTACTAACGAAAACGTAAAATTACTGATGAAAACATAACTTTACTGACGAAAACGTAAGTTTACTGACGAAAGCGTAACTTTACTGACGAAGACGTAAGTTTACTGACGAAAACGTAAGTTCACTGACAATAACGTAAATTTACTGACGATACGTAAGTTACTAACGAAAACGTAAAATTACTGACGAAAACGTAACTTTACTGAAGAAAACGTAACTTTACTGAAGAAAACGTAAAATTACTGACGAAAATGTAAGTTTACTGACGAAAACGTAAGTTTACTGATGAAAACGTAACTTTACTGACGAAAACGTAAGTTTACTGACGAAAACGTAAGTTTACAGACGAAAACGTAAGTTTATTGACGAAAACGTAAGTTTACTGAAGAAAACGTTAGTTTACACCCAAAAACCGGTATAGCAGGTAACAAGTGACCACTATTGGTGATATTGTCCCAAAACTAACAAGTTCGTTGGTCAGATTAATACATAAAATAATACATTTTTTATAATGGAACAAAATGAAAAGTACGCGTCTATTTTATGGCTTTTACCCTTAAAATATCCTATCACCCCATTTTACAATTAAAGTAACACATGGTACAAGTATAAATACTTGAAAGTTTCAAGTTATAATACATAATGCTATTTGTACAAGCAAAATAAGCATACACACTAAAAGTAGAAAAATTAAAACACGTAATTATACTATTAAAACTACATATCACATTAAATTCTATAATTAAACATCCACTCACCTAATTTTACAACTAAAACAACACATACTACAAGTATTAATACATAATTAAAAATCAATTAAAGTTAAAAGTATAATTTAATACTCATATTAAAACTAATTAATACATAATAATTAATACATACTTGAAAATAAAATTACTTAATACTAATTAATTAACATAACTAATATACCTCATTATTTAAAAAAGCAACTATATATACACATTGTACACCAATTAAAAATATATATCTATAAGATCGTATGTATTTTGTCTACCTAAACTAATGGTGTGCATAGTTTTGAAAGCGAATCGGACCAACGAGTCACAATCATTTCAGCTAGCGAAAAAGCCGCCAGAATAAGAACCAAAGAGGCTTCATTGAAACTGATAAAAAAGCATTCACATACATAAATATGTACTATTTTTAACGACCCATAAATCTGTACTACTTAAAACAGAGATTGCACTATGTCTCCAAAATTTAAAATAGTACGCCTTTACAAGCTTTTGTGGTACAAACTTGTAAAACACAAAAACTCCATAAATTTATTTCTGTATTGATTGGGGAGCAACACACATTAAATGACACAGTTAATACAAATTAAAATGCAACATGTACACGTAATTATTGCTATAAACTATAATCTTTTTACATAAAAATAATTAAAATTATTCATAAATGTAAGTTTAATATTAAATGATTTTGAGTCATTCAATTTTTTATAATATTGCATATTCAAAAACACATATCGTCTATGTATATATTTTAGTACACATTTAATCAAAAACTAATCATAAATAGTACATATCAAAATAAGAGCATGAGCAATGCTTCAGTTTTCAATGACTTGAAGTATTAGTGACATTTAATGAAACAAAATTAATAGCAAAAGCTTGTAACAATGACTTGATACTTGTTAAGCTTTTCCAAAAAGCTTTTCAAAAATCTTTGGAAGAAATGGTGAAAACCTCCTCAAAAGACTTTTTATAATAGCAAAAAGCTATTCACCATTTGAAGCATAAAAGATGCTCTAAGAAGATTTTAAGGTTATTATAATATATGAAAACTGTACACATATAAACTACGAAAATTTTATATATTTACACGTTAAATAATATTATGACGAATGTTACAGAGAGATTAGCAAATACCTTTTTAGGATTTTTAATGCAATGATGTCTAAAAACGTTACTTGCGTTTTTTGATCTCGTTTTGTTTTGATTACGACAATATGTAAAAACAAGCATTTACGAAAACAATGAAAAACGAATTCTTGACTTCAAGTATTTTTCATTTCAACCATTATCATTTAAGGTATGAACAAACAAGTAATTATACTAATTAAGTGATCAAGGATTTAATCTTTTCTTAAAACTCACTTTTTATTAAGTGTGACAAAGTTATATTATTAAACTTTCTTTTTAAGAAAATGTTTTATTAAATTAATTATTTGAAAATTTGAAATTTGAAAATAGCATATTCTATCTTGGTTTGGAATATCCTTTCAGGATATTTTAATCCCCAGATTCGATCCAACCCACTAAAAGAAAAAAGGGAGCAGACTCTACGTCGGCGGTTCCTTAGCGCCTATGGCGGTTCCTTATCAATAAGGAACCGCGGGCTGCAATAAAGAACCGCGGGCAAATATAGCCGTTGGACATTTGTCTTATAAATAGTGGACCATTCTCAGACTTTCAATCCACCTCTTTTGCACATAAACTTTCAGATTCTTACATACTTCTTAAATCACTCAAATCCTTGATCATTTGTTTCATTACTACTTGTTCAGAAGTGAATCTTTCTCCTCCCATCTTTTCCTCTCAAAGTACAAAGAGAAGAACACTATCATTGTTGAAGTGTTGTGTGTACCTCAAAGATCCATTGAAGATCAAAACTTATTTATTCATTGTTGTGAAGATCCAAGTAGTTGTGTCTATGTGGAAGTTGTGTATGTATTAGGGTTAATACATAGTCCTCAAAGTATATTGGTGTAGATTGGTCATAGCTAATATTAGGGCTCGACTTTTAGCTTAGAGTCGGAAATTGGTTAAGCGACGTTGTGTATGGTTTCTCCACCTTAAGGAGCTTGTTGATTAGTGAACTCTCGAGTAAGGAGTACTCGAGGAGTGGAGTAGGAACGAGGAGTGAGCTTCGTTTCCGAACCACTATAAATCCTTGATGTTTGGTTTGATCTTTCCTTCCCTTATCTCTTTGCATTCTTTATTCTTTATACTTGTGATTATTAGTTTAGTTACATTCATTATTCTTTATACTTGTGATTATTAGTTAGTTGCACTATACCTTGTTCATATTGTGTATAATAAGTTTTCACATAAATACTCAAGCTTAAGTTTTTTGAAAAAGGATTTTTAAAACCAAACTTTAACAAGCAAATTTAAGAAACTATTCAACCCCCCCCCCCCCCATTCTAGTTCTACAATTGGTATCAGAGCGTGGTTGCTCAAAGCTTTTTAAAATATATTGTATTTTAAAACTTGAATCGATTTATGGAACCGGTTTGGCCAACCGACCGGGTTGGTGTGTGTGGGTCCCACGGCACCGAACCCGAAGGGGGTTTCGGTTTGGCCAACCGACCACCACCAAGACCATACGGTCTCGGTTGGTGTGTGTGGGTCCCACGGCAGCATCAAGGCACGGGGTACCCCGAGTTGGTTCGGGGTACGGTGTCGATTTCATGTCCGGTTCATTGTTTTTTGTCTAGATCCGGTTCATGGTGTATGTTTAGTTTTTTTTTTATGTTTATGATCTTATGTTAAAAATTAAATTAATAAAATGATATGATTAATTTAATAACATGACTTAGGTTATTTAATTATTAGTAATCATGAAATTAGTTAACCTAAGTATTTTTATATTTTAGACTTATAATTAATTAATTATTTAAAAACCATGACTATAATTAATTAATTAATATGACTTAGGTTATATTATTAATATATAATAATACATGTTTTAACCTAAGTATTTAACTTTATTTAATTAAAAACATGTTGTACTTTAATTAAATATTTTAACCTATAGTTTAATTTAATTACATGAAATAATTATTCAACTATACATTATATCATATGACTTAGAAAATAATCATGAAAACACTTAGGCTTATATACTTAGCTTATTTAACCAGCTTATTTCTAATTATGGAAACTTTCTATTTTTAGAAACTTAATTAAATAAGGCAGCTAATCTATTTATGGGAACCTTCTATTTTTAGAAACTTATTTATTTCAGGCAGCTAATCTATTTATGGAAACTTATTTAAATAAGGCAGCTGATCTATTTATGGAAACTTTCTATTTTTAGAAGCTTATCTATTTTAAGCAGTAAATCTATTTTTGGAAACTTTCTATTTTTGGAAACTTTCTATTTTTGGAAACTTTCTATTTTTGGAAACTTTTTATTTTTGGTAACTTTCTATTTTAGGAAACCTGCTATTTTTTGGAAAGTTACTTATTATTACACAATAAGTATAATAACACATGAAATACCATAGATACTTAATCAGATTAAACAAAATATAAGATAAACACAGTTTAAGGCTTTAAAACAGTAGAACATGGTAAGAACACATAAAATAAGCTAAGACATGACATAAAACCAACTACGTATTTAGTAAGCATATTATGTAGCACTAGTGATTCGGAGGTAGGATTTCTCTCAGTTCATCTTCTTCGTTCACTGGACATAAGGTACGGATTCCCGTCCTTTCAGTATGGACATTCTTTTCTTATTAGGATTTCCCCGTATGCAGACAACTGTTTTCCCGTAGTATAAGTTACGTGTTTGATTGCTTATGTTTAATTAAGATTACCTATAGCCATATACATGCATGACCAGTTTCACCTAGTTACGGAGGTACCATAACCATAACATTAGAGGCACTGATGTTATGACTTCACCACAGCGGAGTGATTGCTCGTGGCATCCCTTCAGCTTTTGGCCATTTATATTATATTTATCATGTGGGGCGTATGGGTGCATCCTAGTTACATGTTTTCAGTCAGGATTTCATGGTGAATGTGGTGTGTGCCTTGCATCCTTCACAAGGAGCTGATCCCTCCTACCCAGAACCAGTATATTAAATTAGAGGCAACCCCTCTAATTTGCATGATGAGGTCACCCCTCCAAGTATTCATGCACGGTGGATTTTCATGACCTATATTGGCTAATAGTAAAATATGTTAAACAGTTTTCATAAGATAAACATAAGGCTTTTCAAACTATAAAACCAGTTTTATGAACATGTTCCAGGACTTATACATTTCCGTTGCTATTAAGTCTCTATTATGTTTTAGTCACTTATATTATGTCTATATCCGTGCACTGAGCGTTTTGCTCAGCCGTTACTTTCCTTTCCATGTCCCAAAACGGCAGGTACCGTAGGAGAGACTCGAGCATTTGGAGGACGTGCATAGGATGGAAGCTGCTAGAGACTTCTTTTCCTTTTGCCTTCATATATTTATGCTTGTGTAGTCTTTCATTCATTTTCTTTGGCTTTATTATGTTTTGGGCTTATGTTTGGGAACCGATGTTTGATTTCGGTTATCCCTATGGTCATGTAATGTTTTATACATTTATCCTTGTATGCTTTGATGACACGCCATAATTACGCGTGACATTTCCATTATCAAAATAGGGTGTTACAAGGTTAATAGGAACTCAAAGGAAAACTTATGTCTAGCGACTTTAGATGATAGTTCTACTCTTTGGCATAGGAGATTAGGTCACGCTAGTATGCGTTTAATTCAATCTTTAGTCTCTAAGGAGTTGGTAAGACACCTCCTCAAGATGAAGTTTGATAGTCAATTTTGTGATGCTTGCAAAATTGGGAAGCAAGTTCACTTAAGTCACAAAGCCAAGAATTTGGTTTCGACCTCTCGGTGTTTAGAGCTCCTACATATGGATCTCTTTGGACCTTCCGCCATACGGAGTTATGGAGGTAACCTTTATACCCTAGTTATAGTTGACGACTATTCTAGATTCACTTGGACTAGATTTTTGGCATCTAAGAATGAAGCTTTCGATCACTTCGAAACCTTTAGTCGAAGTATTCAAAATCAACTAGGATGTTCAATTGTCTCTATTAGGACGCATCATGGTAAGGAATTTGATAATGAAGTACAATTTGGTGCCTTTTGTGAAGCTCATGGTATTACCCATAACTTCTCGGCTCCACGCACTCCACAATCAAAAGGGGTAGTTGAAAGGAAGAATAGCACCATCCAAGAGATGAGTAGGACGATGTTAAATGAGCAATCCTTGCCTCAAAATTTTTGGTGCAATGCCATGGACACATCGACTTACATTCTTAACCGAATTCTTATTCGACCTTTTCTAGGAATGACCCCCTATGAGATTTTTAAAGGTAAGAAGCCCTCATTGGAATAATTTAGGGTGTTTGGAAGCAAGTGCTTCATTCTCAACACCAAAGACTACCTTACTAAGTTTGACCCAAAGTCTTACGAAGGTATCTTTTTAGGTTATTCTCAAACTAGCAAAGCTTACATAGTCCTCAATAGAACCTCAGGTGTAATTGAAGAATCACTCAACGTGACTTTTGATGAAACCCCACCTTTATCTAAGACACCACCTTTGGTAGATGATGACTTAGATGAAATAGACATAGTTAATGCCAAAGATGTTAGAAACATAGGAGTTGAACGCCTTAGTGTTGAAAAGGGAGTAAACATTAAGGAGTCTAAGGATCATGCTCTTGATAACGTCATAGGCGAATTAAATCAAAGGAACCTAAGATCTCAAGTCTAAAATCAAAGTAACTTCTTTTGTTTCGTCTCCTTGATTAAACCAAAGAATGTTAAAGAAGCTTTGATGGATGAGAGTTGGGTCATCGCTATGCAAGAAGAATTGAATTAATTCATTACTAATGATGTTTGGGAACTTGTTCCTCTACCTAGAAGTTCGACCATCATAGGAAGCAAATGGGTATATAGGAATAAGTTAGATGAGAATGGTGTTGTGTCTCGTAACAAGGATAGACTTGTAGCTCAAGGCTATAATCAACAAGAATGTATTGATTATGATGATACATACGCACCCGTAGCTAGATTAGAATCCATTAGAATCCTCTTAGCTTATGCTTATGCTTTAGACTTTAAGCTTCAACAAATGGATGTAAAGAGTGCATTTCTTAACGGTTTGATCAATGAGGAGGTATATGTGGCTCAACCTCCCGGCTTCATTGATTTTGAGAAACCGGATCATGCCTACAAGCTTAAGAAAGCTCTTTATGGTCTTAAACAAGCACCCAAAGCTTGGTATGATAGACTTAAAGTGTTTCTTGTAAAACATGAGTATACCATGGGGATGGTAGACAATACACTCTTTACAAAGAAGAAAGGTTCTCACCTCATTATCGTACAAATATATGTTGATGACATTATATTTGGTTCAACTTGTCAATCATTGTGTGATGACTTTGCCATAATCATGCATGACGAGTTTGAAATGAGTATGATGGGAGAACTTAACTTCTTTTTAGGACTCCAAATTAAACAAATGAACGATGGTATTTTCTTTAATCAATCCAAGTATGTTAAAGAAATGCTAAATAAATTTGGATTAGAAGACTCTAGACCTATGAAGACTGGCATCGGATACTAAACTCACCGTAGATGATGATTATGAGTCGGTTGACAACACCAAATATAGATGTATGATTGGTAGTTTGTTGTACCTAACGGCAAGTCGCTCGGATATCATGTTTAGTGTTTGCCTTTGTGCTCGTTTCCAAGAGGCTCCCAAAACCTCTCACCTTGAAGCGGTTAAGCGTATCTTCCGATACATTAAGGGCACTATACATTTAGGATTATGGTATCCTAAAGGGACTGGCGTAGAAACCATTGTCTACACGGACTCGGATCATGCGGGAGACTATGTGGACCGAAAAAGCACTAGTGGAGTTTGTACCTTCATGGGTTGTTGTTTAAATTCTTGGTTCACCAAGAAACAAACCGCTCTTGCTATATCCACCACGGAAGCCGAGTATGTGAGTGCCGGTAAAGCTTGTCAACAAGCTCTATGGATGAAGCAAACGCTTGTTGATTACGGGATTTCTCTTGATGATGTTCCCATCATGTGCGATAACAAGGGTGCAATAGACCTTGGCAAGAATCCCGTGAAACATTCGCGAACTAAGCATATAGAGATTCGCCACCATTTTCTTAGGGATAATGTTCAAAAGGGGAACATTTCGATAGAGAAGGTACCCTCGGTAGAAAACTTAGCCCATATCTTCACTAAGCCACTTAAGAGGGAACCTTTTAATTACTTGCATCTAGGTCTAGGCTTAATGGAACATATTACTTAATTGTGCATTCTTATTATCTTTTATCTTTTGAGTCTTTTCTTTCTTTGAGTTTTTTTTAAGTTTAATAAACTCTTTTTGTAAAATTTCTCTTCTTTTTCAAAATTCTCAAAGCTATTGTGAAAATGATCGAGAAATATTTTTGCATTGTTAATTCAATCTAAAAACGTTTTTCAAAGCTTCTTGCTATTCATAATGAGCCTACATAATTCATATGTATGGGTCTCTCAAATATAGCAAAAACAAAAGAGAACTATGGAGGATCATTGTGTCATGACCTTTTGTCTAGTTCTACACACCTCCTACATTGATTTTATTAAAAAAAATCTATGTATTTTGGTCAAAACCTTGTTTGGTGAGCTCTTGTGTGTTTTCTTTGTCTATCTTTGCTTCTTAACATATCCCTATGATTAGTTAGACTAGAAAAATAGGATTTGATGAATTGGAAAATCCTCCCCCACCACCAAAATCAACCCACTGTGGGCGGTTCTTTATTGAAACCGCGGTTCCCCAGTGATAAGGAACCGCCGGGTGAGCTAAAGAACCGCGCCCAGTACCTCAATTTTCGAGTATTCTTGAAACTCTAAATTTCTTCCAACACTTTTTGGAATCTTTGTTTCAACCCTTTGACCACCCCCAAATTATCTTGGACGTTCTCTATATAACCCTAAGCATTTTGCATTCTTTCTCAAATCAAAATGTTTTATTCCCCAAATGAAAGCTTTGATTCTCTTCCATTCTCTCCAATTGCTTTCAACCCCAATTCACCCAAGAACACTCAAAATCCCATCTTTTCTCCTTCTAAGAATGGTGATTGTGGAACTTCTTATCTTCCACCTCTAGCCTTTAGTGTTCTACCTCCTTCACATGATAATGTCATGCATCATGGAACATATTGTCAATGTTGTCAATATCAACATCTTGCTATGGCTCACATCTATGAGGAGTTGAATTACATCAAGAGTCTCTTAGTTAACCCTCCTCTTTACTATAACTATGAGATCTCTACCAAGCCACCACCACCTCCTTCCGCCACTACCTTGTCTTTTATCTAAGCATTGATTGCTTATCTTCAAGACATCTAGTTCAAGAAAATCTTAGAGTTCTAGCTTAACTTTGATTAGATTTATGCTTTTTATTTTGGCTTGTGGTTGTGTTTCATACATCTTTGTATGATTTATTTCCTTGTATCTTTTATCATGTTTTCTTTTAACATGACTTATCTTGGATCTTTTGTTTCTTATTTTTTTGTGTGATCTTTGCTATATCTTGTTGGATGTCTCTTCTCTTCTACTAACCCTTCTATGTAGCTTGTCACCATATTTCGATTCCTTGGTGCCCCAAGCAAGGGGGAGTAAGCACCAAAGGGGGGCATTTGCAAAGTCCGATTCTTTTCTTCTTCAAAGACTTTTGCAACCTTTTTGCTTCGACAAAGGGGGAGAAATGATAAACTCGTCTTCGAAAATCTTGTTTTATTAGATGATTGAGTTTATGGATTGTCGGAATCAAAAAGGGGGAGATTGTTAATGCAATGATGCCTAAAAACGTTACTTGCGTTTTTCGGTCTCGCTTTGTTTTGATTACGACAATATGTAAAAACAAGCATTTACGAAAACAATGAAAAACGAATTCTTGAGTTCAAGTATTTTTCATTTCAACCATTATCACTTAAGGTATGAACAAACAAGTAATTATAGTAATTAAGTGATCAAGGATTTAATCTTTTCTTAAAACTCACTTTTTATTAAGTGTGACAAAGTTTTATTATTAAACTTTCTTTTTAAGAAAATGTTTTATTAAATTAATTATTTGAAAATTTAAATTTAAAAATGACATATTCTATCTTGGTTTGGAATATCCTCTCAGGATATTTTAATCCCCATATTCGATCCAACCCACTAAAAGACAAAAGTGAGCGGACTCTACGCCGGCGGTTCCTTAGCGCCTATGGCGGTTCCTTATCTATAAGGAACCACGGGCTGCAATAAAGAACCGTGGGCAGATATAGCCGTTCGACATTTGTCTTATAAATAGTGGACCATTCTCAGACTTTTAATCCACCTCTTTCGCACATAAACTTTAAGATTCTTACATACTTCTTAAATCACTCAAATCCTTGATCATTTGTTTGATTACTACTTGTTTAGAAGTGAATCTTTCTCCTCCCATCTTTTCCTCTCAAAGTGTAAAGAGAAGAACACTATCATTGTTGAATTGTTGTGTCTACCTCAAAGATCCATTGAATATCAAAACTTATTTATTCATTGTTGTGTCATTGTTGTGAAGATCCAAGTAGTTGTGTCTATTTGGAAGTTGTGTATGTATTAGGGTTAATACTTAGTCCTCAAAGTATATTGGTGTAGATTGGTCCTAGCTAAGATTAGGGCTCGACTTTTAGCTTAGAGTCGGAAATTGGGTAAGCGACGTTGTGTACGATTTCTCCACCTTAAGGAGCTTGTTGATTAGTGAACTCTCGAGTAAGGAGTACTCGAGGAGTGGAGTAGGAACCAGGAGTGAGCTTCGTTGCTGAACCACTATAAATCCTTGGTGTTTGATTTGATCTTTCCTTCCCTTATCTCTTTACATTCTTTATTCTTTATACTTGTGATTATTAGTTTAGTTACATTCATTATTCTTAATACTTGTGATTATTAGTTAGTTGCACTATACCTTGTTCATATTGTGTATAAGAAGGTTTCACATAAATACTCAAGCTTAAGTTTTTTGAAAAAGGATTTTTAAAACCAAACTTTAACAAGCAAATTTAAGAAACTATTCAACCCCCTTTCTAGTTTCTACAAGGATCAATCATCATAATTTTGTAATAGTATTTTTATATGGAGTAATTTATTATTGCTTAGAGTTATTCAACTTAAAAATATCATCATTATTTGTAAAATTATTAATTAAAAATATGTATACTCATAAAATATTACTCTCACGAAATTTTATTTTCACGGTACTCGCAGCCGCAACGCGCGAATACCCTGCTATAGAATTTAAAAATAGTAAAATGTTATACCCAAAAAGTATATTTGATTAACAATAATAACATTCATCAATAGTCTTCTTTTTATATTTCTAAGCTTATTTGTTTTTATTTTAACTTTTTTATGATATGAGTATAATAGTGCAAAACCAGTGATACGACCCTCTCGGGTAGTATCGGGATAGTGGCACCCCTTCAAGCGTGATGCTAGCTCTTTAAGAAGAAGATGAGAAAACCAGAGACATTTTATTGATTCATTTAATTGACTGCTGACAATGATAACAACGACATGGTATTAATAAAGCATAATAATAAAACCCTAACCCTAAGATAGATAGTAATGGCCCATTCGGCCCGACCTATACAACCCCCGTGTATCATTCCCCACTCCTTCGAATTCACCTTGCCCTCAAGGTGATGTCTTGAAACGCACACTTGATTCCGGGATCCCATATCCTAATCATACCACAACCTCTCCTTTCACTTCCGCGGCTCCCTGCCTTCCGTGACCACAAGCCATGCTCTTTTTCCTCTTCCTCCTTCCGCTAACTTGGACATAACACAACACCATTCTTGCACCTTCTGCTGCCCAATCACTCATGCTCCCCAGTTCTTCAAAATCCACATTGCCCTCAAGGTGACACGAAGAAGAATATGCCAATTGGGAGTCCGAAATCCATTCCCACACATTCGGTTAAACATAAAGGATGCGCCAAATATTCATGAGATCATGAACATCACCGATACCAATTATTTTCCATAGTTAGAGAGTTATCGATTTTTCATGTTCAACCCAAGAAGAGAGTGCCTAATTATTTGGGCTAATGGCATCAAAATGTTTCATAGTTGTCCCCAAATCCTTTTCTGTGTATCAAATAAAAAAATTTGCAACTATGACTATCCAACTTTGTTTTATTGTACCCACGGTGCATCATTTTACCTGTCAAACCGGTGACCCGTAATTTTGATAATACAATTCCTTTTATTATCCACCGTGGATATACGCATGTGTATAAAACACACTCCATCTTCAACCTTCCACACATTTCCATAAACCCCGCTTATTCAGTCTGTACTTGTTACTTTTTTGGATTTCAGATTCTCAATCATATCCCCACCATTTTATATCCTTTATCAGTAATCACTTAAATAAACCCTAATTTTTAAAGATTTAATTGATTCGGGTTTTTCATAATTGGGCAATCTAAAAGGTATAATTTGCTTTATTATTAGTTTAATTACCCCTAATTTGTAGGGGTGAGCATGGTTCGGTTTGGTTCGGTTTTTGTATAAAACCGAAACCGAACCAACAAATTTCGGTTTCTGATTTTTAGGAACCATTCGGTTTCGGTTTTGTGTCGGTTTGGTTTTTTGGTTTTCGATTTACTTTCGGTTTGGTTTTTCGGTTTTTTTGGTTTCTATATGATTTATCGAGCTTCGCTTTTACAAGTCGATTTTGAATATACCATAAACCGACACGTTAAAAGCTTTAAATAAATAATAACAACAAGAAACACAACATTAACTATAAGGAAAAAATATCATATAAAATCCTAAAAAAATCATTTATGTGTATAAATCAACACAATAGCAACGATAAAAACCTAATTAAAAAAACAATCGAGAAGAAAACTTATTATTTAGTCATGTTCAATAAGCATATGAAACATGATAGAATTAATCTAGCGTAGCATATTCATCGTCCATTAGCTTCGACGTGAACTTGTATATATATTCTCATGTTTATAAAGATCGGTTCGGTTTATATTGGTTTTATTTAATACTAAAACCAAACCGAACCAAAAGCTTCGGTTTTTTCAAAATCCAAAAACCGAACCATCGGTTTTTCAATCGGTTTGGTTTTTTAGGTTTCGGTTCTTTGGTTTTTTCGGTTTAGGTTCGGGTTTTCGGTTTCTTGCACACCCCTACTAATTTGCCTTTATATCATTTATCAGTTATCACTTACATGGTCCCTAATTTTTAAAGATTTAATTGGTTGGGGGTTTTCATAATTGGGCAATCTAAAAGGTATAATTTGCTTTATTATTAGTTTAATTACACCTAATTTGCCTTTACATCGTTTATCAGTTATCACTTTCACATAAACCCTAATTTTTAAAGATTTAATTGGTTGGGGTTTTCCATAATTGGTCAATCTAAAAGGTATAATTTGCCTTTATTATGATTTTAATTAAATCATTTGTCTACGATATTCAATATTAATTTTTTGAAATTCGGATTTTATAACATAAAGTTTTCTTTTTTCACGTGTAATGGAGTTAACTGATGGTGTGCTTCATAATGAAGGTGATTGTAATGATGGCGTGGATAATGAAGATGAGGTTCAGAGAGCAATTGATGAACAAGTGCTTGCTTCCTAGAAAAAATTAGATAAGGGCAAAGGTATATTGAATCCCGATGAGTGCAATTTAAAAAGGAAGAAAAACAACTCAAGGCCTAGAGGAAATGATGGTATTGTAATTAGGGAGAATGATGATGCTCCATATAGAAATAGTAATGAAAGTGATTCTGACTTTGAAACAAACCAACAAAATGAATTCTTTATGTTCGATGATAGTGATTGTGAAGAGTCTCTGAAGTCGTATGATTACCTTAGTGACGACGAAGATGAAGTTATTCAACTTCGCAAAAGAATGTATGAACTGAAGAGTGGTGATGTAGAGGAAGAACAACAAGGTGAATCAAATGAAAATGAACAAAATCCTCCCTCTAAGGATGAAGGTTTTACAACACCACTAAAGATGTTTGCTTTGGGTACAAGTGATACTGTCAAAGAGCATGAACAAGATATGAATATTCTAATGAGGAGAATCAAAGCAAAAGGAAATGATTTAAAAGATCCTTTTCATTTAGTTGATAAAACAGAACGGTATCCTGTTTATGATGTAGCCACTCATTGGAAACTAAAGAAACCAAAGGTATAACAAATTATTATTCTGATTTTCATTTAGATGATGAACATATAGACTGTTTCCTCATATAAGTAAATCATTCTTGATTATATGACAAAATCAAGAGGAAATTAGGGACATATCGGTTCGGGTTATATCGGGCCAAGTCATTCGTGTTAGTTGGGTTGCCTTTTTTATTCAAGTAAACTAGTATGTTGGAGTATATCAGTAGTTAACGCTACACTTAATGTGATATTCAAGTAAAAAACAGCACCTTTAATACACACAAACACTCTTGTAGATAGACACATCATGTTTTGATATACTGGGACAGAAAACAACAACAAATAAATCCTTTATATTATACTATACTAGACGTATGCACACACAAGAAACAAACCTGGCCTCGTCCCTGTTCCTGAATTGCTCTTTGAAAAATTTGCTCACTGTCCCCTGTCTCTATCAATCTATCAATTGTCTAGTAAAGTGTAAAGTTTATCAGAATGTATATAGTAGTCCAGAGCATGTAATTTGCAAGATATTTTCGATGATAAAAATACCTTACCTCTTCATCAGCTCTGATTCCCGTTACTAGTATCAACCAAACAAGAGAGTAACTTTTGGTTAGATTATTAAGAAGCAACATCATGCTAAGTTGCTAACAACAGTCTTGGAGTATAGTTTTTATGCTAAGGGTATGTTTGAAAACCTGTATAGACCCGTCTCTCAACAACTTCACGATATTCTTGATGTATACTTTCTCGTAGAGTCTGATAAACATGTATTATAGCTGCTATAATCAGAATTTTGTTCACGTTTTTTTCATTTTTTATTGCTTTGACAGGTGGTGAAAAGTTTGTTACGGTGGAGCAGTTTAAAGAATGTCTGACATATTAAGCGTTGGCAAATGGTTATACTTTGTGGTATGACAGATCTGCAAAGGATAAGGTTATTGCAAAGTGTGGTCAGAGAAAAGAAGTTATCAAGGATCCTAGTAAGGGTAAACAAAAAGCTTTCAACAAATACCCAACCAAGGATCCAAAAGAAGAACCTTCTCATTCCATTTGTCCATGGAGGTGTTACGCTAGAAAGTTGAAGGTAGATGGTTCATTTCAGGTAATTTCTTTGAAAGATGAACACACTTGTGTTAAAATTTTCAACTTTGGGAAGCTTATTAATTACAAGTGGTTAGGCAAACACTTTGGGGACAAGATTAGGGCCAATCCAAAGATCACACTTAATGCTATAGCAGATTTGGTTATGAAAAAATATAGCTGTATTGTCAGTCCAAACCAGTGTAGGAGAGCAAAGGAATATGCATTAAGTGAAGGTGAGTGTAGTTTGCAGGATCACTACGGTCTGTTGTGGTCTTACGCTAAAGCACTATTAGATTCAAATGAGGGTTCAACAGTAAGAGTTGGCGTGACTGTGAACCCTGATCAGAAGACATATTTCGATAGATTTTATGTTTGTTTATATGGGTTAAAACAGGGTTGGAAGCTAGGTTGTAGAAGAATAATAGCACTAGATGGGTGTTTTTTTTAAAAACCAAACTCTGGGGAAATTCTAACAGTAGTGGGTAGAGACGGTAACAATCAAATCTATCCAGTGGCGTGGGCTATTGTGAATGTAGAAAATAAAGAGAAATGGTGTTGCTTTCTTTCTCTACTTGGTGAAGATTTAGAGTATCCAGATGGTTGTGGATTAACACTAATATCAGATCAGCATAAGGTATATATGATTTACCCGACTTATTATTTATAACATAAAATTAGTATAATTAAGTTATATCTTCTTTTCAGGGTTTAATCGAAGCAGTCAAGCAAGTTATGCCATACTCCGAGCATAGACAGTGTGCGCGTCACATCTATGAGAATTTTCGAAAGCAGTTTAGTGGGATAGAGTTTAGACTATTATTTTGGGCAGCATCAAAAGCCTCCTATCCACAGTTGTTTAACAAGATCATGGAAAAGATTAAAAAAGCTAATCCGAAAGCCCATGAATACTTGACAAAAAAAGTTCCACAAACTTGGTATAGAGCTTTTTTCTGTGAATTCGCTAATTGTGAAGCTGTGGAAAATGGATTTAGTGAGTGTTTTAATGCTGTGTTAGTGAGTCTAAGGCATAAACCAATAATTACACTACTTGAGTCAATAAGGGTATTAGTCATGGAGAGGATGCATACAATGAGACTTACACTAGAAAAATGGACAGGTGAAGTTTGCCCTAAAATTCAAGCGATTTTAGAGCACACTAAAGATCAACAAAAGTAATACTCATTTTGTATATTTATTTTATTATTGTTTTGTTTAGTTAATGTTATGTAAATATTGTTATTTATGAATGTGCAGGTATTGGCATGTAATTCTAGCTGGTAATAACAAGTTTGAAGTTAGGAGAGGTTATGAAGCTTTTAAGGTTGATGAGAAGGGTACAATATGTTCATGTAGAATGTGGTAGATTTCAGGTTTGCCTTGTGTTCATGCAGTAACTTGTATCTTTAAGCTAAATAAGTTAGTAGAGCCATATGTGCCATCATGCTTTAAGACATCGATGTTTGGTCTAGCTTACAATCAGTTTATGCAACCAGTTGAAGGTATTTCATTTTGGTCTGATTGTAGCAAGTTTTCTAGGAATCTAAGACCTATTCCAAAGGTAATGCCTGATAGACCAAAAAAGAAAAGAATTAGAGCTAGTCATGAAAAGAAATCTTCCACAAAAATATCTAGCGCAGGGATTCAAATGACTTGTCAAAGTTGTGGGGAACAAGGACATAATAAAAAAGGATGTAAGTATAAAACAATACCAAAACCACCCAAGGAGAGGTGAGGCTGGTAGACCCAAAAAGGTTGTGCCTATAGAAAATACAAATGAAGTTCATGATGATGATACACCTAGGTTTGTGAACACATCAATTAGTGAGTTTTATAGGGCTCCCTTTAAAAATTTTGTGGTTTCTAGTGATGGGAGAAGGGTTAACTTAGGCAGGAATTGGAACAAGAATAATAGGGGTGGAAAATCAGCAAATAGCTATTTTGTAAAGATGAGAGGAGGAAAAAGTAGTAGAGGTGGGTTATTTCCTGCAGAGATGTTGGGTTTGATTGATAAATGGTTACCAAACACCGTTGATGATACACAGGTTGGACCAAGCTCGCATGTGGCCACCAAATCTAACCAAAAATACACAAGTAGTATTTTTGAAACACAACAATCTCAGGTTGTTGGTAAAGTTGTTGGAATGAAAGCTCAACACTCCTCAAAAAAGAAAGCAACAACTAGCCAAGAACAAACACAATAGAGTAGAAGAACTCTACAGGAAGCACAAGTTCTACCAACAAGGCAAAGAAGCCAAAGGATATTGCTAAGGAAAGTTTCTGAAAAAATAACAGGTCCAGGCTCCTCAGTTGACAATGAGATTGTCATTGAGTGAAAAAAATGTAAAAAACAAATCCTGCACTTATTTTGTTTATTGTATTTTGTGTAGGTAACTATTAATGTTAGGTAAATGTTTAGACTTCTATCGACTATTTTGTATGTAAGGGCTAGCATGTTCTAGATTATAGCAAACTTATGAAGTGTTGTACTGAAAGCCACTTCAAAGCTCTATTTTGTACATGGGAGGGCTATTATTATGTTGTTATGAAAGAACATGTAATGAAAGATTGTGTTTTGTATCACAACATTGGAACTGTATGATTAGTATGCATTTGTTATATGATGTTTTATGACCATTTAAATTAAATATTGTTTTCAAAGCAACCATTTAAATGGAATGCAACAATTTAGTTTGTTAAATGTTTAAATGGAATGAACATTTTGAAGAACATATTATAGTAGCAGATTTTGGTGTAGAAGAAAAGTGTGTGACTAGATATGTGGAAGAGATTATCCAACTTGAAAAATGTTAATAATAGGGCCATATAATAGTATTAGGTGGAAATATAAAAGTAATAGTAAATTGAAAAGTTATAAAGTGTACTTTGTATAGGTGGAAACAATAAATAAATAAAAAATGGGGTAACTTGTACATGCTGGCGACAGGTAAAATGATACACCGTGGGTACAATAAAACAAAGTTGGATAGTCATAGTTGCAAATTTTTTTGTTTGATACACATAAAAGGATTTTGGGACAACTATGATACATTTTGGTGCCATTAGCCCTAATTATTTTTGTTGTCCACTATTCCCTCCTCCAGACCTGAAGCTTTCGAATCATCACCACCATCCTTATGTACCGATATCACTTTATTCCACTCATCCCCGTCACCCTCACACACTTCACCGCCATCCACAAGAAATTCATCAACCCTCCCTGTATTTTCCAAAAACTCGTCAAACTCGTTAAGAACATCCATGCTTCTCACATTACCCTCACTAATACAAAAAACACCGTCTTTCGCGCCACTAACCTCAACAACACTAACATCTTCATTAACATCTAATGACCCCTGAACCACGGGTGGAGCTTCTTCATTTGGCCAAGATAGAACGACATCTAATTTTTCTCCAATGCTAAGCTTTTTCCCTTCAATTGCCTCAAACGAGACTCCATTATACGGGCTAAGGAAAATGCTTCTCCTAAATTTGTAGGCGCCGATCTTGACAGTGCACATTGTAAAAGCGGTTTAAGTCCACATACATGCAAATATATAAGTAAATCTTCAGAAATTCCCGTTACTCGATTTGAAAGTATCACAAACTCCTTTTCATATTCGGCAACCGTATCTCTATGCAAGAGCTTAAATAATGCATCCCGATCCCTAGTGCCCAATGCCATAAAAATAGATCGAGAAAAAAAAATATACCCTCTCGGATAGTATCAGGATAAGGCACCACTTCAAGCGTGTGCTGGCTCCTTAAGAACGAGGGAAGAGAAGAATAGACATTGATTGTTTATTTAACTTGGATTAACTGATTACAATGATAACAATGACATGGTATTTATAAAGCATAATAATAAAATCCTAACCTAAGATAGATAGTAATGGCTCATTCGGCCCGACCCATACAACCCCGGGTGTATCAACCAGCCTTGTAGTTTGTCAAAAAATTAAATTAAATTTCTCGTTAATACTACACGTAGATTGCATAATGTGGTTTATCCATTAGATTGACTAGCCGATACCCACGCATAGCGGCGGAATTGCCTGACGGCAGAAAATTAACGATACGATATGTCGTGGTAAGATCAAGTTGTAATCGTAAAGTGTCGTAACATGCGATAATTCAATTTAGTCCACCTATTGATTGTTTAATAGAAAAACTTAACGACTATTCAATGATATAATTTGATGTTACATGTTTGTACATGAATAAACTGAAAAGTTGTACATCTGATTATGATGGATGGTAAATGTTTTTTAAGTCTTTGATGTCGAAATAATCATTATGAGAATCAAAATCAAGGTGCCCCATTGAATACTGATAATGAAATCGAGTCAATGTGCTATATCAGATTGTATCACACAACAGTGCAACATTTCTACATGAATGGCTTCCTTCACAAATTGTCATTACATATAGAAATGTTAACAGAGATTCGCAAATGCTAAAAACCTTGAAGTTCACTCCTATTAATGATGCATTGATTTGAAATTCGACTTCAAAGTTGTAGTAACTCTCTTTATATCAAAGATTCTAATCAAGAATGTAAATACGTGAAGCAATGTCTTGAACCAACCAATCAAATCCCTCAAGTAACCCATCTTCATTGCAGCCTGCGATCCTCCAATGCCGTGTTTTATCCATGGCATCCAAGTTCAGTACCTTCAAGAACCGTCATTGATAAACATCAAGCAATTAGTGTGAGATGAACGGAGAATGTACAGTTTTAGCACTTGGCCAAAGTGAGCATTAAACTTGAAGTTTCGTAAACAAAGTGGTTATGGGTCTAAACCAGATCAAAATCATTTTTAAGTATATTTTTATTGCATACTTTAACTCCTACATGATCTTGCTCAATTATTTACTTTGCTACTAAAAAATTATTGTTTTAATTCTTTTTTGTATGCATAACTAACACAAAAAAGCGGTTAGTGGTCAACCCAACCCATTTCAACCCATACTTAAACGTGACTCCTTTCAACCTGAATCACTTTCTGGCCAGTTAGAAAACATGCCCAACAAAGTCTACATGTATTCATAACAAAGTCAATATGAGTAACAGGGCACTTACTTTAGCTATTTCATCTGGTGAAAGAGCACCTTGGATATCCTGTTTATTAGCAAAAAAGAGTAACGAAGTTCCCGATAGCCTTACAAGCAAGTAACGGGTAAGTAAGAGCTTGAAAGATATATCAAGTAACATCATCTAACACAAAGTGTTCAATTTTTCCTTAATTATACATTGCTGATATAAGACTTTCAGGTGACAAGTAATGCGCTGCAAAAATAGCATATATCCTCCTTCAAAAAGTAATCGGGTTGGTTTGACATAGGTAACCAAACATACTACAATTTTACGATTAAAACTGATATTACTTGTTTCATTATTCGGAGATCATTAACATTCCTCTCATTATTTTGTTCTATTATTTACCTCTTGTCCCACCATTCACCATTTGTGCAGGTTAATTTTTTTAGAATTAGATGAAAGTATGAAACATGTATATGGGATGATAGTAAGAGTATAGATGTGTGATTCACGGACCTTTTTATTCGAGCATTAAATTGTAAGTTGTGGCAAAGTATTTCATGATCCGGTCAAAGTCTTCACCTGTCACCATTTGTGGCAAGAGCCTCGAACACGCCATTATCGGTTGTCAAGATACTGACTTCAAAAGTACCACCACCAAGGTCAAAAACAAGGATGTTCTTCTGGCCACCCTTCTTGTCCAACCCGTATGCGATAGCAGCAGCCGTGGGCTCACTAATGATTCGGGAAACATTCAAACCAACAAACACACCAACATCCTTGGTAGTCTGCCTTTGGGCATCATTTAAGTAAGCTGCATATGTAATCAAAAAGTAAAAAGTTAACAAACATGACTCGAGGGTACATCACAAAATACTATTGATGAAATTTCCTTTTGTATTAAACTTACATGGAACGGCGACAACAACGTCCTTAATTTTCTTTACAAGGAAGGCTTCGGTTGTCTCTTTCATTTTATCAAGAATCATAGCGCTGATCTCTTCAGGACTGAAAACCTTAGTTTCACCATCCTTAAGTTTGACTTGGATTTATGGCTTTCCGTCTCTATTCACAATCTTGTATGGAACAAGCTTGGAATCACGTTGGACTTTTTTGTATTCAAACATGTCATAGAAAAACAAAGCGTTAATCAACAGATAACAATACATAATAATATTAACATGCAAAGATATAGAAAGGTTCATACTTTCGTCCAATAAGCCTCTTAATATCAAAGATGGTCCTTTCGGCATTAACAAAGCCGTTTGATTTTTTTGCAGCCTCACCAATCAGCCTCTCGGAGTCAGTGAAAGCCACCCACGATGGGGTAATACTCTTTCCTTGGTCACCAAACAAACAAATTATTTTTTAACATATCTTTTAAGAACCATGTGCTCCAAATTTTTATCCCACTTTCATTTGGGCGATTATATCCAGTAAGAGCCGCAAGAGCAAAAGACGCTTATATGAATCGATTTTATAAAAAAAAACATGCGCATAAACTATAAGAATAACGTACTAAACTTTTTTTCTAGATCAATCCAATACAGGACCTAAATAATGTTTGTCACTTTTATTTTCAAAGTTGACTACTTACATATGGTCAATATTTGTATCAGACCGCAAAAAAGTACTCGTGAGATGTCTGTGACTTATGAGTGTCGTATTGGTTTTGGATTCAGCTCGAACGTGTATTTGTTTATGTGTTAATCATTTGGGCTAACTAAAGATCCTAAAGCTCCATAGGAGTGATCAAAGTATATCACTTTCAGAAATAGTATTTACCCGTTTTGGCCCATTACCTTACCCACGTTTTTCCGGATCACAATAGAAAATAACATTTACCTCCACTGTTAGTAAAATTCCTTTCAAGCATTTCATCAAACAACTTGCCCGATTTTATAATTCCAGCAGATCATGCAAAACAGAAAAAAAAATGGCATCAATTATTAGATCTACTTTATATTCTTAATGAATGGAAAATTTAGACGTTAAATATTAGCCAAACCTTAATTTGCATCACCAAATCAAACATGGTTTGAATCAACAGCAGCAACAGTTATCCGCCCTTTATCCTGCAAAAAAAAATAGAAGGCAAACAGATATATACGTGTGATGACTGATGATCTGTGGTGGGGATTGTGACTTGTAGAGAGAGAGAAAGACGAGGCTCGCAGAAACCCAAACCAACAACCAATACCCTCAACCTGAAACCACCTAAATCATCGAAAGATGTGACGGATTGGCAGATCAGGGAGGAGTAATATGATTGTGACGGCTATGTATTTTTTAGGGTTTAGTGAGAGAAATAAGACAGTTGTGTGTTTTAAGTGTGAGTTATAGTAAAATTTCAAAAAAAAAGTCATATTCTTAAAAATGGCAGTATAGAAAAAGATTCTTATAGTTGCCTTATTTGTTTTCTATGTTTTCTGATTGGTTTCAATATTTCCAAAAATAAAGTGGTTGAAAAAAAATAGTTTTACTTTTATAAGTGGTAGAGAAGAGATTATATCTGATCGTTAGTAAAATAAGAAAACATACATCTCTCCGAACAAACATTAACCATTAAGTATTAAAGCAGTTTAAAAGAAAGGATGTCTATGTCGTTTTACTAACCTTTGCTTAAAAACCTTTTTTTTTTTTACTTTTTCCTTATTTTGAATTTTTTGAAAACCTTTTTACGTTATTATTTGAAAATTTTCTTTTTTCAAAATTTTTATTTTTATGTAATTAAAAATTTAATATTTATAAATTTTGTTTAATTTTCAATTTTCTAAAAAATTCTTTTTAACAAATATTTTTCTTTTCAAAGTTAAAAAGGTAAAAAGGTAAAAAGAAAAAACATTTTAATTCTTCTAAAATTTTAAAAAGAGTAAAGTGCAGTTTTTTTTGAAAAAAATAAGATTTTAAAAAGTATGAAAAGGTAAAAAAAATAAAATTTTGTAAAGCAAGGTATGGTTTTACTAAAGTAAGAAAAAATAAGTCTTGAGCTTTGCAAAAATAATTTCAATGTTAAATTTAAAAGTACGAAATTTTTTCACTTTTTTCTGAATAAATACGTAAACTAAAGAAATTTCAATTTTTTAAAAGAGTAAAGTGTTTTTTTAAAAGATTTTTTTTAAATTATGAAAAAATAAAATACTATAAGAAAAAGTACGATTTTTGAAAAGTACGTAAAAATAGTTTCGAGCTACGTAAAAACAATTTCAATGTTAATTTTAAAAAGTACGAAAAAAGATTTCACTTTTTTTTCTTATAATAGCGTATGTGTTTTTTTAGAAAAAAATAAAAAACAAAGAAAAAAACAAAAGTCAGAAATAATTTTTTTTGAAAGCAAAGGTTCACAAAAATCCTTGCGACAGTAAAAGGACAACAATGTATTTTCTTTTATACGGCGTTAGTATCTAACGAGAATTTTGTTTGCATCATTCGTCTTCAAGAATGTATGATGTCTCATTTTACTAACGGCGAGATGAAATTGATCTAACAACTAAACTACAGAGATGCAATATGCGCGAAGTATTGAAGAAGAATGTAATTCAATCTTTTGAGAAACCACGAAATTAATTTTTGCACTTATTATATTATATAATATTTGATAAAAATTATAAAAATTGGCTGACGGGTGCTCAATTGTTGGGCTTTGATTAATATAAATACAGAGTTAAGATCTATATAGACACTTAAATTAACATAGACCTATCTAACCAATCATAATCACCCATTTTTTAAAAAACCTACTTCCCACCACTTTTTTAAAAATTAAATATCTCACAAACGGTAAATCGTCAAACAAACAAAAAATACACAATTGTGACGAGAATTAAATCATCTATGTATCGAGGGGCACATGTATATACTTTCGACGAACTTTTTTTTCGACTTTTTTTTCTTAAGTCACGTGTAGAGAGAATCATATATGATTCGTCACAAATCATATATGATTCGTCATGAATCATATATGATTTTTAGAAAATCATATATGATTCGTGATATGAATCATATTTGATTTTCTGAGAATCATATATGTTTCGTAACGAATCATATATGATTCTCTCCAGACGTGACTTAAGAAAAAAAGTCGAAAAAAAAGTTCGTCGAAAGTATATACATGTGCCCCTCGATAGATAGATGCTTTAATTCTCGTCGCGATGATATGTTTTGTTTTACGTAACGATGAACGGTTTGTGAGATATTTAATATTTAAAAAATGAGTTTTTTTTAAATGATAAAAATGGATGGTTGTGATTGGTTGGTTGAGTCTATGCTAAATTAAGGGTCTATAGGGATCTTTTTCCTTGGTTTGAATGAAATCGATTACGAAAACGATTTCACTTTTTTTTCGGTTCAACTTATAAATCGGTTGTTTTTCCACCCCTGCTCTAGGTTACTAAATAGGCTGCTAATAGGGATGGCAATAGGGCGGGTTTGGGGCAGGACGGACGTCCCCATCCTCAAACCCGATTATTAAAATTCTCCTCAAACCCGTCCCGATCCCCGTCGGGATTTAATCGGGGTACCCCGTTGGGGAGCAATGCTCCCTCAGACCCACCCCGTACTGATCGAGGATCTTTTCGAGGTACCCTCTTTGGGTGAAATTTTTTATCAAAACCGCATCATTTTACATTTATCATTATTTTTAGACTGTTAGAAATAAGCTTGAAGTATTAAAAACTTACTAATTATATAATAATGAATTACAAACAAGACTTATAAGGTTTAAAACGATATTATTATACATAAATAATGATATGTTACACCACAAAGAACTTACAATACATTAGACAAGTTTCTGTGATTACAATTTGCAATAGTGAAAAGATAAAATACTAAAAAAATATTTATTATGACGTAAATAGTAAGAAAATACGATATAAAAATACTTATATTTGTATATGTGTATAGTAATCGGGCGGGGCGGGTCGGGGACCTTATTCCCCGCGTTTGCCCCAAACCCGATTAAAAATTCCCGTTTAAGCCCCAAACCCGCCCCATAACCCAATAAAGTTAACCCGTCCAGCCCCAATTATTTCGGGTTTCGGATTTCCCCGTCGGGTTCGGAGTTTTTTTGCCATCCATAACTGCTAATAATAGATATATGTATCTACTATTTAAAAAAAAATAAATTAAACCCGCGCTATGCAACAGGGTGTTTTCGTACTTTGTCGTTTTACAAATATTTGATACTTATCATGACCTATTGAATAACAACTATTTATCATATATGATAGAAACACAAATATGATGAATTACTATTATCATATATTTATCATATATAAGAAAGTACTACTTTCATATATGATAGTTCATACAAGTTTCAACAACGAGGGATAAAAGCGATTTTTTTTAAATTTAAAAGTATATTATAGTGCATACTGTAGATCGAACGATAGTTAAATGCTCGTCGTGATGATATATTTTTTTTTGTTTAACACTTAATAGTTTGAGAGATAACTAAATGATAAAAATATATAAAATAATAAGATATTTTTAATCTTATTCAATAGATGGATATATAATAAGAATGAGTTAATAATAAAAAAAATATAATATCCAAAATAACTTTTATAAATAACCATTATTCATTTCTTAAAATGTTTGACAAGTCATCAATTTCACGAAACTCATTGGAAACGGTCGATTACTCAACGTGATCGACTCCCTCATCGTTTTTTCAAATCGTTTGTAAGCTCGATCGGTTTATACAAGTCTCACAAGCCAAAAGTTATAAAAAATGATCACGTTAGTGTGAAAAATATCGTATGTAAATTGTCGAAAGAAAAAAAGTAAAATAATGATTTTTTTTATAGGTCGCAATAGGTGATTGATGTGAGTAGCTAGCTTTACATATGTTGTTTCATTGTATAATTGAGAAATAAATTGCCATAAAATTCAACATACAATCATAGTATACACTTGTTCGGGCAAAACTTCTCTATTAAAAGTTAAAATTAACATTTTTCTTTACATTTGATGTTGATCGGGATGTTCATCTATACATTCAAAGATTTTTCTTTACAATCTATACGTAATTTATCTTTTATCTTTAACAAATTTTCACATCCTCATCTGATTTTTTAATTTTCTTCAAGATACTAGTAAACAAATAAATTAATGTTTATAAATGAGTTTGTCAGCGCACCTTCCGTGATCACCTAACATAGATAATAAGGGTTCGTTTGGTTTGAAGACGAATTTTACTTTAAGACCCGTTTGATTTATTGGTATGCAATCAAAGGAAAGGAGTGATTCCTTAAACTAAGTGTTTGTTTACAAATTTAACTATGAGATTTATGAGTCATTGTAAAAATATATGGGCCTTTCTATGGAAGTAGAGACGGGTGTCTTTCAAAGAAAAGATATCAAAATGATGGTCATATGTGTTTTTTTTTCTTACTCTGCATAATATATATAAAATTCATTTTATATTCGTCCGCTAATGATACCAATAATAGCAGGTCCGTAAGAGGGGTCCTTGAGATTGGAAAAGTAGGCCTGTCTACCTGTATCACTAAAAGAAAAACGTGTTAGAACTTATCCCGAGGCTTTGCTCCAGGATTAAGCTCTAACGATCAAGTCAGACACTTGCTTCCTCATAAATGCGTGAAAGTATTAATTATAGAGTGAGAGAGAGAGATGATGATGCCTTGGTTGGGTTTTTGCACTCGTATTTATAGGCCGTGAAGTTGCTAGAGAATCGTCAAAATCGCATAATATCAGATGTATTCGAATATATTCGATTCATGTCAGTTAATATATTCCTGACTTATTTTCTCTAGTGGCCCAATTGAAGAGAATCTCATCCTTTGAGTATATGCAAGTTGTAGTGCCATTAAATGCATTCACATCTTGGCTTTATTTTCTTTCATATGCAAGTTGTAACTTTCATACGTGTCATACAAATGTTACTTTCTATACATGAATCCTGTAGTAATATCTCTTCATATAAACTGGGTAGCCCATGCACGTCATCAGCCTCCCTAGCATAGCATGGTAATCATCATTGCCATGGTTTGCTATAGCTATTGTTCAGAGTACCTATTTCTATCTGTTAATTACTAAGGATTCAGGGGTATTATTATATTTTTTCTTTAACCCTATATATAATGTCTTTCTTTGTTATTTTAGAACGCACTCATCAATCATTTCAATGGAGGGTCGTAAGTGAAGTTTTTTTTTACTTGTAATGATAAACCTGATTTCCTTTTGTATTCCTTTTTGTTTATACTTTTAGTACTTCATGCAGATTCTGGCAATAAGAAACCGCATTCTGTTATACTTGGGATATGATTTGCTTGTCTACTTAGCGTGTAATCCCTTACGCTTCATGCATCTAAACAACCCTTAGGTTATAACTGCTAATATGTCGTATCAAAACTTATGCATATAAGCAGTTTTAATAAGCATTTAGTAGGGTGTATTTGAGATTAGCTCAAAGAGGCAGATTGTGCTCATTAAAAAACATCTTGTTAATTTGTGCGGTAACACAATGTAGGAGATAGTGTTTGGATTTGCTTATCAGCATTTGGGATAAATTGATTCTTTTTAAGAAGTTGGTCAAAGGCAGCATAAATAATCAACTGAATTACAAACATTTGTTTCTATAATATGTGAATTTTGTTATTTGTGTCAAAAGTTTGCGTTTGATATTTTTTTTGCTCAAACAGTCAAAATCTTATTATGCAAAAACGCTCACCGTTGGTTAAGACTGTTTGTAACTGAGTCCTGCTACACGCGGCATCCCGCGTGCTCATTTTATCTGCATTACAACCATTTGTCTCTACAAAGATCATTACAAAACAATAACATATCAACCAGTTATTTCCATTATAGGCTCAGATATGGCACTGTTCAGGGAAAACCGGATAGGCACGCCATGTCTGCAACCTTGACCGGTTGCCCCGCCAAATGCGCGTAATCTCATATTTAACCGCGCCGTTAAAACTCATCATAACCCAAGTTATTAGAGCCCAACCAAGATCCGGAGTATGTTATCTTTACCCACGGTCGTTTAAACTCATCACAGCCCGCCATAATTAAAAGCGTACCATTACTCATCACATCGTTTCACAAAGATTAACGGACAGTAAACCCACAAAATGTAAACAACAAGTGCACTCTTTCAGCACACCGAAGACGGAAAGGAAAGTATCAGCCTCCGCCTTCGTAAATGTAAAACTGCAAGTGCATTCTTTCAGCACACGGAAGACACCAAGGCAAGTATCAGTCGGCATCTTCCTATTTCTTATTAATCAATCAAAGGTCAGGTTGATGGATCAAGAAATGAATGAAACCTTCAAAGGTCGCCCAACCATGATTGGGGTTTATAGCGTTGGCTCAAATAAAGCGTTATTTGGGAGAAAGAGCCATAACCCGGCATGGCTGCAACCTTCAAAGGTTACCCTGCCATACAGGTTGTTACCATGAAAATGTTTGAATGACCATGAACAGTCAGTCATAAGATGTAAACAAATTGTATAGGAGGCTCAGATAAATGGATAATCGAACAAAGAGGATCATCCGCTATGGCTGCAACCTTAAGGTCGCCATGCCAAATTACGAATAATCTCATCTCTACCGACCCCGTTTATAATCATCATTGCCTCGTACAACAACGGGTACCACCAGAAGCGGTTATCATAAAGCCATTGGTTGCTTATACAGCGACACATGAGATACAGGTAATACCACCACAAACAAATATCATGAAGCAAAGCAACATCAAATGACGCCACCAACATTAGAAAACCACAACGTATAGCATCAGTGTAACACCCCACTTGGATAAATGGACCGTTACGTGTATTTATAGCGTGTCATCAAAGCATAAGGTAAATGTCCTAGAACATTAACTGACCATAAAAGAAATACCGGAATCAAACTTCGGCAATCCAAACATAAGCCCAAAACATGAAATATAAAATACTGAATGAAAGGACTAAACAATGTCCAAATAAGAAGAATAATAAAAGAAATGCATAAAGTACGAAGTCTGGATAGCTTCCATCCAAATGCACATGCTCTTAGAATCCTAAGAGTGTCCTGGTGTACCTGCCGTTAGAACATGAAAGGAACTACGGCTGAGCATAACGCTCAGTGGACGGATAAAGCATGATAAGAATGTACTGAAGTAATGAATTAGAAGACAACAATGAAGCTATAAGGCTGATATGTAACATGTGGTAGGACTTTGTACAAAATCTGAAAAAACCTGGTTCATATAAACTGATACTGAAATATAACTATTAATTCTGAAAACATGCATTTACTGTATTTTATTTGCCAGAGCTTATATAGGACACGTGCTGTAACAACCGTGCATGAATTACTGGAGGGGTGACCTCGTCATGCTGTAGAGGGGTGACCTCTAAATAACTGTGCTGGGTGGAGGGATCAGCTCCAATGTGAAGGATGTAGAGCACACACCACATTCACTTGCTAAACTGTAAACTGTAGCCTAGGATGCATCCATACGCCCCACTAATAATACTGATAAAATGGCCAAGCTGAGCTGAGTGGAACGATGCAGGATATCACTCTCCTGCATGTGAGTCACGACACCGGTGCCTCTAGTGCCGTGGTTACGGTACCTCCGTAACTAGTACATAAACTGGTCGTGCTTGTATATAATGCTCAGGCAATTTATTTAGTTATTAACATGATTACTGATAAACTTAAACATAAACTGAGGAAAACATTTGGCTGCAGACGGGGAATCCTAATCATGCATAGAAAGGAAATCCTTACTGAAAGGACGGAAATCCGTACCTCGTGTCCAGTCATGAAATCAGAATGAAAGCTGAAGGACGACTCTGACTTTACGGATACTACATAAATAACGGACGCGAATGAGTTAACTGATTACTGTTTACTATTACTGAGTCTCATCTGCTCTTAGTTTAATTTATTTTATTCTTGTATTACTGCTTATGTATAATCTGACTAATCTGATTGTCCGGCGTAATTATGATAAGTCTGATTGTTCTTTAAATGTTTACCGATTAGTATATATCCTGTATTTCTAGTTACTGTATATTATACTGTACCCTGATATGGTATTAACTGTACTGAGTAACCTGTTAAAATAGGAAGTTTTCCCGTAATAGAAAGTTTCTAAAATTAGAAGTTTCCTAGAATAGAAAGGTCTCTCTAATTGGTTTCAAAAAGGAAAATAAATCATTTAATAATTACCATACCTTTTCATTTATAAAACTAGTTAACATTATTTATCTAATATATATATTTAAAATAAACAACATTTTTAACGCGTATAATTTAAGGTATAAAAACGTAATTAATTAAATGATTTAAATTAAAACGTTCTTCATGAATTATTTGAAAAAATATAAACCCGATAACCCCGAGTCAAAGACTCCCTGAGACACTTTGTCTCGGGTCAACCGTGAACCAAAACCCACAACCGCTCGGTTGTGGTCCTGCTGCCAAACCCACAACAGCCACTGCTGCCGTTTCCATGGTTCCCCCCGCTTGATTAGTTCCCACTGCTTGTGTACGTTCCCCCTGCTAACTGTACGTTCCCACTGCTAACTATATGATTCCCACTGCTTGTATTTCAAAAGTTCCCACTGGTTACAGTCCCAAACACCCCCTTCCTGCGAGTTAAACCCAAACACCCCCTTATCTGCGGTTTAAACCTAAACAGCCATGCTAGTCATTTTTCCCCACTGTTTTTGGTTGTTGTTTGCTGCCGAAACACCCAGATCACCATAGAACCACACACATCAACCAAACAGCCCTTGTGGTCACGTCTGGCCCAATACTAACTGTACCGAGACCATAGTGGTCTCGGTTTCTGTGCAGTCCAAACAAACCCGACACCCCTGATTCTTCCAATACATGATTTATGTTTAATTAACATTATAATTATTATTTCTTTTTAACACATGGATTACGTGATTAAATGAAGGAAGGAGGAAGGTTACCTTTTGTGATCTGAGGTACATAATCAACAACACACACGAATCAAATGGCAACCAATTCGTCGCCCTCTTTTTTTTTTTTTTTTTTTTCGACGGCACCTCCAATGTTACAGAAACCCTACCTTTTGTTTTGTGTGAAATATGTTTGACCAGACAAAATGGTGACCCCCCGTTTTTTTTTTGTACCAGCTTAATGAGCTTAAAGCCCACTTATCCCTACTGGTTTCTAAGCTGCGGCCCAATAAGCACCAACACCAATGTTTCATATTTTCATTTCGTTTATACATTAACTTGCGTTTGCGTGTTTTAGGTCCCATCATGAGTTTATTTATTTCCTAAAAATGAATACACACTTAATACGGAATAGCTAGTAAGTAAATTATTTACTAATAATTATTTTCTGAATAATTAAATTACGTCACGATATTTATTAGAACTGAGACTGCGTGATATTTATATTTGTGGACTTTAAACATTGCGTACGTGTTTGTAAATTAATCCTCGTAAATATATTATGTCGTGAATTATTTATTTCCTGAATGAATAATACTTTCGTAATACTTGAATTAGCACTTTCATTTATTATCTGAAAAAATAATTACGAAACGTTTAATTTAAATCTGTGATTGTACGTAATTAATGTTCGTGGACTTTTAAAGCGGGTTTTACAATTCTTCCCCTCTAAAAAAAATAATTCGTCCCCGAATTAAAGATGCGATTATACTGGGTTTTACAATTCTTCCCCTCTAAAAAGGAGAAATTCGTCCTCGAATTAAAGGTATAAGCTGATGAAGTTATAGGAACTGAAAGAACACGTAAACTGAAAAGACAAATAAGCTGAAGGATAATTTGTCTTCTAATTAAGACATAATGCTGCTGATAGGTATAAACCTGACATGACTGAAATGATCATGTAACATGACATGGCTGAAGAGAACATGGAACGTGACATGACTGAAAGAACATAAAGGTCTAAACATAATAAATAAATAAAAATCTTGGTCCTGATGACCCTGTCCTGATGATGCTGAATGGTTTCTGGTTTCATACTTAAGATGGATTCTCTGAATCTGATAGAAAGAATAACTATAACATGAAGAATACATGGAACGGTACGTACAAATATCAAGAAAAGATAATATTTATATCTCTGGGTAAGCTGTTGAACTTATAAATGGACGAACTACGTGAACAATTGTGAACGTACTACGTGAGCAATTGTGAACGGGGTTCACGATTATATGAGGAATAATGGGCATGGAATATATTGTGCCCGATGATACATGAAACATACTGTGAACGTGATGCTAGGACATATCATGAACATATGCTGACTGAGGAGAGAATGACAACCGATATGGCCTGAGACGTGAAACGTCTTCCTGGGTATGGAGAAGCTCTGCTAACTTGAGTCTGGTTTCTTAAGCTTTTTGTATCCGTATTCGGTAATAAACCGTGAAACGTGTATTGCGAACTGGCCCACGAACTTGAACGTGGACAATGTTACCAACATTAACGTGAGCTTAAATCATGAGGTAGCACAAAGTATGAACTGAAATAACATCATACTGCGACTGAGACTTAAATGTGAAAGTGAAAATAAACGTGAACTTAAATGTGAACGTATACGTGATTGTGAACATGAACGTGAGCGCGATTCGCGAACGCTAATTTCGATCTGACAATATTGTTGATGGAATACTTTGGAATCATACGACCTATTGCTGAATTTTATGCAGCATGTCGGTGTCCTATCTGGATGCCTGAGGACATAGTTGCATCAATTTATGTTATACTGCTTCTATAAAAATTCTGCCTGGGATTACGGTACCTTCTGGTGGAATATGAGTGATTAGACATGAAAGAATTTTGAGTCTGGGTAAAATAGATCTCTCGTAGCGTAGGATCTTATGGAATACAAAATTTTAGTGTAGGTCCTCTCCTTTATGTGAAAGCTTAGCCATAGAAAGCTAATTAAGAGGACTTTCAGCAATTTCTGCGGTAGTAGCCAACTGAATTCTAGAAATTTTGTACTTCGTTCACGGGCGTCGGTCGTGACCATCTGGTGATGGCCTTCACCTTCGCGAGATTGTCTGAAATTCCTTTATACTGAAATAGTGTGGTCCAGAAATACCACCTTGTTCTACAAGGATTCATATCTAGAAGGCTGCGTATATGATCTTTCTCCTATCAGAGAATCTATACCACTGTGAGAAGATGATTATCGTGTTCTTCTTTAGAATTTAGAATATCAGACTGTTATCAAAGAACATACTGACGATTTTGTCTGCGAAGTCATAAAAATTAATTCATACATTTCATACTATAGTTGGGGCATTAGGGAGCCTAGACGTATAAGTCAAAATTTTATAGAGACTGTGACGTATTCAACAGAAATCGGAAAAAAACATCATGTTCTTCTCTCACCACTGATGGTAGCATGATCGGAAATTGTTCAGGAAAATGTTTAAGACCTCATAGTAGATCAGATACACCTCCTCCCTGATAGGAAGAACGGTGCACTTCCTGGTGGTGCGCCAGGGCGAATAAAGCGTCATTCCGGTAATTCTTGCAGCAACTACTGCAACCCTTTTAACTTAGATGCAACTCTGGACTACGGAGTTTTGGAAACAGGCACTATTCTTGAGACGAGCTCGATGTTAAATTATGTCTCGTAGTTAGGAAGGAATTTATGGAATGACATCTGGAAATTTTGTATAATCTGCTGATCATGGATTCGAGGAATTTTTAGAAGTGAAATTTATAACTGGTAGCTAAAAGTCTTCGTAGTTATGGACTGATAAGTCACGCGCTTGTAAGGCAGAAACAATTTGTATTGATTTTTCTGGCAAAATATAATGAATATATATGGGATTTAGTAAGACGGATCTCGTCGTTAACTAAAAGGAGAACTTAATAAACATGGGTGGTACTGTGGCGACTTTCACTGAATGTGTTCGTCTGTAACCTCATAGAATGAATACTATTTGTTTAATCTGAATAACATTTTAGTGGTGGTGACTGAATTTTAAATGATCTGATTTATTAGAATGGGTATACCCCTTTCTGAAAGGTACCCTGAATTTCTGAGGGCTTGGTTTAGAAAACATACTGGAGTTATGAGTCTTGACTCGTACCTTGAGATGGTATGCATATGACATGTATCGTATCCGGTGTCCTGAAAGGTGTTTTCAAAAAAGATAATAGAGACCCATGTCTTGACTGATGTCCTAACATGTGTTTTAGTAGGTGAATTTGAACAAGGCTAAAAAAATTTTCGGGTAACAGCTAGGGTTGGCGGACCGATTAGATTACTAACCTCTGTATTTCTGGTCACGTCCGTTCCGGAATTCCGATGGTTACTGACTGATTAATTATAAGCACGGTGGTTGTCACTACTGCTTTGTCTGTCACCTTATGACGGTCATTATCATAACCGTGATTCCTGTAACTATTCTGCTGAGTGGCCGGCTAGGTTCCGATTCCCACTCTTCTAAATGAACGGTTAGCTGAGTGAAGTGTGACATCTAGCTGAGAAGGTAAAAGTATGGAATTAAATGGTAGTGTCTGATGGTTGAAATTTATTCTTGTTAGAAATTTCAAATTTATAGTTCTCATCCTTGTTCTGTAGAGTCTTCATAGTATGAACGACATCAGCATCTTGAGAGATCTCCAAAGTATCATCATCATTAGCATTTGTGAGGTCTTCAAAGTGTTGGCAGCATCAGCATCTGGTAAAATGTTCAACTCACGAGCAGCATCAGCACCTGGTAAAATATCGACAAGTGGAAACGCCTGAGATGATTTAGGATCGATTAGCAATATCCATGTAGTAGGGTACCTGGAGTACACCTGGACTACTGTACATGAAGTACAAAATGAATACTGCATATGGAGCATATTTGAGACGCTGTACCTGGAGTACACGTGAAATATTATACATGGGGTATAACTGAGACACTGTACATGGGGTACATATGGAATACTGTACATGGAGCTGGTGGAAATTTTATGGGATGATCTATACTGGTGTCGCTTGTTTGACATTATCAAGGAATATGTTGATTTAAACGGTAGTAAACTGAATTGAAACGGTTAACATGATAGGCTGATAATTTCTGCGTAGACTTAATGCTGATTGTATAGAGGCTAAAAGTATGACTAAACGGAGTTTCATCAACATCTAGTATAAAGACATGATTGTTAAAGACCAGAACATGATTTATCATGAAATAGTATTTTACTGTAATCCTTCTGTATTTTAGCATGAAACATTATCATTCTGTTGAAAACATAATACTTGTGAGGAAACATGAAACTAAATCATCATGTAGATGACATCAACGTGAGGGTATGAAAATTTGACTGTTACAAGGAACATAAAAAGTCAAATCGGCTGAGGTGTAATATCAACTGATGTGGACGGCTATGGTTCAATCCACAGAATTCAAAGAAGAAAACATGAGACTAAGTACGGGCTATTCTGGTTTGATCCATACTGGTCAAAATTTATGAAATGTCCTGATATGACAAAGGTGAACAACTGTGGATCGGTTCACAAAACATCATTTGACTGAAAAGCATGAAATTTGACTTGAGAAATGGTGAACGTTTATGGCTGGTTCACCAAGTGATATTTGACTGAAAACATGAATCTGTCATGAGTAAGGGTAAACGCCTATGGTCGGTTTACCAATACAAAATCTGAACGGCAAGGGTGAACGCCTATGGTCAGCTCACCAAAACGAAAATTCGCTAAAAGCACATGCGACTAAATATGGCTAGTTATGTACTAACCTTTTACTTAGTCAAAACTTTAAGAAAACTGACTGATAATGAAGAAAACTGACTGAATAATCCATGAGAAACATGAAAGATAACAACGCCAAAATCTGGGAAATTCCTGGTGACTACCCACTAGTCACAGGTCAAGTTTTAGAGCCTACAGGTCGAACCTTGCGCTCTGATACCATAATTATAACACCCCACTTGGATAAATGAACCGTTACGTGTATTTATGGCGTGTCATCAAAGCATAAGGTAAATGTCCTAGAACATTAACTGACCATAAAGGAAATACCGGAATCAAACTTCGGCAATCCAAACATAAGCCCAAAACATGAAATATAAAATACTGAATGAAAGGACTAAACAATGTCCAAATAAGCAGAATAATAAAAGAAATGCATAAAGTACGAAGTCTGGATAGCTTCCATCCAAATGCACATGCTCTCAGAATCCTAAGAGTGTCCTGGTGTACCTGCCGTTAGAACATGAAAGGAACTATGGCTGAGCATAACGCTCAGTGGACGGATAAAGCATGATAAGAATGTACTGAAGTAATGAATTAGAAGACAACAATGAAGCTATAAGGCTGATATGTAACATGTGGTAGGACTTTGTACAAAATCTGAAAAAAACCTGGTTCATATAACCTGATACTGAAATATAACTATTAATTCTGAAAACATGCATTTACTGTATTTTATTTGCCAGAGCTTATATAGGTCACGTGCTGTAACAACCGTGCATGAATTACTGGAGGGGTGACCTCGTCATGCTGTAGAGGGGTGACCTCTAAATAACTGTGCTGGGTGGAGGGATCAGCTCCAATGTGAAGGATGTAGAGCACACACCACATTCACCTGCTAAACTGTAAACTATAGCCTAGGATGCATCCATACGCCCCACTAATAATACTGATAAAATGGCCAAGCTGAGCTGAGTGGAACGATGCAGGATATCACTCTCCTGCATGTGAGTCACGACACCGGTGCCTCTAGTGCCGTGGTTACGGTACCTCCGTAACTAGTACATAAACTGGTCGTGCTTGTATATAATGCTCAGGCAATTTATTTAGTTATTAACATGATTACTGATAAACTTAAACATAAACTGAGGAAAACATTTGGCTGTAGACGGGGAATCCTAATCATGCATAGAAAGGAAATCCTTACTGAAAGGACGGAAATCCGTACCTCGTGTCCAGTCATGAAATCAGAATGAAAGCTGAATGATCGACTCTGACTTTACGGATACTACATAAATAACGGACGCAAATGAGTTAACTGATTACTGTTTACTATTACTGAGTCTCATCTGCTCTTAGTTTAATTTATTTTATTCTTGTATTACTGCTTATGTATAATCTGACTAATCTGATTGTCCGGCGTAATTATGATAAGTCTGACTGTTCTTTAAATGTTTACCGATTAGTATATATCCTGTATTTCTAGTTACTGTATATTATACTGTACCCTGATATGGTATTAACTGTATTGAGTAACCTGTTAAAATAGGAAGTTTTCCCGAAATAGAAAGTTTCTAAAATTAGAAGTTTCCTAGAATAGAAAGGTCTCTCTAATTGGTTTCAAAAAGGAAAATAAATCATTTAATAATTACCATACCTTTTCATTTATAAAACTAGTTAACATTATTTATCTTAAATATATATTTAAAATAAACAACATTTTTAACGCGTATAATTTAAGGTATAAAAACGTAATTAATTAAATGATTTAAATTAAAACGTTCTTCATGAATTATTTGAAAAAATATAAACCCGATAACCCCGAGTCAAAGACTCCCCGAGACACTTTGTCTCGGGTCAACCGTGAACCAAAACCCACAACCGCTCGGTTGTGGTCCTGCTGCTAAACCCACAGCAGCCACTGCTGCCGTTTCCATGGTTCCCCCCGCTTGATTAGTTCCCACTGCTTGTGTACGTTCCCCCAGCTAACTGTACGTTCCCACTGCTAACTATATGATTCCCACTGCTTGTATTTCAAAAGTTCCCACTGGTCACAGTCCCAAACACCCCCTTCCTACGAGTTAAACCCAAACACCCCCTTATCTGCGGTTTAAACCTAAACAACCATGCTAGTCATTTTTTCCCACTGTTTTTGGTTGTTGTTTGCTGCCGAAACACCCAGATCACCATAGAACCACACACATCAACCAAACAGCCCTTGTGGTCACGTCTGGCCCAATAGTAACTGTACCGAGACCATAGTGGTCTCGGTTTCTGTGTAGTCCAAACAAACCCGACACCCCTGATTCTTCCAATACATGATTTATGTTTAATTAACATTATAATTATTATTTCTTTTTAACACATGGATTACGTGATTAAATGAAGGAAGGAGGAAGGTTACCTTTTGTGATCTGAGGTACATAATCAACAACACACACGAATCAAATGGCAACCAATTCGTCGCCCTCTTTTTTTTTTTTTTTCGACGGCACCTCCAAGGTTACAGAAACACTACCTTTTGTTTTGTGTGAAATATGTTTGACCAGACAAAATGGTGACCCCCCGTTTTTTTTTTACCAGCTTAATGGGCTTAAAGCCCACTTATCCCTACTGGTTTCTAAGCTGCGACCCAATAAGCACCAACACCAATGTTTCATATTTTCATTTCGTTTATACATTAACTTGCGTTTGCGTGTTTTAGGTCCCATCATGAGTTTATTTATTTCCTAAAAATGAATACACACTTAATACGGAATAGCTAGTAAGTAAATTATTTACTAATAATTATTTTCTGAATAATTAAATTACGTCACGATATTTATTAGAACTGAGACTGCGTGATATTTATATTTGTGGACTTTAAACATTGCGTACGTGTTTGTAAATTAATCCTCGTAAATATATTTTGTCGTGAATTATTTATTTCCTGAATGAATAATACTTTCGTAATACTTGAATTAGCACTTTCATTTATTATCTGAAAAAATAATTACGAAACGTTTAATTTAAATCTGTGATTGTACGTAATTAATGTTCGTGGACTTTTAAAGCGGGTTTTACAATCAGATTCAAGTTATGAAATATTATCTGAAAACCAATTAATCCATGAGGCGAGCACCTAAACAGAAACGCTCAGAATCAAATGGATTTGAGCATCCGATAATCAAACCCAACTAACTTGCTTATCAAACTAACCTAGTGGATATAACATATATATGGAGCAAGGATTTCACAAATGTGTTCCAATAATAAAAAAACCCTCTTTTTCTTGAATGCCATCAGGCGTCAATAAACCTAGCACCATCGTCACCCAACCGACACATCATCGCACGCCATGGATGACGGCAACGAAGAGCACGGCGGCATCGAAGGAGCATAAGGCGAAAGTTCTAACAGAAATCGTAAACAACAAAGATGATGCTATCGTCGCCTGCCATCAATAGCGGCAACGAAACAATGTTTCATCCAATGAAAATACGTGGGTCAACATCAAAACCTAAACAACTGTACAAACAACAGTAAAGTAAAACAACAAATACAAGCATAATAAAGAAATACCAAGATGCACAATAAGAAACCATCTCCCTCATCCCATAGCATCGCATCTCTAAGATCGCAAGAAAACCCAAATATTTTGGGTATCAATCAAATGTTTAGGGTATCATCCGTGACATCAAAGACGCGCCAATCGTTAGATGAGACAGATCTTGGATCAACGATAACGATCTATTTTAGATCAGATAGATGTTGGTATCAATCGTTAGGTGAGACCAAATGAAGGAGATGAGAGAGACGATACATCTTATACTCTCTCAAACCATATGAACGGTTGTAAACAAACCAACAATTACAAATGGGCGGAGAAAATGGTTTTGTAAAACTGTGGCTATAGTGAGGCAATCGACGGTTCCCTCCCATTTTGGGAGAAATGAATCAACGGTGGGGGATAGGGACACACAACACACACAACAGTGACAGAAGAGTGTGAGGGGAGTGAGTGTGAGGGGAGTTTACCCTATTAAACAATTGCTGTTGTGAGGGGGAACTGTTCATAGGAAACCGAGATTCCTCCCTTTTATTAAGGATATAATAGACGAATTTGGTCAAGTTGAGCACTTGACATCCACTGGATGGTCAAGCCAATTTTTTTTGACAAATATGGTCATCACTACAAATGCTTAACTTTGCAGTCACAAGTGCTCAACAACAAGTGATCGACTACGATACTCAACCATAAAATGCTCAACTTTGCACCATAAAATGCTCAATTTTACACCACAAAGTGCTCAACTTCGCAAACTTGAAAAAAAATCGTTTTTTTTTTTGCAAAGTTGAGCATTTGGAGGTTGAGCACCGTAAGTCGAGCATTTACCATAGGACACGTGTCATAATTATAGTGGAGTTAAGCAGTTGAGCATTTGTGCATAACCTATATATCAAAATCTTTTGGCTTAACCATATAGTGGATCAAGTGTATGAGATTTAACCAAATCCGTCTTTTTTTCCTATATTTTCATACATATTTTAAAGAATTACTCCTATTTTATTGTTTTTACGTTTTAATTAGGACTCTTGCCTTTAATTTTATTTATCTTTATATACATTTAACTTTTTTGTGTTGCTTGAAGCCTTATATTGTCAAAATGGCACAAAGACGGCCTGCTTACATGTTTTTTTATTACTTTTATCTTTTTTATTGATAACATGATTAGATTAACCAATTATCATGTACATTTTTTTTTATTGATAATTGGTTAGATGAACCAAGACGCTCATTTACGGTAATGGCACAAGGCTTTCGAAATTCACTAGACGGCCCCGTTCTCGATAGATGATAGAATTCTTGTGTTTGAGTTTAAGTTGTAACCAATTCCTTTATTTTTCTGACTTGAAGACAAAGAGGTACCAATTTGTTGGGATGATGATGTCGTACTCTCATGCATCTTGTAGATTGGGATTACTATTTTTGGTGAGTCGTTAATACATAAAAGCCACTTGTTTGCCTAATCATGTATAGGTGTATACAACTTGCAACAACGACATGCACATTATACAATTCACATATGAAAATAGTACTTCTTGCCTAACATTTTCCATCTGAAATCATTGATGCACATGGTTCGGTTATCGAGTTGTTCAGTCAAGTTTTTTTTTATAGTAAAATTGAAGTTGAAGCGGAATCGAAAAATGAATTTTAATTTGGTCTGATTCTCAGTTGACCTGAATAACTCGAATTGCATATTATTTTTTAAAATTTAATCATATACAATAAATTTTTAGAAAATGAAATCAAATTTAAAATGGTTTTGTACTTTTGTATACTAGAATAAAAGCTTAATGGCTTTTTCTAATGTATATAAATATATCAAAAATGTATATATTTATATAATATTGGTTTTTGGTTTCGATCGAGAGAATCAAATTGAAACCGAAAACCGAATATTTAGTTGAGTTCGATTACAAATTCGGCTCGACTCCTTTTTTTATGGCATTTACCCAAGTTGTGAACTCCCTAATACAATGGACCAAAAGTACAAAATGTAACTAGAAGTCTATATAATTACAAATAACATGATTTTTACCATTAACCAGGTGATAATTGAGGTTAAAAACCAGTGGATTCTTGATGAGAAAGTTATGATTAAAAAAGTGGTAATTCATTGATCCTAACTGTAAAAGAGAGTGTCCAAATTAAGTTTACAGTTAAATGAGGGCCCGATTCATGGCCCATGGTTGTTGTTATTAAATGTTATAAAACCTACCAAAATCCTAAGTTCATTGCACATCTCAATTAGCTTAATGTCCAACATAAAAGTCACATACTAACAATTAGTAGGTGTTTTTTTAATTCTAAATTGTCACACTTGACTTTAATATTTTCTGTAAATTTATAGATAAATGGTTTTGGCTAAAGTCCTAAACCATGGCTATTTGACTTTAATATATATGTATGTACACGGTTTATCAGATTCTGTAAAGTAAACTATGTTTAAGATTCTGCTAAGACTTGGTTTAACATGTATTATTTTATGTAGTATGAGTACTGCTTAGTTAATCTGTAAGGGCATAAACTGAGCTAAAAATATGAACATATGAAGATATTCAACGCAACAAGAGTAGGGGCGTACTTCATAATTCAGTTTCTTGCGTCCGTCACTGAACAAGAGCCAATGATAAATAACAACCTTCACTACAAGAGAATGTTGAACAAGCGAGGAGGTTGGCGAGGACATGATTATGTCTTCGTCAAAAATCGTTAAACGACAAAAATTTAGCCTTCCGGTCTTTAAGTTTTAGTAACAGATCGAGCAGAAAATTTGACGAGGAGATTTAGTCTTTTGTGCGTATATAATTTGGTAACTTTGGAACAAAATAGTCCAAAAAGATACACGGACTTAAGATAGTTCTGTCAAATATATATTTTTTTAACAAAATAGTCCAAACTTTAAAAAAATTGTGATACGAAACTTCTTTAGTTGGCTAGAAACACTTTCGTTTTTCTTAAAATATTTTGTGAAAAACAAAAAAAACATGTCACGTTTAAATTTTTTTTTTTTTAACAAAACTTTTTCATAAAACATAAAATCTGTATTTCTCAACTTAACAAATTAAACTATAAAGCACATTTATTTTATTTGTTTTCTAAGTAATCCTCTTATGTTTTTTGAGCATGAACCACATATGTTTTTTGAAAAATAAATCTTTTTCTTTCGTATACAAATGTGAAAATACAAAATAAATTCATTTTTCTCCAGTTTCCCTATCAGATTCAACATTATCCAACTTTTTTCAAATCAACAAAGTATCCTAAAATTACTAGTCTCTATCCAAGTATCTATTATTCATTGAATCCAAATCTTCTTCTTTTTTATACCCATCTTTAAATATATACCTTATTTAAATTCAACATGTAAACAACCAAAAAGATAAGTAAAATGTGCGATAGAATTAAGGCCGTAAATAAATTGGACGAATACGAATAGGACTTTATTTATGTTTGTTTATTTAATTTTAATCGAACAAATAAATAAATACGAACGTTTAAACAGACGAATTTTTATATTCATGTTCGTTTATTTAAAAAATTAGATGTTTATGTTCGTTCATTAAGAAAATAAACGAATCTTAAACGAACATAAACAATCGATCATAAATAAACGGAGAAAAAAACTTATAATTCAAATTATGCATAATATTTTGTTTTATAAGTGTTGTTTTATTTAAACAAATCAGTTCTAAAAGCACACAATTAAAAGATATGATATACGGACATAAACATATAAATGAACATAAACGAACATTAATGAACACATAATCGAACATTCACGAACATAAACAAACGGATGTGACTTTTGTTTATGTTCACTCATTAAACTGAACGAACGTAAAATAATATTCATTTCCGTTCATTTCATAAATAAATAAATATAAATGAATTTCAACCAAACGATCTATAAAATATTTGTTTAACGTTTAAATAGAATAATCAAACCCTTTGTTACAATTTACGTCACTCCTATAGTCCTATTTAAGGGTGAGCATTTGGATCGTCAGACTAAATCGGATCGGAAAACCGAACCAGACCAAGCAAATTTGATTCAGTCTTTAGTTTGTGATTTTGAACTATTTCGGTCTTTGGTCCGATTCGATCTTATCAAAAATTCGTTTATTTTATTTAATTGAGACTGGATCGGACCAAAAACCGGACCGGACTAATTCCATTCGGTCCGGTCTTAGTTCGAGATTTTAAACCAATCCGATTCTTGATCCGATTCGATTTTGACTGGTGCGGTTTAAGTGTGCCGCTCAGCCTTAGTCCTATTAATATAGTCAGGGACGAAGCAAATATGACCGGGTGCACTTTAACCGTAATATAACACATGTAAAAAATGAATTAAAACGAAAGGTAGAAACACGTTTCGATTAACTAAGTACATTTAAGATGAATTAAAAAAAAGCGATGTTTTGTTCGCAAATTAACCCGCGGAAACACTTAGCTCCGTCATAAATATAGCTCACAATTATTTGAATACACGTACACTGATACAGATGAAAAAAAAAAAAAAATACCATGCATGGGCTTAACTCCAAGTGTTGGTACAAGTGGTTATAGCCATGCCACAAAAACACCTAGAATAAAATGCTTTTTAAAAAGGTTCAATGAATGTACATGCAACATGCATGTAAACAACATTTGATGATTGGTTTAGATAAAGGTGGATGAAATGTATCTAAAGACCAAAAGTTGCTTATTCAAACATTCATGCATCCCCACATACACTCATGTATATATACCTCAAAAAACACTTCCAACACAAACATATCCCCACCTTCCATCTCCCTCTCATCTAATGGTTGAGATTAAATCTCCATTTTACACTGGAAGGGTATTTTCGTCATTTTACCCGCTCACTATATAAGCATTTTTCTCACTTCTTTCTCATAAAACACACACACACATCGGCTTTCTGTTTCTCTCTCTACCCGATCTAGTTTCTCTCTCTACAATTGATAGATCGAAGCTTTTAATCACGAATTCCTCGCGAATATCATCAAGATTCCATCACGAATCAATTAATTAGATCAATTAATCAATACGAATTCATGATTAGGCACGAATTGAATCATCAGGTTTGTATAAAATCTATTCTTATATTTAGCTTATTTGATTTTGAACAAGCTTATTAATTTACTATCATGTTAATTATAAGCTTTGAATTAGCTTGTTTTGAACGAATTATTTTGATTGATTGTTCTTACTTATAAGCTAACTTCTTAGGTGATTTATGTGAATAAGCTTATTTGTTTGAATAAGCTTTTGAATTAGATGAAAGTTATGAATAAGCTTGTGAGTTAGATGATTTGGATTTATTTTGTTGAAATATAAGCTATCTTATTAGCTTATTTTAACGAATTATAAGGTTTTTTGAATAAGAGAGTTACGAATAAGCTTATTTTCGTTTGAATAAGCTGCATTATTAGGATACTTTTTATGTAGCTGATGTATGTTGAATTAAGCTTGATGTATCATATATGATACATCATTTATCATATATGATACATGGGTATCATATATGATGTTTCTAAATAAGCTTAAGTTAGCGTGAATTAGCTGTATTATTAGACATTTTTAACTATATTGCTGATGTAAGCTTATTATGTTGGATAGATCATATATGATATCTTATTTATCATATATGATAGTTATATGATATGTGATATATGATAGATATATCATATATGATATATCTAACATGCCATATAAAAAACCAGACATTGATATTGTACATGATTTTTTTTATAGTTTTGACCTATTGTGCATTTTGATATAGTCTGCTAGGTAATTCACTCGTTGATAAAATGGTGCCTAATATGTTCTTTCATCTTTTTTATTAATGCAGACTATTTGAACACAACAACGAGCATATATAGATGTGACAATTACATGGTTGGAGCAAAGCATGATGACGTGCACGCATATATGTAATGATAAGATGAAGGTGTCGTCGAGGCCAAAGAAGATTTACAAGAGAAAAGTGATTTGGTCGAAAATGAAGAAGAACTGATTGAAAATGAAGAATAGTAGTTCCAATAATAAGAATGTTATGATTTTGTTATGAATTGATTAGACTCTTTGTTCTTGTATCTTTTTTATTATGAATAAGTGTTTTAATCATGATTGGTTACATTCTATTTGAACAAGTGTTAAATCATCAATTGTATGCTCTTAAAAACTACTTTGTTATTTTATGAACAAATGTTTAATCATTGATTCAGCTGGCTCTTTGTTTTAGTCATGAAGTCAGCAAACCTTTTGTTGAATTTGTCAAAAATATTTGAGTATCATATATGATAATACATCATCATATATGATACTCATAAAAAAATATTCTTTTTTATTTTCTAGACAAGTGTTTAGTTATTAATTGTGCATACTTTTTGTTATAATAATGAATTCATCAGATTCTTTGTTTAATATATCCAAGTTTTCTTTAAGTGTCATATATGATAATGCATTATCATATATGATAGTGCATTATCATATATGGCTTAATTTATCAAACCATCATGACATAATACCAAGAAAGTTAATCATATTAACAAGACGTTGTACTAGATACCAATGGATTATAAAATTGTCCATATACTTCAAAACTCCATTAGGAGATTACAAAGAAAAAACAAACAATAAACGTAAAAAATTCTTGCTTCTTCACTAAGCTTCTTGGCCTTTTGGATGCTTGTAATATTCAACATGTCTTGTAAACAGCTTCCTCTACACAAAAAAAGAAGATTTAATTCAATTTTCAAGCACTAATCATATATGATATATTTTATCATATATGATATTTTAGCTTATATCATATATGATATAGTATATCATATATGATACTTCACAAACATGTCATACTAAATCTGTTCAGCGATATTAAGCCATAAAACCTTATAATTCACGAAAATAAGCTAATAAGTTAGCTTATAATTCATCATAATAAAGATGATGATAATCTATAAGCTTATTCACATTAGTTAGCTTTAAATTCACGTAGTTTCTCAAATAAGCTAGAAAAGAATAAGATGAATTATAAGCTTATTCACATCGAATAAGCTAAAAAAAAGATGAATCAAAACAAATCGAATGAACTTTACCTTATTTATGAAGTGGATGATCGATTTACGAAAGTGGGTGATCGATGCGTTTGATGTTTGTGTTGATAAATTAAGATGTAAATATGTGTACATGTGTGTGTGTTTAGTGTGTGTTTTAGAGAGAAGAAGAAAAAAGAAAGAGATCGATCCAGATCTGGGATGTAGAAGTGGGAGGGGTGTTAGGTGGGAGGGGTAAAATGACGAAACTACCCCTCCGCTTTTTTTTTTGTTTTTAATCTGGGCTGTTGGATGAGATGAGATGGATGGTCCAGATTTGTCCCCTTGTATCCAAAAGATACAAGGTATCTTAAATAACCGGACTCATCCCCACATACACTCATGTATATATACCTCAAAAAACACTTCCAACACAAACATATGTTTTTTTTCAAACATAAGTGTAAGCAAAAAGTGAAAAGAGCTTATTCAAGACTTGGTGTCTTTTTGTCAAAGATTTTGATATTTTTGCTAGGGTTTTCTGAAGAATGCCTGCTTTGGTTAATTACAGTGGTGAGTAATTTGCCTTATATATATGTTTTTCCATACATTTTGCTATGATTTTATGCATCTAGGTACCATAAGTTAATTAGAAGCTGATATGATTAGAACATGCTGAACCTGTATATGACGAACTTATTCACTTTAGGGCTTATCTTAGAAACATAAACATAGATTAAATGCAATTATAGGGTATTGTCTCTGGACGAAGCCAGGACCATATATGACCAGATGCACAAAATTTGTTGAACCGTAATTTATAAAAGTTAAGATTTGTTTTCTATTTGTAAGTATACTAACTAAATAAGACTAGAAACACATTCTCGAAAGACAGGGTGCATTTAAGATGCATTTATAAGAAATCGATGTTTTTTTCGAAAATTAACACTAATTATAAAGCGAAAAAATCTTTAGTGTCACGGGCACCCACGGGCCCGGGACACCCTGGCTCCCTCCCTGATTGTGATAATCACTTGGTTGATTGGGTGAGCTTGTTATAGAAAAAGTAGTCTATTAGGTATCATACATTTTGGGCTATGATTTTATGCATCTAGGTACCATAAGTTAGAAGCTGATATGATTAGTGATGAAGTTAGTCACTTTAGGGCTTATTTTAGAAACATAGACATAGATTAAATGCATTTATCTCTAAGGGCATTGTAAAGAAATAGTAGTCTTTTATGATCATACTTATTTACTTCAACTATACCTAATGTAAATCATGGAAAGTAATCGCAAGTGGTAATGAAAGTCCAGATTTTCCTCCTCGTGCGAAGCTGTGAGTTCTAGGACGGAGTTTCCCTCCGCGGGTCTCTTCTAGTGGTTCGGATCCCGGGGCCTGCCAGTTTGGATGGTATAACTCGGGGGTCGGATTTCAAGTGTCGTGCCGTTCTAAAAAAACTATTATAAGTAGCATAAACTTTGTGTATGTAGTTTGGTATGCTGAAAATTCATATTAGGATTCAAATGGAGGTTATAGTACTATTGCTAAGCATTAAGATCACCTATTTCACTTAGATTTATCGATTTTTCGTTTTAAGAAATCCATCATTCTTACAAAAAATACAGAAATGATCGACATTAACAGGCTTCAAGCTTCTTGACTTTGGTTACTTTTTGCAATGAAATGTTAAGTTCATCTGGTTTCTGATTATATATGATTATTGGATTTACAGGAGATGATAAATATCACAAGGGAGGATCATTATGTTCCATGGATTCGAGCCGTTCGTTTTCTGCTCTAGATGCTTATAGCCGA